>WOXC01006705.1:0-122086 GCA_011680675.1 Gymnobelideus leadbeateri
TTGCCTGGGAAGGTAGTGGATTCCCTTGTACTAGAAATCTTAAATGGAAGGTTAGATGCGCATTTGTCAGGTATAGATTGGGCAAGATGGCCCCGAGGTTCCTAACTTGTTTCATGATTCTATTTTCTAACACTTTGTGACCTAGGCAAGTTATTTTTAACTTGCTGGACCTTGGTTTCTTCATCTTTTAATGGAGGTTGAAATAGGTGACTTCCAGGGTACTTTCTAACACTGAAATTGTGATTCCATATTTTTATCATCTACCTATGAGCTGTGTGACTCAGGCCAAGTTGTTTAACTTCTCTAACACTCATTTTCATCATTTATAAAATAATATTGGACTAGGTAATCTCTAGGAACTCTTCCAGGTCCAACAGTCACATTCTTTCATCCCTTTTAGCTTTAAAATATTTTACCTTTGTATAAAACCTACATCTCTACAAAATATTGTTATGAGCATGTATACAGGGTTAAAGGTATAGAGGATTTGATATCCACCTGAAGTTCTTAAATCTTAAGCATGCCAGAAAGTATAGTCTGTAAAAGGTAGCATATTTGAGAATGTAGGCATGGCCATTCTTTATATATTTTGGAAAGTTCAAACATGATTTGAACAGTACATCTAATAAGTAGAGACAATTCTTGCTTTACTTAAGTGAACAGTTCCTGCAGACCTTAAAACATTTTTTATATAATGCAGAAATGTGAGGAAGGGAGGAAGGGGGCTGAGTGCCATTGCTGGGGAGAGGACTGGCACAGTTCAAAGACCTGTGGGGGCCTGGGAAAGGAAAAGCAGGAGCAAGTGGAGGAAGAAGGGGGGCCCAGGGACAGACAGGTGGTACCCAAGTGTGGATGCACAGGCAGGTAGGCAGTGTGGGCAAAGAACTCTCTCAGGACCCAGAGGTCTCAGGTCATGCCCCCCTATCCAGCAGCTGTGGTGGTCTCTCGGAGTTTTCATTCTTCTGCTTTCACTTGGAGAGTGGTTTTTGTTTTTTCTTGGGGGTAGGGGAGGCTGCTGGACACTTAGATGAAGGGGCAGCAGTGCAGAGGTGGGGGAAGAGAGAGAGAAACAAAAGAGACAGAGACAGAGGGAGGAAGGGAGGGAGCACAAGTGCACAGTAAATGGTAAAGTTAACCATAGGCATTCCTTTGGAATGCAGCTTTCTTTAAATTCAGATTTATGAAATGTGAATTTATGTAAAGCAAAAAGTGTCTGTAAATGGATTTTTTTGGTCTGCACATTTATACAGTATTAAGTACCTTGAAATTTTTTTCAGCTTTGGCTGGACTGTTGCCTATATTCTTGCAATGAAGAAAGGTTTCCATCAAGAATCACCACCAAGAACAAAAATGACACCATCTCGCTCACCTAGTCCAGTATCTCAGTTGTCCAGTACGAGATCTAGGTCACTTTCACCTTATACCAGACTTGAGACTCCTACTTTTCATACTAGAGGACAGTGGTTTGAGCAAAATGACTTCATCGGAGAAAGTGATTTGTTTCTTGACTACCAAGATGATAAAGGTACTCTTTATTAATATGCAGTCAGACTGATATTTTAAGTAATGATGACATTAGACTATTTCTGTGTATCTTTTTCCTTCCTCCAAATTTTATAACACTCTGCATCTGTGTTATGCATTTACCATGTGTCTGTCACAAGACTTTATTCATAGTAAGCCCTTAAGAAATGTTTGTTGAATTATATATGTTGTGGTCTAATAGAGAAATTTGTCTACACACAAACTAGTGTTGTGGTAGAAATATCACTGACTTGGGAGATTTGTCTCCATGTACTTTATTCATATAAGCAGTTCTCAAAGCATGGAATGCACTCTTTATTCATTTGCATTTCTCAGACTCCTTATCTTTCTTTCAGGCTCAGGTCACATTTATTTCTCTTACTCCATGCAGTTTCTCTTACTTCATGAAACATTTCCTGATATTCCTAGGTTAATGTTCTATCTATCCTCAATTTTCCCTTTATGACACTTATCCTTCCAACAGCGTGTAAGCTTCTTAAGGGGACAGAAGGTTGTTTTTCTTTATATTCCTGCCACTTAATATGATGCTCAGGTACATATTAGGTTCTTAGTAAATGGTGATGGTGGTGGTGGTAGTGGTTAAAAAGACCTGGGTTCTGATCCTGGTTTGACCACTGACTCTTTTTGTGACTTCACCTCCACCTCATAGAATCCCTTCTTCCTTCAAGGATGTTAAGAGGGAGTACATTCTGGGCAAAGAAGATGTCTAGTATAAAGACAGAGACTGGTGATGGAGTGTTATGGATGAGAAGCAGAGAGAAGGCCAATTTGGTCATATCACAGAGTATAGGAAGGGGGTAATGTCCAGTGAAGCTGGAAAGATAAGTTGGAATCAGGTTGAGAAGGGTTTTCAAAGCTAATCAGAGAAGTTTATGTAAGCCTACAGGCAATAAATAGGAAGCCACTGGAGTGATGTGGTCAGATCTGTGCTTAACGGAAGTTACTTTGAGAAAAGTGTAAAATAAATTGGAGTGATGAGGAACATGAGGGAGGGTGTGCAAATAAGAGATTGTTGCTATAATCTAGACAGAAGGTATTAAGGGCCTGAACTAAAGTGGTAACTGTTTAAAAACAGAGCCAGGATTGGATGCAAGAGCTGTGGAGATAGAAAGAGTGAGATTTGGCAGCTAATTGGATATGTGGGGTGAGGGAGAATAAGAAATTAGGATTATGAATGTAGGAGATTGAAAGGTTGCGTTACTCTCAGTACAAATAGGGAAGTTTGGAAGAGGGTTAGGGGAAAAGATAATGAGTTCAGTTTGGAATATTTTGAGTTTGAGATGTCTTCAAGATATCCAGTTTGAAATGTCCAGTAGACAAGAGATGATGTGCTCCGAGGTTCAAAGGAGAGACTAGGGCTAGATATACAGTATAGATCTAGGAGGCTAGATCTCTAGTTCCTTTCCTGCTCTAATATTCTATATCCTTGCATTGCTTTTACCTCTAGTCTCCTCTAAGTTTAATCTTACTTTTTGACTGTTAGCAATTTAGTTGTGACATTTGACAGGAAGTGGTATCTGGTCAGGGTAAAGCTATTTCTCAGAAAGTGACAGTGTTGTTGTTGCTACCAGAGTATAGCTTCCATTTCTTATGGCAGGAGGTTCCCTAAGCATCTCTTTACTCCAAACCTTCCATCCCTGTAGAACAGAATATATTTGCCCTTTTCATAATAGAGACTGGTCCACGTTCAGAGTGAAGCCCTTTGTTATGCTTAAGCAGGGTCTTCTAAAAATGTGACATATATAGATTCTACCTAGTAATTAATTTTAATGATAATTTAAATGATAAATTTTCTTAAACATATTATACCAGAAAAGTACATTTAATTTAATAAAGTACATTTTAATTTAGTAAGCATATTTAATTAGGTAAATGTGCTTTTCTGGTATAATATGTTTAAGAAAATTTATTATTATTTCTCTGTACATGAAATCATAACCATCAGTCATTATTCACTGAAAAATCTAATTATAACTTTAAAAACTGAGGAAATTCCTTAATCTTTATTTTTAAGCACCAGAGTCTCATTGATGCTGACACATAATACATTAAAAAATTTCCAATGTTATTAGAATTTAAGAACTGATATCCATCCTTTCCCATCTAGAAAAAAATGCATTTTACTTTACATAAAACAAAAGTGACATGCTTACATTTGGTATTGTGGAACTAAGAAATTTTGGAGCCACAATGGAATTGACCCATTGCTAAATTTCTACTCCATAGGACAAGGCAAGAAGTAACGTGCCCAGTTTGCTTGTCATTGTGAAATATAACAAGGCTTTAATGGTGTTGCAACACTATACTAAAATGATACAATATGGGGAATGTTAGTTGATGAAAGTAGATCTTTTTTCATGAAATATAAAGTATTCCATAAGATGTAGTATGAGATGTAAGATTCTCCATCAACCAGAGTAGGAACTTGGGTTTCTGCCTCTCCTGCAAAGGAGAAAAATACTTATCTGCTCTGTATTTCTTCAGTGATTAATGGCAGCAAACATGTGTTAGGCATCTGTCATGTTTAAGACTCTGTGCTGGGAACGAGAAGAGTTACTTCTTACAATTCTTGCCTTCGAATGTTTGTGTGCATTTTCTGTCAGTATTTTACCCATTTAAAAAATGTGAACTTCTTTTTAAAGAACACCATTTTCAGGATCAAATAAGATAATTATATGTATAGAGTTTTGCATGCCATAAACACCATAAAAATGTAAACTATCAGCTGTTCTCATAGCTTTTGTAAACATTAAGGATATATCTGTCTCCTCCTTCCCCATTTTCCCATTTCCCTCCCCCTTCCTTCCCAGCTCTGACTGGAATATGTAATTGAATTATTTTTATTGTTATTTTGTTTAATAGATTATATATGGACAAAATTCAGGCATTGTAGCTGAAACAAATGTTTAGGGAGAGAAATGATAGTTTTACGCTTAGTGTTTTCCCCTTAGTACATCCAGGTGTACTCTTTAAATGTTTGTAAAAGCATTTCTGTAATTTATGATAGAAACTCATTTACATGTCTCTGAAATGTTTCATTTAGCAGCATCACCACTTTTCTGGTTATCTAAGTTTAATTGCATTATTTGAGAATATTATGTTTTCTGATGTTTTGTCGTTTTTTTCCTCTGCTGCAGATGGTTTGTTTACTTTCATTTCAGATGATCCTACTCCTGGAGTAAGGTACATTACAGAGGCCCTTATTAAAAAGCTTAGCAAACAAGAAAATTTGACATTAGTTAAATCTTTGAATCTTTCCCTTTCAAAGTATGGTGGCAAGAAATTTAAGGTATGTTACCAGCAATTGCTACTTTTAGATATTCAGTCATTTCATTTAAAATATAGCTTTGTGGGTTTTTATTGGGGGGGGGGAAGCTTACCTTCTCAAATAGATTGCATCATATTCGAGGCAATATAATAGTAGCTTACAGTTATGTAACACCTAACAGTTTACAAAGTGCTTTCCTCACAAAACTCCTTTGAGGTAAGTAGTATCTCTTATCTTTTGTGAGACATAGAAAAATAAAATGACTTGCCCAAGGACACACAGTAAGTGGGGGAGCCAGGACTCAAACCGAGGGGTTCTTATTCCTAGTCCATTGCTCTTTTAATTCTGTCTAGCTGCCACTTCATATTTCTACAGAAATTCAGAAAGCCATTCATTGCTGCTTATGGGAATTCTATGGGAGAAGTCAATACATAGCTCATAATGTGAGACTCCTTGGTTGCCTCTGCACATCTGGTCAATTGGGATTTTACTTTTCATTATTGATTGTCCTAAGCATTCCTGGCCCTTCTAGATTCAGTAAAATTTGAATAAAATGCAGAAGGAAGTTTTAAAAATTATACGATACATTGCAAAATATTTCAAAGTGATTTTATGAAAATTATGAAACTTGAAATATAAATTTGTCGATTGTTTTTTGACTACTTCCTTATGCAAAGCATTGTGAAGTACAAATATCGTGTCTTGGGATCTCTCATAAGTTAATAGATCATTAGGTTGGAAGGTATCTTAGTTATCTAGCCTCATTTTTCACCTGAAGAAAGTAAAATCTAGAGAGATTATTAAATTGACTCTCCAAGGTTACCAGTTAATGGTAAGGGCTAGTACTAGAAATGTAAGATCTATTGCTTCTTCCAGAATATCATTAATTTCTTCCCTGATTACAGATTGCAGAACATAATATGTTTTGTAATTTTTCATTGTCTTTTTTATTTAGAATATATATATATAATTTTTGCCAAAAATTATTTAAGATAGATTTCATATTCTATCAGAGCATTTGTTTACATAATGTAGTAATTAATTTGTTCTTATCTAGTACATAGAAAACCTGGAAAAGTGCAATAAACTTGAAATACTGAATCTCAGCTACAATCTAATTGGGAAGATTGAGAAATTAGATAAGCATTTAAAATTACGTGAACTGAATTTATCATATAACAAAATCAGGTAAGCAGATTTTTAAAAATAATTTCAACCAATAATTATTAGCACCTATTAATACAAGTCATTTATTTTAGTAGAGTGGTACAATATCTATACCACAGTTATTCGGGTCATCTGAAACGATCCATTGATATTAAGAAAAAAAGAAATTTATACCCACCTCAGTAATGAGATCTATCCCTACACAGATCATAGAATTTCAGAATTGGAATAAGACTTAATTAGAGGTTACCCTAAGAAGTGATCATCTAACCTCTATTTGAATATTTCTAGTGATGGAGTACTTAATACCTCATAAGGCAATCCACTTACTTAATTGCTGGACAGCTCTAATTCTTAAGGTGTTTTTCTTTATTATTGAATAAATACGACTCTCTCAGACTTCGAACTATTAGGATCATAGGTTTAGAGATGGAAGGGATCTGAGGGACCACCTAGTCTATCTCCTTCTCCCCCCATTTTACAAGATGAGATATTGATGCCCAGAGAGGTAGAGTGACTTGTCCTAGGTCACATAGATGCTAAGTAGAAGAGCCAACAATTGAATTCAGTTTTGTGACTTCAAATTCAACAGTCTTTCCACTTCACCACTTCTAAATGAGATAATGTTTAAAAAGTGCTTAGCACAGTGCAAGCGCTTAAAAAATGCTTATTATCTTCCCTTCCCTCCTCTCTAATACCAAACTAAATCTTCCCAGTTCTTCAATCATTCCTTCTTGGACATGATTTTTCCTTTTCTCAACTTGATTGTCTTCCTTTGGAATCATTCCAGCTTGTACCTTGTTATTTATATGTTTTCTGCCCTTTGGAATGTGAGCTAGATTGATTATCAGTGTCCCTCTTAAATATGAGAAATAGAATGATGATTTAACTAGGTAAACAGAATGTGACAGCTAAGTATCAGCACTTTGGTTTCAGTTGATATGTTGTGTATTCTTTGTTTCTCAGTTCATCTTTGAAATGACAAGAGACCTAGCTCTACCACTAAATAGGTGTAGAACTCTGGACAAGTCATTAAATCCCTTTGAGCCTCGATTTTCTCATCTCTAAAATGAGGGAGTTAGATTAGATTATCTCAGAGGTTCCCTGTAATTCAAGCATTCCATGATTCTATGATTATATTTAAAGTCACCCCAATGGAGAACAAGGAATTTTTCTCATATAATAATGTAATATAATTGCTAAATAATATTACATATTCTTATGTCTAATTTAACTTTCATTTCCAGGAAAATTGAAGGCCTAGAACATATGCAAAATCTTCAAAAGCTGAATCTTGCAGGAAATGAAATTGATCATATTCCATTATGGTTTGGGAAGAAGTTAAGATCCTTGAGGATTCTCAATCTGAAAGGCAACAAAATATCTTCAGTAAGTAACTTGAACTGACTTGAATTAGTGCCAGCCATTGTTTTTGTATTTGATGGTGGTAGTAGTGGCGGTCTGTTTATTTTTGCCAAACAATGCTGCATTGTCTTAAAAATTGAAATGTAAACATTTTGTCATTGAAATTTGAGACATTGTTTTTTATTGTCATTCACACTTAAGACTGAGTTCAGATAAATGGCATGCAACCGTACTAAGATGGGTCAGAATGGTTTATTGATAGGAAAGTATGGACAGATGAACAGCATTGCAATCAGGAATAGAGTTGCATCCTCCCTCCCTTGCTCCTGTCATCCTATGGGGCATCTGTAGTGCAATCCATGGTCAAAGGTACAGAACTGCTAGGAGCTTGGGATTACATAGGACTTTCAGACAAAAGGCCTACTATGGCAGCTGACATATCACCAGTAGTTTAATGGGGTCAGGGAACATGGACGAGTAGCAGAAGGAGTGGGTCTCTAGAAATTAACCAGGAAGTCCTTTTCAGAATGAGGAAGATGGAATTATATCTGTGCTGCATTGTCAAACTTGTAGAAGTGGTTCAGTCATTGTTTTTATTTCTACAAAGAGTTTTATAGTTAGATTCATAGAGTTCTAGGTGAATCTTGAAAGATACATTCCTAAGAATTTTATAGATTCTATAGTTATTTTAATAGGATTTCTCTTTTTACCTCTTCTTACCGGTCGTTGTTGGTTACATATAGGAATAGTAATGAAACTTTCAGAAAAGTGTTATAACAAATGTTCTGTTTCTCAGCAAATTATATTACTCTCTATTCTTATTGTTTATTTTTTATGAAGATGTTATATTTGTATGGCACATTATGCCTTTTTCACAATACTGTCACATCCATTATTTTATTTGATCCTTATAAGTCTCCTGTGACAAAAGTATTGTGCAGGAATCATTATTCCTGTTTTGCAAGCAAGAAAGCAGATACAGAGAATGTGCATAACATAGCCAGGTGACACAGTTTGTGTTGGAGATAGCACTAAAAGTCCAATCTCTTCCCTCCTAGGTCTGAATCATAAAATATCCACATATTCAAGTGTCTAAGGACCCTTAAAGCATAGAATATTAGGGCTGGCAGGGACTGTGGAACACAGAATGTCAGAACATAGTATTTAACAATAACACAAATACAGAGCTGGAAAGAATTTATAGCTAACATTCACGTAGCCCTTACTGTGTGCCAGGCACCATGATAATTTCAAAGTATTATCTCATTCAGTCCTTATGACAACCCTGAGGGGTAGATGCTATTATCCTCATTTTACAGTTGAGGAAACTGAGGCAGGCAGTGGCTTAGTGACTTGCCTAGGGCTAGTAAGTATTTCTTTGTTTTTTGTTTTGTTTTTGGGATTTTTTTTTTGAAGGGGGGAAGGCAAGGCAATTGGGGTTAAGTGACTTGCCCAAGGTCACACAGCTAGCAAGTGTCAGATGTCCAAGGCCAGATTTGAATTCGGGTCCTCCTCACTCCAGGGGCTGTGCTCTATTCACTGTGCCACCTAGCTGCCCCAGCTAGAAAGTGTTTGAGGCTGGATTTGAACTCAGGACTTCCTGACTGAAGGCCTGGTGCTACCCTATACCTGAAGATGAATACCTTTGATAATGCCTCAACACAAGGTGGACCTTTACTGGAGCATATCCTCATGCATTCCACTATAGACCACCTTTCAGGTTAGCTTCTACTCCTTAGTGAGTTTGAGTACCTTTGTGTCTAGCCGAGTAGCACATGTATCTCCATCTTATTCAAAGGGCCAGCACAAGAGACAGCATTTGTCAGATGCTTTGCTAAAATCTAGGTATATCATTCTTTTGCTTTTTCTAATTAATTGTTTTTAAAAATGAGGTTTGTCTGTCATAATCTGTTCAGTAAAAGGAAGCATGGCTTCATCAAGATCACATTTTCCCTTTCTAAATATTCACAAAGCTTCCCTTTAATAATACATCAAAATTTAGAGTTGAGAATATAAAGTATGATAACTAAAAGGGACTTTGGGTATCATCTAGTTCAGACTCCTTATCTTACAAATATGGGAACTGAGGCCCAAACTAAGGAATTGAGAAGAATGTTGGCCTGAGAATAGGAAGCCTGTGGTTCAAGTATTGGCCTTGTGATTAATTTATTTTGTGATTTTGCAAAGTTACTTAATTTCTCTTAGCTTTGGTTTCCTGGAGGTAAAGAGTTTGATAAGTCCCTGCTCTGTGAAGAAATATTTCTTTTTATTTTTTGCTGCTTTGTTGCACTTTATCTAAGTTTTTTTTTAATAGAACTCTAATAATTATGTGTCTTTTTTCAGCTCCAGGAAATAAGCAAGTTGAAGTCACTCAATGATTTAACTTCTCTGGTTCTGGAAGGCAATCCAGTAGTAGAGCTTCCTCATTACCACCTATATACCATTTTCCATCTCAGATCCCTGGAAAGTTTGGAGGATCAGCCAGTGACAAGTCGGGACAGGCAGGAATCTTTTGATAGGTTTGATTTAGGTAAGGTGACAAAATTTCTAAAAGTCTAAACTTCTGAAAAAAATTCAGAAAGCACTTTTCAAAAAACACATTTTAGTATGAGTTTCCTAATAATAAATAATTTGCAAAGAAAATAGTAGTATGTTTGGAGGCTACTGTGTTGTGTTAAAAGAAAAATGGTAGTAGATTTGCAATCAAAAGATCTGAGTTCAATGCCTGACTCTGCCATTTACTCAGCTGTATGTATGACCTTGGGCAAATACATCACTCTACCCTTCTGAATCTTTGTTAGGATCAAATGAGATAGTGAATATGAATAAAGTACTTTGTAACTGTAAAGCTCTAAAAATACATGAGATTTTGCTTATTATTTTGCATTGCAAAGCTAGTCTTTCAAAATACTACATAGGATAAATTTTATTTATTTATTTATTTATTTTTTAAAGCAGTTGGGGTTAAGTAACTTGCTTAAGGTTACACGGCTAGTCATTATTTATGGGTGCTCAGTTTCTGAGGCCGGATTCAATCCCATGTCATCTCAACTCCAAGGCCGGCACTCTTACTCACTGTGCCACCTAGCCCCCCCTGGATAAATTTTTTTAATAGAATTATTGCCACATTTAAAAAAATCCTTTTACATATATCTTTAGGGCATAAGTGGCCGTTGTTATAGTAGTACTAATAATAATAGTTCATATTTCAGAAGGCTTTAAAATTTCTCCAGTGCATCCTTCTGTACCCTCAGGACAGATTGTATGGTTATTCTTTGTGTTTTACATCAGGGTAAACATGGCCTCTGAGAGGGGAGGAAATCTGCTCAAGTCATCTTGCTAATAAGTGGCAAACTCATATTATGTAGACTACTAATCTTCAAACTTTAAGTCTAGGGCTTTTTCCACTGCTTTCCCTCAAGATCAGGGAGAAGTGGGAATAACAGTTTTATTTTTATTGACAGAAGAGATAGAACGACTAGAAAGAGACTTGGAAAAGAAGACAAAAGAAGCTGAAGAACTAAAGAACAAACAGGCCCAATTCTTGGAAGAAATGAAAAAGCAGAGCGAAATAAATCGGTCTTTGAAAGAGGAAGCTGCCCAGCACAAACACAGCTACAAGGAGCTTCAGAGTGACCTCAGCACCAAGAGTGAATTAGTATGTGGCTTCTGACCCTTTTTTTTTCATGTCCAGTGTGCTCTTTCTGGGCTTAGGCCTCTGTAACAGGGCCTGGGTGGTAGACCTTTGGCCACTTTTCAGGTGTATCTTAATGTTAGGTAAGAATGTTTGGCTTTTGTATCATTTGTCACAAAGTCATGGGCCTTAGATCTTTAGTGCCTGCCATGGATGAAACTGTAGTAAAGATACCACATTCATTCACAGACCAGACATTTGTGAAGTGTCTAATCACACTGTTCTAAATGAGCCACAGATGAAAACACAGACAGACAATGAAGACAGACATTCTGGTATCGTGAGCTTATAGTCTAACTAGAGGGTTGTAATACATATGAAAACATGCAACAGCCATTCAGTGGGCATAAGATAGAACAGATAATGTAAAAGAATAAAACAAGGATGCAGTGCCGTGAGACTGGAGGCAGCAAAAATCACTTCTAGCTTGAGGAACAGGGCAGACTTCTTATAGGTATTGGCATTTAAGCCAGATCTTAAGGGATGGGGTAAGCATCAGGTATCATTAACTGTTCTGCTTTACCAGTTCAGGCTTGGCAGGTAGCACTTATTATGCTTAATTTCTTGCTCTGTTAACACCTGGACCTCCCTGTAGTTACTAGGGCAGCTGGGTGGTGCAGTGGATAGAGCACTGGGGTTGGAGTCAGGAATATTAGATTTCAAATCTGGCCTCAGACACATATTAGATGTGTGACCTTGGACAAGTCACTTAACCTTCATTTGAGTCAGTGTCCTCATGTATAAAATGGGGATGATAATAGCACCCACTCCCCAGGGTGGTTGTGAGGATCAGATGAGATGTGCCAGTGCCTGGCTTATAGGAAGCACTGTATAAAGGTTAACTGTCATTATCATTATTCTTCCTTTGTATTCAGCCTTCATCTGAACAGGGAAGACATTTGAAGCATAAATGCCTCACCATGTCCTTTTTGTCTCTTCTGCCTTTATTGCATTAATCCACTTGAGAAACAAGCTTTTTATTAGGGCTTTGTACTAAGCTATGGGGAAGAATTGACTTTGGGGAAGTGAGCAGAGCATAACGGAGAAACTTGGTCTCTTCCTAGTTTATTTGTCAGATTGTTATAGTATTTGTCAGGTCCCTTCACATGAATTTTCTTTGGAAATAATTATTGTAAATGGGATGTAGTGTTAAGAGTACTGGTGTTAGAGTTAAGATGTATGGGTTCTTATTGCAGCTTTATACCTCATAGCTTTCTCTGTGACCTTGGACAAGTCACTTACCTTTCTGGGTCTCAGTTTTCCATCTGTAAAATGAGGGAGTTATATTCAGTGATCTCTAAGAACTTTTTCAACTCATGAACTTTTATGATATAACTGTTTACTTCTTTGTTCCTTTAGCTGTTATCTTGGTTTCTGGCAGATCATTTTCTACTGATTCTGTCTTCCTCATTACAGGTAGTCTCTCTTAGTTGAAATGCTTACCACATGAAATTTATTTGCATGATAATTGATATTAAATCACTTGCTTACATATTCTGTTCTGCTTGCCTGCTTTTTGTGGGATTATTTATTTTTTTGATGTGAATATGAATTTTGAAATGAATATGCGCTTTGAAGTAACATGGCATGGTAGAAAGAGCTCTGTACTTGTAGCTAAAGCACCGAGGTTCAGATTCTCATGCTGCTGCTTACTCCCTGTATGACATTGGGTAAGTCAACTGAACTTCTCTCTAGAGTCTTATCCCTAAAAGGAGAGGATTGGAATTAGTGATCTCTAAGGTTCCCATAACCCCTAATTCCCATGCACTGGGTTAAGAGGGAGATGTGAGGCAGTTAATTTGATCTTCTTTAATATATTAAATACAGTCAACTCATGATTATTCTAGAAGCTGGTAATTCACTTCACCTAATTTTTAGGCTATATAGTTTTCCTTGCCTCTTTATGTCTGTCAGTATGGTACAGTGAAAGCAGCACACATCTGAGAGTCTAAAGAATTGCTATTTTGGATCCTCTCTTATGTTCTGCTATGCACATCACATGCTTTTATTTCTTTCTAACTTTGTATTTAAGGTAAGCCTGAGAATGATATGAATTAGGAGTGGCTAGGTGGCACAGTGAATAGAGCACTGGCCCTGGAGTCAGGAGGACCTGAGTTCAAATCCGGCCTCAGACACTTAACACTTACTAGCCATGTGACCTTGGACAAGTCACTTAACCCTAATTGCCCTGCCTTCCCCTCTTCAAAAAAAAATTGTTATTGTTAGCTTTATGAATTTAGTATGTCACTTCTCTTCTCTGGGAAAAAAGGGCATATCTATGCCCTTCATAGTCTTCAAAAGAGGAGTTTTTCAGATCAGTGTGGTGTCATCCACAAATGTAATAAGCACATCATCTATGCCAGAGGTATAAAAACGTTCAATGGCGCAAGTATGAGCATCAGTTACTGGGGCTTACTATTAGAGATATCCTTCCAGCTTGACATTGAACCATGAATAACTTTGTTTGGGTTTGACCTTTCAACCATTCCCTAAACCAGCTAACTACTGTTGCCTAGTTTACATATTTCCATCTTTTCCACAAAAATACTTTGTCAGATCCAAGCAAATTATATATACAGCACTACTCTGATGTCCCATCTAGCAATCCTACCCAAAAAGAAATGATGTCAGTCTAAAGCTACCTCTTATTGATGAATGTAATGCTTCTTTTTCTAGACGTTCACCAACAATCTCTTTAAGTTGAGTCAACAAGCTTCAGCACTTCAGAAAACACTTAATAAGCATATACTGTGTGCCAGGCACTGTGCTAAGTTCTAGGGATACACAAAGTGACAACAGACAGTCCCTGACATAAAGGAGCTCACAATCTAATGGAGGAAACAACAAATAAATATATAAAAACAACCTATTTTTAGATTACATCAGGAATAATGAGCATAGGGGTGGCTAGGTGGCGCAGTGAATAGAACACCAGCCCTGGAATCAGGAGGACCTGAGTTCAAATCCAACCTCAAACACTTAACACTTAGTAGCCATGAGACCTTGGGCAAGTTATTTAACCCCAATTGCCCTGCCCTCCAAAAAGCAAAAAATAAAAGAGAGAAAGAGAGAGAGAGAGAATTAGCAGAGGGAAGGCCCTAGAATTCAGAGGGTTTGGAAAAGGCTTCCAAGAAAATGGGATTTTAGTTGGGACTTAAAGGAAGGCAGGGAAGCCACTGTGCTTCCAGACACTGCTCAGTACTGCTCAGTGCTTAGATACAAATAAAGGCAAAAACAGTCTCTGCCTTCAAGAAGAGCACATTCTAATGTACATGCAAACAACCAACTGCATGTGAGAGATACCCAAGGTAAACTGGAGGTAACTCCGATTCTGTATTCTAGAATTTTGCCAGCAATTAAATTCAAATGCAGATCTCGTTGTGATAGCATTTGCCCGTCTCAAATTCTGTGCACCTCTCTCATTCTCCATGACCTTTCAGAGATCACTATTGACAGCTCAGTGATGACAGATGCCAGTTTTTTAGCACCCCAAGATGTCATTTCTTTGGACTTGGAAACTTGAACTCTTCCAAAGCAGCCAGGTGCTTTCTTGCTATCTCCCTGCTTATCTCTGGTGTTAGCTCTCTATTAGCATATTTTGCCCTGTCCTTTCCAGTCTCTCAAGAACATCCTTAGGAAAGAAAACAGAAGAAAAAGTTTAGCTGTTCTGCCTTCTTCCATCATATGTTATCTTCCCATTCCTCCTTTGACTCCTCTGTTTTCTCCAGCTTAGCTTTAAAATCCTCTTTTTCTTGTCCTTAGCTTTTCTCACCAGCCTCAGGTTCATTCTGAGCATTGGCTCTCCTGTGATTCTATGACTGTTCTGTTGTGCAACAGATACATCATTGGTTCATCTGATAAACGAGAGTGTCACAACTTTGTTTGGTTTATCCGTGGCTATCTTATCTAGGATATTTGTAAGACTCTTGGCAAGTCATTTTTCCTCTCTGGGTACACTTCACAGAAGGTTAGAATTGTAAGAATCAAATGAGATAATTAATGTAAAGCCTCTGCTATAGATAATCAAGAGATGACTGTATTCTACATTGTACATGACTACATGTCATTTTGCGTATCGCATACTATTTGACTTACTGATTTCCAGTGTTTCCTGTAGTACTTTTTTTGGGACTTGTGTGTGAATATGCATGTCTCATTATTTATTAAAATAGCTTTTAGACCTTTCAAGCATGTTTCTTCCTTTTTTGGTATCTGACTTCCTTCAGAAGTGAGCCCCCAAAGCACATAATAGATCTTTGGAATCTATTCAAATACCTAAAATGCCTCAAAATACAGTGGAAATACTTTACAAAACTGTCATGAATCAATGTGATAATACCTTATGTTCGGTGAGCTCATATCAGGAAACATGATATAATGGGAAGACTATTAGATTTGAATCAGGAACCCTGAGTTTTGAGTGTTGGATACACCACTTACTGTTAATGTTGGGCAATGTGTAATAGTCCCTCTGTGAACCTCAGCTTCATCATCTGTAAAGTTGGGATATAGATACTTGTCCTCATTACTTCATAGGGTTGTTGTAAGGAAACTACTTTGTTAACTACAAAATTTATGAAATTGTGAGCTAACATTATGATCTATATCTTGCTAAGACTAAATTCTAAATGCTTAATATCTAAGCTCTCACTAGCCATAAGCCACCAGAAATAGGATCAATTCTTTTCTTATATCACTGCCCAAAATGAGAACTAAAGAGGATAAAAAATATTTAACTCGAGGGGCGGCTAGGTGACACAGTGAGTAGAGCGTTGGCCCTGGCGTCAAAAGGACCTGAGTTCGGATCCGGCCTCAGACACTTAACGCACACAAACAAAAAAAAAACCTAGCCGTGTGACCTTGGGCAAGTTACTTAACCCCAATTGCCCTCCAAAATGCAAAAAAAAAAAAAAAGAATTAAAAAAATATTTAACTCTTACAAGTATTTTATTATCAGAGAAGAATGAGGATCAGTATATGATTACCTACCTGGTTAGCCACTTTTTAAGAAATAATAGATAGAATTTTTAGTGTTTGGCTAAGTGAAATGTTATGATTGTAGAACTCAGTACAACATATTAATAAACATTCCAATTTAAGACTGACTGAATATCACCATTCCCAAGATCTTTTATATGTGATCTCTTATGAAATGGTAGATTTAGTATATTCTTATTTGTTGACAATTTAATATTAATTGTCATGATCTTTTAGTGTTTGTGTGTGTGTGTTTACTCCCATTACTTACTTTTTTGAAAAGAAAAAAACCCACTGGATCTGGTTGCTAATTTATTGATTCTGTATTTTGCTTTGGGATAATAGTTAAAACAGAAGACAATGGAACTCACTCGTGCTTGCCAAAAACAGTATGAACTAGAACAAGAGTTGGCTTTCTATAAAATTGATGCCAAGTTTGAGCCACTAAATTATTATCCACCAGAGGTAAGGCATTTAGCAACTTTTTGTGTTTCTTTGAATCAATCAAATGTACCTTAAACCACGAGACAAACATTTTTATTCAACATTATTCTAATTTCTCACCTTGAGTAAGTTATTAAATTTCTTTAGACCTCAGGAGCCTCACCTATAAAATGATAAATTAACTAGCTCTTATAAATAGAAGTTGTACTTGATGATCTCTAAAGTCCCTTCCAGTTCTAACATTCTGTATTTTAAGGACCTGTTTAGCTCTAATATTCTATGTTCTAAGATCCCTTTCAGCTTTAAAATTCTGTTCTGTGTTTTAAAATTTTATGTTCAGAGAGCTCTTCCATTTCCAGCATTCAGTGCTGTGATATCTTACCAGTTCCTACCAGTTCTGATATTTGATATTTTTATAAATTTAAAAAATTCAGTTTATGAATTTTACAAATTCATGGAATGCTACTACTTTCTTTAACCCAGTAATAAAACAATGTTTGATTGATGTGAATTTCTTTATGAAATCACATATTGCGTAATAATATGATAAATTTACTTTTGCAGCACACTGAAATTTATGATGTCCCAGGTGAAAGTCCTTATATTGGTAAATCCAGATATAAAAGAAATATGTACACCACTGAAAGTTATATTGGTGATAATGCCCAACCAATACAGATTCAAAAAATGGGACTTTATAATGAAGAACTTGTAAATGAACAAGTCACAGTGAAACATGCTGAAACATTGGATTTCCACCTAAAAGATAAAGAAAACGAAATAAAAGCAGGTAAATCTATGTTTTAACTCCTGCGCTTTAAAAACACAAAAAGGTAATTCAATCTAATTTTATTTTGTTTCCTAATTCTTTAATCACCTAAACATTAATTCTTTGCTTTCATTTACTCATTCAACAAACAAGTACAAAAAATTAAGTGATTGCTACATGCAGGAAAATGTGCTAGGCAGTGGGGATGAAACAGATGAATAAAATGCTGTCCCTGTCATCATTGGGTTTATAGTCTAATAGGTAAGATGAGATATTCATAAATAATGCTCTATACCCTCTATGGATTTTTGCTCTTCCCTTCATTTGTATAGATCATAACCTCCCTCCCCATGTTTTATATTCCAGTATATATCATTTACATAAATGCATATGCCAGATAGGGAGAGAGCTATAAAGGATCAGAGGAAGACAAAATCAACTGTAGCTGGGGAAATCAAAAAAGTTTGCTTGGAAGAGGTGGTATTTGACTGGGTATTGAAGAATAAGCAAAATTTCAGTAGTTAGAGATGTGGGAACATGTTCTGGTCATATGGAATGGCATAAATGAATGCTGTAAGGTGGAATAGAGTGAGGGATGTGTTTGGAGAAGAGCAATTAGAGGGGGCACATATTATGAGATAGCTAGGAAGTTCAGTTGGGGCCTTAGGTACCAGGAAAAAGAGATTTTACTTTATCTTGTAGCCAGTGAAGGTTTTGAGCAGAGGTATGGCATAACCAGAACTGCATGTTAGGAAAGTTTATCTAGTGGCCTGTGCTGGACAGATTAAGGAGAAAACAGATGTATTTGTGTTGTGTTAAAAGTATAGGGGCTTTCAAGATATTAGTACTTTAGACATAGTATGCAGGCTTCATTACAAACATAACATACCTCAGACTTCCTGGTTTCCAGATTCATCCATTTTCTGAAGTCCTATGACCTGCACTTTCACTCTTCTTCAGTCACACACAGGGATGATTATAGCCTCAATCTCTTCATCACCGTAAGTTACAGAGTTGGTTATGTAGACTGTGGACTCCATGTGATAAGTTAGACCTATTAAAGGCAGGGAAGGTCTCCAGACTCCCTTAGACCTATTAAGGGCTGTTTCTAACAAGACTTGACACAATCAAAGTTGAGGCTCAAAGGCACTTGAATAGCTGAATCATGTAGCAAAGTACTACTTTGTTTGCCATTATACGATAACAAGGAGAACTGTGCCACAGACTCCAATTAAGATGGTGATTTGATTTTCTCATTACTTCCCTCCTTAACAAGATCAGGGTGACTCTGAGTCTGTCCTCGTTTGGTCAGGGTGACCAAATGGCCTGATAATGAGATACCTGGCATTCAAGATCCTTGCTGGTTATGAAAGGGGAAGCTGGTTGATTTACTTACTCTTTGTTAGTAGAAATGGGTAGAGTGACTGGAGTTTGCAATGAAAATGAAGAATAGGTTTAGGAAGAGTGAAGCACAAGAAGAGACAGAAGGAGAGGAATTAACGGTCAGAAGAATTTCATCATTCTCCATCACAGAGGTGGAAACTTATGGTGATGAAGAGATTGAGGCTGTAATCATCCCTGTGTGTGACTGAAGTAGAGTGAAAGTGCAGGTCACAGGACTTTGGAAGATGGATGAATCTGGAAACCAGGAAGTTTGAAGTCTGTTAGCAAGGATAAGGAAAAGGACTGAGGTGGAGAGGACTGAGCCAGCTACTTACCTCCTTGAAAAAAGAGGGAAGATGACCTTGGGTCCAGCAGATAATTCCCAAAAGGTTTGCATAGTGTAATGTGTCTAGATGGCATGAAGTTTAAGGAAGGAAAGGTTACTACTGATTCATAGCAGCAAAGGTTTGGAGATACTAGTGAAAAGCAGAGTGTTCCTGTGCTTCCTGTCCCAGAAGGTTGTAGAGCATGGAACAGTATTAAAGAAGAATGTCCAGGGATACGTTGCCTTCTGAGAAGAGCTGCATTTCTGTGATCGGAAAGAAGTGGTTTACCATAAAGGAGTGCTTTGGCATAACGAATGGAGACCTAGCCTCAAAGCCAGAAGCACCTGGGTTCAAGTTCTGCCTTTTTGATACATAGTAGCAGTGTGTCACTGGGCAAGTCACTCAATCAGTGTTCTAGGAAATTTTCCAAGAAATTAAGTTGAAGAGAAGATGACAACCTGCATTAGTTAAAGGGATTTCCTCATGAGAGTTCCATTTACCAATGAGATGACAAATCCCGTTTCTAGCACTATTCCTATCTGATGACATCAGTTTAATTGGTATTTTCCAAAAAGCAAATGTTGGTTGAGTTCATTTGTTTTATTGATTTGGGCGGGGGGGGGGGGTTGCTGATTTTGTTTTGTGATTACGTTTTGTATATTCACGTATTCAGTTATTTTCTGTGTAAGTTCTTTTTTCTTTTCCAGTCTTCATAATATGGTCAAAAGTAATAATTTCCCTCTAAAACTGAAAAAACCAAAAACATTAAGGGATGCTTGTTAACAATAAGTGGTAGTCCCAGAATGTACTGTGGAAGGAGAAGACAGAACAAGATAGCAAAGGTATAGAAGGATAGGAAGGAGGAAACAAGGAACAGTAGTAGAGGAAAGTGGTTTTCTCTAATCCAAGGTAGAAGTCAGCTCTGGAGAGGAGCAAGAAAAAATTTGCCTAGCCATTGGACAGTAGTATATCACATGCATCCCAGTAGCAAGGGAAGCTAGGCCCCAGATAAGATATGGATTTAATTATTTCCTCCCCCCACCCCCCCGACTGGGAACAGGTAGCACTGTGTTCAGTGGTACTGATCTAGGCAGGGTGGTCTATTTGGCCAGTGGTAAAAAGCTATTTATGGAGACCTGAAGGGATTTATTTTTCCCCTTTCCTTATTAGATGGGATAGCTCTGCCCCAGTCCTCGATCTGATGCTGAGAGAGGTCAAGATATAATATAGTAGAAAAAATCAGGTGAACTGAGTTCATATCCTGGTTCCAATAGTTACTTAGCTATGCAACCCTGAGCAAGTTACTTAATTGTTCTAGCTTCGGTTTCCTTTTCTATAAAATGGAACTGATGACACTGATACTGTCTATATCACAGGGTCATTGTAGAGAAAGGTCTTTATAAACTATAAAGTGCTATATAAATGTGAGTTTTTATTAGTAAGGTTTAGACCTGGCTCTGGCAATTAGTTGTGGAACTTTAGGAAACTTTCTCTGAGTCTCTCTTTGTTTCTCTGCAAAACAAGGGAATCAGGCAATAATTTTCTCTAATGGCCTTTCTGGTTATGTGATCCTGAGTTCCTAGAGCAGGATGAAAAGTTACTGTTGTTTCTAATATGTTTTGTAGTTAAATCTTTTCCACATGAACAAGTTTAGTGGGGGGGGGGGGTCGGGAGGGAGAGGGAGTTAAGTTGCAAAGGGACCGTATTTGATAGCATACTTGCTCCATTTTTTTTTTGCTTCCCTTTGTAGCCCAAGCCCAATTGAAAGAACTGCATAATGAAATGGCAGAGGCAGAGCAGAACATTTTAAAAGCAACGGAAGAATTTAAACAGCTGGAAGAAGCCATAAGATTGAAAAAAGTATGTAAGAGCCAAACAAAAATGCAAAAAAAAAAAAAAAAGCATCAAGCTAAAGAGACATTAGTATAGATGAGTGGAACAGAGTTTGTTTTGTATGTGACCTCTTTAAAAAAGGTTTCTTCCAGGTTTCTCCAAGTATAGTTCTCTGGGTGATGAGTTTTTATGCATGGATGATGATTACCTTTAATATCCTGGTGGTAATGGAATGGGGGTGGGAGAAATGATTTCCTATGTAATGTCTCCATAGCATAATAGCATAAACAGTATTCTGAGGGTCCATATAAAGGATCCGTAATAATATTTCAAATAGTGTCCAATATGACAATAGGACAGAAGGAAGTTTCTTTTACTGGAAGATAGAAAGTCACCCAAACCAGACAAAGTATTTGTGTATCTTGAAGATGATACCATGCATGTAATAGCCATCCATGTGTGTTATTTTGAGCCTCCACTCTAACACCTGGAAGTTGGTTTGTCACTAAATAAATACCTACAGAACATGAAGATTAGAATTTTCTGACATGAGAAATGTGTTTTTATGACAAGTAATGTTTAAAAACCATTCCTTGTTGTACCCTCTGTTTCTTAGCTTGCTTACCCCTTATCTGGACTGTTGTGAACAATAGAAATTAAATGCTTAATATAGAAACCTTAATTCTGAAGGGTTTTGAAGCAGTCTTCTCTGTTCTTTTTCATAATACCCTTTTCAATGCTTCAACCATTGTTCAGACCTCTTCTATTTTTTTAAAAGCCAATCTCTCCTCACTAAAAGACTGCTAGAAATGTGACACAGGAAGGTCTGAGTTCCAAGCTTGGCTCTAACATTCACTAGCTATTTCCTTGTCTTTAAAATGAGGGATAGGGGCGGCTAGGTGGCACAGTGAGTAGAGCGTTGGCCCTGGAGTCAGAAGGACCTGAGTTCGGATCCGGCCTCAGACACTTAACACACACACAAACAAAAACCTATCGGTGTGTCCTTGGGCAAGTTACTTATCCCCAATTGCCCTCCAAAAAAGCAAAAAATAAATAAAATAAAATGAGGGACAATAATACTTATACTATTTCTCAGGCTTGTGAGGGAAGTTCTTTTTTTTTTTTTAAAGTAATTGGGGTTAAGTAACTTGCTCAAGGTTACATGGCTAGTTATTTATGTGTGGGTGCTAATTTTCTGAGGCTGGAACTGATCCCAGGTCCTCCCGACTCCAGGGCCAGCGCTCTTACTCACTGTGCCACCTAGCTACCCCAAGGGAAGTTCTTTTTTAAAAAAGATTTTATTTTATTTTTCTTGAAGGGGGAAAAGCCAGGCAATTGGGGTTAAGTGACTTGCCCAAGGTCACACAGTTACTAAGGGTGTCAAGTGTCTGAGGCCAGATTTGAATTTAGGTCCTCCTGACTCCAGGGCTGGTGCTCTAATCACTGAACCACCTAGCTGCCCTGAGGGAAGTTCTTTGTAAACTTTAAAATGCTGTAGCAAATATGAATTCCCAGTGGTAGAAGATTGCTGGAGTGGATTTGTATTTTATATAAAATGTCACCAAATATCTTCTATGATATGCATAGATGCTCTTTTGTTTCATGAAGCCTGCTCTAAATGGAGCATCTAACTTTTCTGAACTTTGGCGTGGTGAGAAAGAAAATAGTTGTCTTACTCTGTGTCTATTTGAAGTATTATCACAATCCCAATGCATTTTGTGTTGTGTAAACAGAGGCGGAAAGGTTACCCTGAGACACACCAACTGAATCTGGCCTTATGGCTAAAAATTCTCTGCCCCCACTCTTTGGTAGAATTTCCAGAATTCTTGTTACATTACAAAATTCACTGCTATAAATTATAAGTCAGTGTTTTCTCTCCATGCTTAGCTGAACGTGTGGGTTTTTTTCATTTGCTTTTGTGCATATTTGTTTTTTAGATTTCTGAAACAGAAAAAGGAGTTCTCCTCAAACAATTAAGTGGTAAGATACAACTCCTAAATCAGTTACGTCAGGAATCAGTGAATCTAGAAATGCAGATGGAGAAGCAGAATACAGAAATAACACAAAAAGAGATGGAAATAAAGGATGCAGAAAGTACCATAGATAATCTAGATCCCAAAGACCCAAGACATGTAAGTAAGTTAATGACCATATTAATAATACTTGATAGCAACACAAATACAACTTTTACTTCTAGAGTAAACTCATAAGTTAACTTATAGAGTTTAACTTTTCACCATTTGTGGTTGTGAGTGCTCAGGGTATATATAGCAAGGAACAAATTTAGTGCATAATAAATGTAACCATTACAGTCCACAACAGTAACCACTCTGAATCTTGATTTGCTTAACTAGAATATTAAAGAATTGTATCAAATGACTTCTGTGAACCTTTCTGGCTCTACATTCTGCATTCTGTGTTCTAAAATTCTGCGTTTTATTATTCCTTTCCTGACATTCTGTGTTCTGAGGTCTCTTATATTCTAAATATTATGCTTTTTTTTAATATAGCCTAATACTTGAGATCTACTCCAAAACTCCCTTTCATTTACCTTCCTTTGTCTTTCTCTTCCATCCTCTTCTCTATGAGGTAGGATGGTAGAGATAAAGTGGCAGAGAAGAAGGCAGAAGGATCTTATAATCTCTGAGGCTCCTTCATAGCTCTAGTGTTCCAAATTCTAACAATCGAAGTTCTAAGGTCGTATGTGACCATCTTTTAAAAACACTCAGATACCAACTTCTCCATGAATCTTCCCTGATCTCCCAATGTAGATCAGTCTTCCCCTTCAGACTTAGCTAACATAGTACATTGTTTGTACCTCTCTGACATGTTTTTCACATAATATTGTGACTTATAGTTAGCTGTGTTTGTATTGTTATCTATATCTATATAATGTATATATTTAAGTTTATAGATATACCTATATATAGGGGGATAGTTATATACTTGGGGGGGAGAGAAATTAGCAATAGTGAGACCCCCCCCAATAAAAAAAGAGGGCTACTGAAACATTTTTAAATGCACAGAAGAGAACAAAAGGAAGTTCAGAAGGAATCACAGACAAGCAGGAAAGTTTTGAAAGTGAAGTATAGAATTTATTTTATCTATCTATCTATCTATCTATCTATCTATATATATATGCATATTTTTGAGGTAAGCAGTATGAAATAGAAATTCACAATTTCACATACAGTCCTCTTTTTTGTGTTCTACTGTGTATATGGAAATGCTCATTTATTTGTTTTCATGTTTAAGTTTAAAATAAAACAGCAAAATAAAAAGGGGGAAGAATTGTGGTTAGGAAAAATTTAGTTACCCTGGATCCAACCTGATGAAGAGCATTTTTATACATAACTAAGTTAGTCTTTAGGTGTCAGACTTAGTCTATCATGGGTACTGTACTTAAATTTATATATATATATATATATATATATATGTGTGTGTATATATTACATTATAGAATATATAGCTATATGCTGTATAACTACATTTAAATATATAGATTATATATAATACCTAAATGTTGAATCTCTTCCATTACCTATTGTGGTGTTGTATTTAATAAATGTGACTTAAATGACTACCAAAGACAATAATTTTCAGGGGTCTGAATAAACGCTAGATTTTATAGAGAACAAAAAGTCTAAATGTGCTGAATTTGGGCCTATAAAGAGGAATAGCCATTATTAGAATGGTGTACCTAAGTTTCACTGCCAACTATAAACAAGCTTGTGTTAGTGGGAATGGGCATGTAAACCAGATTAGCCCTTGTGGCCTCTTTGCTTTTGTTCAAACAAGTACAGATCAATTCCAAAGTCTAAAATGTCAAAATTCAGTTAAATGATGGAATTTCATGGAAGGGTAGTGGAATGAGCACTATACTTGGAGTCCAGAAGATCTGGTTTTATGTCCTGCTTCCCTGTGTGAATTCATTGACAGCCATACCTCAAGAGGATTTATGATATATGTTATAAACCCCCTGACAGACTGGTGATGAGTTCAGGTCCCAAAAGGGACCTGTATTTTTGGATGAGATCACAGTATGGATTTGTTTTACTTGACTGTGGTTATTTGTCTTGAAGGTTCGTTTTTTTTTCTCCCTCTCTGTTTTTGACTGGAGGGGAAGGAGAACTTAGGGGAGGAAAAGAGAAGTTAGCAATAGTGATGCCGCCGCCCCCCCCCCCCATGAAAAAAGAGGGCTACGGAAACGTTTTTAAAATGCACATAAAGAGAACAAAAGGAAGTTCAGAAGGAAGCATGGATGAGCCACAAAGTTTTGAAAGTAAAGTGTGGAATTTATTTTATGTATATATATAAATATGTCTTTTTTCCCTTAAAGTATGAAATAAGAAATTCGTAGTTCCACATACAGTCCTTTTTTTGTGTTCTGCTATGTATATGGAAATGCTCATTTATTTATTTTCATGTTTAAGTACAGAATAAAACAGCAAAATAAAAAGGGGGGGAAGTTGTGGTTAGGAAAAAAATTTGTCACCCTGGATCCAACCTTATAAGAAGCATTTTTTCATACTTAATTAAGCTGGTCTTTGGGTGTCAGGCTTTATCTATCACTAGTACCATACTTAAAGTACATAAATATGAATGGTTTCTTAATAAGAAATTAATCATTTTAAAGTTGGGTCACACTTTATCTTAAGTTTTTATCAGGATTCAGAACTCTACTTTTTAAAGAAAGAAAAAAAAAGCATGAGCAGATATAAATAAAACTCAATTTTTATTCATCTTTGTGTTGAGAGCATTTCCCCTCATCTAAACAAAAAGAAGCCAGTTCCTCTCAGACTAGCTTCTTGGTAAGCTGAGCTCTACTGCAAACCCAGAGCTTCATTGGCTCTTCCCCAGCTTCCTGTGTTGTGATTTAAAGCACAGAGGCTAGAGACCAGCCCACAGAAGCAGTTAGTGATTGGACAGAACGTCACTGGCTGCTCCTTCTCTCCTGAGAATGTGGTCTGAAGCTATAGGAAGTTACTGAACCTCAGGTTTCTTGCAGAAATTCAACTGTCAGAGAGGGAAGTGCAGATGAAATAGAAGAAGGATTACGAAGTACCTAGCCTACACTTCCCAGGTATCACTGTTTGTTTTTAATAGGAGGGATTCTAGGGCAAAAAGGAGAGCTTGCATTCCTGTCCCTCTCCCCGAAAAGCAAAGAGAAGACTGAGTTGTGAGTTCCTGGTTTTTTTTTTTCAACAGTCCTTTTGTGACCTCCACAGCAGTAGAAATTTCATTGTCTAGTACTGTTATTTAAACTGTTCTCTACTGTTTTAAAAATAGAGTTGATTTGTATATTGAACTGTCTTTTTGTGATGAAAAAAAGGATCTAGTGGAGAATTTACTGCAAAGCTAAAAGAAATAATATATATTTGAGTAGCTTTCAATGTAATTTTTTTAGTCTGAGTAGGTACCTACAGAGTGTATGCATATGAACACACACACACACACACACACACACACACACACACACACACACACACACGCGCGCGCGCGCTAACTTGAGTGTTTTAGTCTCCTAGCACACACCCCTCTATAGAGAGGTAGGGAATAACCGTTTATTTCCTTTAAAGATACTCAGTTTTGTTGCTGTGGCTATTTCCTCAGCTGATCATAACTCTGAAAGTATTTGAGAGCTGCTAATAGGAATATTGTAGTGTGGAAAAGAGAAAAAATTTGGGGAAAATTTTTTTTGTTTTATTATTATTTATTATAATAATTGTTCTTATTTTAATTCATTTTAAATTTTAAATATTTAAATTAAATTAATTTTAAAAATTCATTTAATAATTATAAAAATTACTTATTACTATTAGATTATTCTAATCTTATTAGGATACTGTTCTTCAGAACCTAAGCAGTAGATGACACAGTTATACATTTTTTCCCATCATTCTATTCTCTCTTCCTGTCTCTATGCCTTACTCATGCCATCATATCCCCCACCCCATATAAGTCCACCCTTATCCCTCTTCCACATGATAAAAATGAACTTTCTTTCCTTAAACTTATCATAGCATTTTTTTCTTGGGACCTCTTCTTTGCTATTACTCTTCCTTTTATTGCAGTTACTTACATACTTGTCCTTTTTTTCCCCATTAGACCATGTAAGGTTCTTGAGAGAGGGGGCCTGTTGTTATCTATTTTTGTGTTCTTAGCACCTGGTACAGTACCTTGCATATAGTAAGTACTATTACATGTTTTTAAATTTAAGTGCTTTTTTGGGGTAGGAGACATCTAAAAATTGAGAAATGTTTTGTTTCTGTATATTCAAATGGATCCTAGTCTTTGAACTATAGCTTTGTTTGGACTGTAATCTAACCTTAGTTGTATGGTGATTTATTTTTCTGTGCTTCTGATCACATAGGGCAGGTATCCATGATCAAGGGAATATGGCATGAATTTAAGAGCAAACTTTCCCTAGGGATTTTGTAGCCATATGAACCATTGCATAAGGGAGTCCCATGTGCTTCCCAATACCCAAAGTGGCAATGTGGTGCAGTGGGAAGAACACTTGGCTCCTTTGCTCACTTGCTTTGTTGTGGTCATCTGCATAACTAATTTCAGCTTTCTGTGATCCAGGTCCCTCATCTGTAAAATAGAAATGATAATCTTTATACTTAACACATCACAGGTCCTTATGAAGAAAGTACTTTGCAAACTGAAAAGTACTGTAGAAATGTGACACCTGCTATTACAGTTGTGGTCTTATATACTGAAATAAATTGGTAATCTGCTGGAATGCAGGGTTGAATTTATGAAATATTTTAAAGTTATTGAAATATTTTTTTCTTATACAAAATGGCAAGAATAAATCCTAATTTCAAAAGAGTAATCATTCCTCAGGTTTTCTTTACCATAATGTCCTCCTTCAAAAAATCACAACCGGACAAAACAAGAGTTAGAGAGCATTATAAAATCCAAAATGGATCATTTTGATTACATTAAATTGAAAAGCTTCTGTACAAATAAAGCCAATGTCACCAAGATTAAGAGGAAAGTGGAAAATTGGGAAAGAATTTTTACAACCAATGTCTCTGATAAAGGCCTCATTTCTAAAATATACAAAGAATTGAGTCGAATCTACAAGAAAAAGCCACTCCCCAATTGATAAATGGTCAAAGGATATGAACAGGCAGTTCTCAGAAAAGGAAATTAAGGATATCTATAAGCATATGAAAAAATGTTCTAAATCACTAGTGATTGGAGAGATGCAAATCAAAACAACTCTTAAGTACCACATCTCACCTATCAGATGGGCTAAGATGACAAAATGGGAAAATTATAAATGCTGGAGAGGATGTGGAAAAATTGGAACACTAATGCATTGTTGGTGGAGTTGTGATCTGATCTAGCCATTCTGAAGAGCAATCTGGAACTATGCCCAAAGGGCTATAAATAAGTGCATACCCTTTTTGATCCAGCAATACCACTTCTAGGATTATATCCCAAAGAGATCAGAAAAATGGGAGGAGGACCCATATATAAACAAAAATATTTATAGCAGCTCTTTTTGTGGTGGCAAAGAATTGGAAATCAGGGGGTTGCCCATCAATTGGGGAATGGCTGAATAAGTTGTGGTGTATGAGTATAATGGAATACTACTGTGCTATAAGAAATTAGGAGCAGATGGACTTCATAATAACCTGGAGAGACTTATATAAACTGATGCTGAGTGAGAAGAGCAGAACCAGGAGAAATCTGTACACAGTCACAGACACAATGTATGTGTGATGACTGACTTCAATAGATGGGGTCCTTCTCAGCAATGTAAGGTTATAAGACAACTCCAAAAGACTCACAATCGAAGGAGATACCCACATCCAGAGAAAGAGTGCGGAGTCTGAATGCAGAGTGAAACAAACTACCTGCTCTCTTTCTTTTTCGTGTTTTGTTTTGTTTCCTCTTTCCCACTGATCATTCCATCAATTATAATCCTTCTTTACAACCTGACTAATGATTAATGTGAAGAATTTGTAGATCCTATATTCAAGTGCATGGCGCCGTGATGGGGGCAGGGAGAGGAAAGGGGAGAAAATTTGAAACTCCAGGGACTGTGGAACTGAATATTGTAAAATAAAAGTAAATAAATAAAAAATAAATAAAACAACTAGTATTGCTGTTTGCAATAATAACTCTTATTTATATGAGATTTTATCATTTACTTAAGATAGAAAACTTTTCAGAATATTTTTTTAAATCTTTGCAATTCATAGATTCATGTGGAGGCTCAGAAGAAAAGCAAAGAACAGCAGCTTGACATTATGAACAAACAGTATCAACAGCTTGAATGTCGATTGGATGAGATACTTTGTCGGATTGCTAAAGAAACTGATGATATTAAGGACCTGGAGCAACAACTCACTGAAGGTTAAGATCTTATTATTAATCATGGTCGGTTACCTAAATCATTTTCAATAAGGATACTGTATTGTGTTCTAGAAACTGAATCAGTAAGGCTATCATGTTCTAGAAGCCACTTGAAATGGGGTTAATCCAATTAGCTTTGTTCTATCATTGTACATTCTTAGGTCTCTTTCCTTCCCTACAGTCCCTTAAGTGAGATAATATTTGTAAAGCACTTAGCACAGTGCCTAGCACTATATAAATTATATATTATATAGTAGGCACTATATAAATACTTATTCCCTTCTCTTTCCCCCTTCTAGCTCTTTAAAAAAAAAAAATCTGTGACTCCACACTGGTTGACTCTAGATTAAAGGAAGCAGCTCTGATGTACTAGAGATAGCACTGGATTTAAAGTCAGATGACTTTTAAGTCCCAGCTTTACTACTAACTTACTGTAGGGCATTGGAAAAATCAACTCACCTTTTCTGGGCCTTAGCTTTCTCGTCTATAAAATAAGAATAATAATGCTTACATTAACTGCTTCCAAAGGGGTATTGTCAAGTAATAAATAAAATGAGATTACTTACGTATATTACTTTATAGCCAGAGTGCTGCATTAATGTCAGCTATTGGGATGATAGTTATAATTACTAATTGTCATAAGAAATGTCTTAATTATGTTACATGTTTATGTAGTCATTATTTATAGAATATTTTAATGATCTTATCAGAGTTGGCATGAGCTCCAGCACTGCCGGTAACTGTCTTCTCTCCTTGTGCTTCTCTTATCTATATAGTTCAATACGTACTTCACAGAGTTCACTGAATGTGATTCAGACTTTCCTTCAGGTCTCTTAATACACGGGATAGAGCACCCAGGCTCTCCATTGATTAGCTCTTGCTCTTGATAAATGACCAGTCCACTTTCTTTATGGCCATACATCTCTGATATTTCTTCACCCTTCTTCCTTCATTGATAATATACACAGAACTGTAGCTTATTCATACTCTCTCATGTAACTGTCCATTACTGGGTGATCTGTAATTTAGATTCCTTAGAAATTAAGGTATTTTATGATTCATAACATAAAGTATCAACAGAAAAATATTGATGTTAAAAAGTTTTTGTTTCAGATAGAAGCTTGAGAGTCATTAAAAACATTGTACGGTTTCCTACATACATTCCAGCCTGTTTTCTTCTTGTTTTTCAAATCTGGGCCTAGTTCATCATCTAGCTACAGTATCTGTGCAAAACATGTACTAATAGACCAATCCTATAGACTGTCCATCCAACTATGTATAACATGGTGTGGAGTCTCTGAACAGTAAACATCCTTCATCTTTTCAGTTTTTCCTCTATGAATGCATTTAGCATAATATCATGTATAAACAGGAACATGTGAAAGACCTCACCATTTATAGGGATTCCATCTGAATTCTCTGTTAGAAATTCTTCATAATCTTCATAGTAAGTGCTATGCTTTTTCATTCATTCCATTCATGATACTAGCAATATAGCCCTGTTTTATGCTTCATTTGGTATTAATAATCTGAGGGTTTGTTGTTGCTTGTTATATCTTCCAGTGAATTTGTATGATTGTAACATATTCATGAAAAATGAAGACGCTTTGTTGGAGAAGAAGCTTTAAGACTGCATTTTTGTTCTAGCAGATCAGATGCTTTTTTATAGTCAACAAACTGCACAGTGGAACCTTGTGTTCTCTATATACAGCTTTGGTCATTTGATTGTAAAGTACTTGGCTATGGAATGTTGTTTGTGAAAGCCTCTGTTCCTTTCTTATTCTTCCATCCAGTATTCCTTCAATACATATGTATATTAGAAATAGACATACGGATTAACAGTAATTGATACTGGTATTTTCAGAGTCCCCTTTTTTTAAATAGCAAGAATATTCATAATTTTTTTCTCTCCCTGTATGTAATGATAACAGAAATAAAAATAACATGTCACTTGTATAATCATGTTATTAATAATCAGGAAGCATAGTTTATTGTAATATTAAACAGTAGTGATGCTATAATTATATCTTGAAGGCATTTTTCATAAGCTTCTGTATTAATGTCTCTTTCCTTTTGTCCAGGTCAGATAGCAGCCAATGAAGCCCTGAAGAAGGATTTAGAAAGTATCATCAGTGGCTTGCAAGATTACCTTGAAAATGTGAAAGGACAGGTGACAAAGGCTCAGGATGAATGCCGAACACTACAGAAGGATAAAGAAATTTTATTGCAAAAAGTGGCTAAACTTGAAGAAGAGAAAATTGAGCTGGAGGTTGCTGCTATGGACGCAGAAAATATGAGAAAAGTATGATTTTCACATTTGCCTCTTTTCTTTCCCTAAATTTGAAAGACTTATCTATAGTGTCTAGATTGACTAGCATAATTAGAAGAGGTTTTAATAGGAATGTATGTGTAGAGCCATATCATGTTGCACACCATCTTCAGGAGGGAGGAGGGAGAAAGGGGGAGAAAATTTAACACTTATGGAAGTGAATGTTGAAAACTAAAAATAAATAAATTAATAAATTTTAAGAATAAAATAAAAAAGAAAAGGTTTTAAAGAGAAAAAATGTGAATTTGTTTTAAAAATAATAATTTCCTGGAATTTTTAAATTTAAATTGTGAGACTTTTGAAACTTCAGCTCCATTCCCTAATGAAATGATTCTTTTAAAGAGCTTTCTGAATTGCTAGCCTATGTGGCAAATTATAAAGGTGATTGGGGTTTGGACCTTTAAAACCCCTCTCTCATGATAACAATATGTATTATAAAATTCTATGTTCTAGGGTTCCCTTCCACCTCTAGTATTACACAGTTCTGTATCCAATCTGTTTGGTATGTTATTTTATTCTCTGCTTCCACTTGGTCCCCATTTCTTCCCAACTCAAATTAGACCTGAAATTCATTTGTCAGGAAATTATTTTTGCTCTAATTTATCATTTTCCATCATAAGTCTTGTATCCATAATATTGTGATCAGATTCCTTGAGAGCCCAGCTTACTAACTCCCAAACCAAAATTGATAGAATGAAAACCAAAGAAAGAATAAATTTAAATGGCCACAAACTATATTTTGTGTAACTTATATTTATGTTACTGTTGGTAGTCATTAAAATCACTCCTTCTGGCTTTTGGTCTGTACATGAACTAGTTTGGAATTGCTTCAAGCAGTTGTCCTTGTTGTTTGAAAGAACAGCTCCTTAGTAACTTACTAGTTGTTTTGCCAATGTCAGCCACATTTTTTCAAATTGGTTTATATGTGTTTGTACAGCTGTTATTACAATATTAATGTTGATTGGCCTTGGGATTTTCAGGAGCTTACATTGTGATATAGCAGCCAGAAAATTCAACTAATTAATCTTAGGTTATATTGATAGAAATCTAGTGTCCAGGAAGAGAAAGATAATAGTTTTATTGATACTGTGCTCTGGTCAGATCATATCTAGAATGTCAAGTCAAATTTTTCTTGCCATATCTTGGAGTATTGACAAAGGATTTTTGAGAGACTTAAAACTAGGTCATAAAAAGGTCATTTCAAAGAAATCAAGATGTTTAGTCTATAAAAGAAAAGTTTAGAGGAAGGACATGAATTAAATATCTAAAGAGCTATCATATGGAAGATGGAGTGGCCATCTATGTGGCTCCAGAGGACAGTACTAGGACCAGTGAGGAGTGAAGGAAAGCGATTAGAGGGAAGCAGATTTTGGTTTGGTAGAAAGTAAAACTTTATTACAATCAGACGTTTCCAAATTTGGTATAGACTGCTTTGTCACAGAATGACTTCTCTCATCACTAGAGATATTTCACTCAGAAACTGAATGACCACTTGTTAAAGATGTCATGGAAGGAGTACATGTTTCAAATATATGTGTACCTAGAAAACCTCTAAAGGCCTTTTCAGCTTTGAGATTCTAGGTTGTATACATTAAATTATGTTACCATATTTCTGCCTTTAGAAAAGGGGTTATAAACTTAAAGCAGATGTATATTATTGTGAGCCATCTGGGTGGTGCAGTGGACAGAGTGATGGGCTTGGAGTCAGGAAGACCTGAGTTCAAATTTTGCCTCAGATACTTACTTTATGACTTTGGGCAGGTCACACACAACCTCTGTCAGCCTCAGTTTCCTCATCTGAAAAAAATGAGAATAGTAGCACCTACCTCCCAAGGTCATGAATATCAAATGAGATGACATTTGTAAAGTGCTTTACAAACCATAAAACTATTATTATAACTATCATAAGGATATCATCATTATTAAAATTTGTATACTTTTCAGGAACTTCGTGAAATGGAATTGTTACTTCAAGAGCATCAAGAAGCAAACATGTCCCTTCAGCAGACCCAAAGAGATTTTAGTGCCTATGAAGCAGAACTTGAGGCTCAGCTCAGAGCCAAGGAAGCTGAATGTAACCAGCACAAAGAAGAACTAGAGAGTCTTAAACAACTCAAAGAGGTGAGGGGCAGAGTAAAGGCAGCATGGACCACGCATGTCCTCAGGGGCCCAGCCTGCTTGCATCTGAAGAGATATGCAGAACTAGGAAGGAAGGCAGGCTGGACAGGAGAGAGGCGCCAGCCTCAGAATTGAAGATGTATACTTGAATCTTATATATAATACTTTCTCTGTGGCCATGGAGAAATCTCTAAATTTTGATTTCCTGATTGGTAAAATTAGTTTAATAATACTTCCAGTGCTTCCCTTGTGTGAGGATCTTGTGAGATAACAAATACAGAACTTGAACACATGGAGTACTATATAGATGCAAGCTATCATGATTATTATAATGTTCTTTAAGAATTTTTTGCCTTGCCAATGGAAAGTTTCCAGAAGAGCTTTGAGAAATGCTATGTTGATACTTTTAAATTAAATTTTATCATATTCATTGAAAAATTTTATTCTTCCTTCCCCTACCACTGGAAAAAAAATCATTCTGAATTATTACAATAGCAGTGAATTTTATTTTAGTGATTTTGCATATCTTTTTGTATTTTATATTAGTTTGCAAGAACTACTTCTATATCCATTTTAATGTGATTTTTCTCTGGAGACAGTTAGAACACTTAACCCTACAAACCGAACTTGAAAATGAAAGACAAGCCCTGGAAGATGCTCTCAGCAAGGCCAAGTTCTCAGAACAGAAGGAACAGGAAAACAATGAACTATGCTCAAAAGTCAAACAGTTGGAGGTAATAATGTTTTAATCATGCTAAGAAGTGAATAAAGGGTGAGGGTATATATAGCAGAAAGGACTCTCTTTGTAATCAGGAGACCTGGGTTCTAGTCTTTTCTTTGCCACTTATATTGTATTAGCCATGTAACTTTGGGCAAGTCACTTAATACTATTAGATCTCAGTTTCCTCATCTGCAAAATGAGATGAATGCTATTTATATTAGTGACCTCACAGGGATATAGGTTGAATGAGCTCATGCATATAATGTACTCTCTAACAGTAACACTAAATATAATAAATAGAAGGTGGAATTTTTGGAGACCGGTCAGTTAACAAGCATCTATAACTATATACTAGGCTCTGGAGATACAAAAGCAAAGAAAGGAATAGCCCTTCTCATATAAAGTAGTGGAGGTAAGGGAAGAGAAGGCTAGTAACTGGAATGGTCAAGAAAGGCCCCTTGTGTAAAGTAAAACTTAAACTGAGTTTTGAAAGAATGAGGGATTTTGAGAGGAGGAGGTGAGAAGAGAGTACAGGAACAGCTTATACAAAGGCACAGCGACGAGAGATAAAATGTTGTGTACAAGAGCCAGCAAGGAAGTTTGGCTTAACCAGTAGAGGGTATGAAGGGGAATAATGTCTAATAAGACCTAATAAAGGGAGGTTAGAACCAGATTGAAAAGAACTTTATAAAACCACACAGAAGAGTTATTTTTGACCTTAGGGAGCTATACTTTGACAGCTCTCTGAAGAATGGATTGGAAAAGGGAGAGAGGTGAGGCAGGGAGACCAATGAGGAGGTCTTTGCAATTGTCCAAGCAAGAGGCAATCATAGATCTTAAAGATGTCTTATATTTTACATGAGTTTGAAAGGACCTGATTTGAGATAGTCAAATCAAATATATATTTTACAGATTCCTGGGAAACTTAATAAGTGCTTTTAAAGAAGTAGAGGACTCCCATGGAAAATATTCTGCCTTCATTTCCTCAAATGACAGTCATTTTGAGATACTTTTGTGAACATACTGTATATTGTGGTTGTTATAGTGATATAAAGGGAGAAAGATCTTTTGTATAGTAACTAGGTTATATTCTCTGTTAAACTTTATTAGTAGAAGGCAACGATGAAGCAAATTGGTAGTTTTAGTAATATACTAATAGATGCAAATTGGTATTAATAATAATTTTGAATTTCTGTAGAGCTTCATAGTTTACAAAACTCTTTCCTCATAATTCTGTAAATAATAGCTCCATTTGATAGGGCCACCCTCTCAAACCTCACATGATACTGAGTTCTACACTTCTAAATTAGTTATAATTTAATATTATGTATTATAGTTACCTGTATTGGTGTCTTATCCTCATTGTGGGCTGTAAGCTTCTTGAGGTGGGGTATATCTTATCTAAACTTTGCATCTCCTCTATAGTCCTACCACCCTACTTAAATGTTTGTTGATTGAATGAATGAGATTCTGTGATTCTGTAAATAAATGAAATAATGTAGAGCTAACTGTAGAGTTTAATTTTAGCTATTTTTGGTTTGACCTTTGGAGCAAATATAACAACCACTCTATTTGCTTTTGATTTTTAATGTGTGATGAAGGTATGTTAAGTCCCACCGGTGTAAATTTAAGCCAGCCTCCTTTCCAATCCACAAGATTGGAGTCTTGTTAAAGTCTTGCCAAGAGCCTGATTCAGGATCTATGCTGTGGGACTATGGGTAGGTTAAGTAGACTTAAATGAAGTCTTTTTGCTTCTTTGGCAACTTAGACCTCTTGGATAATACCCAAGATGTACATACCTTGTGGGTAAATTCTTCCTTATAAAGTATAGAGAAGCTTTTGCACAAAGAATTGAAGTTAGTGCCAGAAGACCTGGGTTCCACTCTCAGCTCTGCCACTTGTTAGAAACTGTTTGATCCTAGCGGTAAGTCACTTCCTCTCTCTCAGCCTCATCTAAACAAAAATAATAGAACTTGCATTATTTACTTCACAGAGCTCTTATAAGATACTTTGTATGCCATGGAGTAGTTTATAAATGAGATGAGGTTTTTGTTTAGAGAGTGATATTGGTGTATATTAGTGATACTAATTATTCAGTCCTTGGAGATGGAGCCAAGGCAAGTAAAAGAGCCTGACATAATTGGCTTTCTTCCATACTTTAAGGATCTCTCATTTCATTGGTGTGAGTATTCATTCTACTAAAGCAGATCAAATCTCTTCTATGCCTTAGACTAGGGGTTCTTTACTTAAGCTATTTTTAAATATATAAATATATTAAAATAAAAATAAACCTATTTTTTCCTTTCAAATTTATTTTTAGTTTACAACATTCAGTTACACAAGTTTTTGAGTTCCAAATTTTCTCCTCTTCTTCCCTGCCCCCCAAGATGACTTGTAATCCAATATAGGTTCTACATATACTTTCACATTAAACATTTTCACAATAGTCAAGTTGTAAAGAGGAATTATAACCAATGGAATGAACCATGAGAAAGAAGAAACAGGATAAAAAAAGAGAGAGAGCAAATAATTTGCTTCAGTCTGCATTCAGACTCTGTAATTCTTTCTCTGGTTGTGCATAGCCTTTTCCATCATGAGTCTTTTGGAGTTGTCTTAGAACCTGGCATTGCTGAGAAGATCCATGTCTATCAAAGTTAGTCATTACAGATACAGTGTGACTGTAATTGTGTACAATGTTCTCCTGGTTCTGCTCCCCTCACTGAGCCTCAGTTCATATAAATCTTTCCAGGTTATTATGAGGTCTGTCTGCTCCTCATTTCTTATAGCACAATAGTATTCCATTACATTCATATACCACAACTTGTTTAGCCATTCCCCAGTTGATTTCCAATTCTTTGCCACCACAAAAAGAGCTGCAATAAATATTTTTGTACATATGGGTCCTCCTTCCACTTGTATGATCTCTTTGGGATACAGCCCTAGAAAGTGGTATTGCTGGATCAAAGGGTATGCACATTTTTATAGCCTTTTGGGCATAGTTCCAAATTGCTCTCCAGAATGGTTGTATCAGTTCACAACTCCACCAGCAATGCATTAGTGTTCCAAGTTTCCCACATCTTCTCCAGCATTTATAATTTTCCTGTTTTGTCGTGTTAGCCCATCTGATAGGTGAGATGTGGTACCTAAGAGTTGTTTTGATTTGTAGTTCTCTAATCAATAGTGATCTGGAGCATTTTTCCATATGATTATAGATATCTTTAATTTCCTCAGAAAACTACCCTTCATATCCTTTGACCATTTATCAATTGGGGATATAAACCTGTTTTAAAAAATATTATGACAATTACATTTCATGATATAGTTACAAATTTCCTTTGGGATCATCCATATTTTATGCATTTAAAAATATTATTCTGAAAAGGGATCCTTACTTATATTGTTAGGAGAAAAATAGGCTTCACCAGTCTGCCAGAGGGGTCACGGTATAAAAAAAAGTTTAAGAACCCCTGAAATTTTCCTGAGTTTTCCATCCAAAATAAATCCCCTGACTGCCAGCCTTCTGACAATGAACCTACCTGTACCATTAGCTAGGCTAATCTTTAAGTGATATTCCTGTACTATTTTAAGCTTGGTAGGTAGTTCCCACTAGAGCTTCAACTTCCCAGCAGCACATTTTGAAAATGCCTGATGAGGCATTGGAAGAGAATGTTAGTAGCTTTCTCAGCTTTGAATTTTTACCATACGTTAGAAATACTTTGTGTCAAAGTAGTGTGTATTTTAGCTGTTTATTTTTATTTGAAAAAATGGAAGGAACATTGTTTTATTTCAGTGTATTATAAATTCTATCATGCCTGTGAAATAACTAGAGTTTGAATCTGCAAATCCAAAGCAATTTTATTGTACAGAGATGGATAGTTGTGTAAATTCTTTTAGAAGCTGTAATAGTCAGGAGTGGCTAGGTGGTGCAGTGAATAGAGCACTGGCCCTGGATTCAGGAGGACCTGGGTTCAGATCTGGCCTCAGACATCTAACACAAAAAATAGCCGTGTGACCTTGGACAAGTCACTTAACCCCAATTGCCCTCCAAAAAGCAAAAAAAAAAAAAAAGAAGAAGAAGAAGCTGTGATAGTCAAGTTTTAGCTTTTGATTGGTACATGGACCTAAGTACTGTGGAAAAGATTGTTTTCAAATTAAAAATAGGCCAAAGGGAAACATGAAAATTGTTATGTGATAAGGAACACAAACTCTCATTTTCAAAAATGTGAAACCTTTTTCTTTATTTTTCCAGGATGCCAATAGTCTCTTAAAACAACAGCTTAAAGATTTTCAAAATGAACTTGATCATATGGTTGATGGCTTGCTTCATCCAGAAGAAGTAGCAGTTCGTGTGGAGGAATTGAAGCAAAAGTTGGAAACCGGAGTTAGGGAAATTAGGTAAGTTGTATCTCAGTAAGATAGCTGAAATATAGCACAATGCCCAATTACTAAAACTGGAAATATAAAGACATTAGATTAGGGGTGTAAGGACGTTTTTAATAGAACTTTTTATAAGGCTTGTATTTTTAATAACAAGAAAATTCAACTCTGTCGCTTGTGTGCATTTATTTTAGAAGTTCCATATCCTTGGTAAATAAAATAACTCATTTTTCTAGATGATGTTTTCTTAACAGAAACAAGGAAATTAGAAAGAGGAATGGTTTTAGGGGAGAACACAATGTTGACTATGTTGAATTTGAGATACCTATATGAAAAAAGTATTTTGTAAACCTTATAATTCTTAATTAGTGTTATTATTAGCTAGTTGTAACAATTATTAAACCCACTCAAATCATCGAATATTAGTACTAGAAAGGACCTTAGAGATAATCTAGTTTCACTTTGTGAGAAAACTAATGACAAAATCTTACCCCAGGCTACCCAGTGAATTAAAGGCAGAGTTCTCTGTTCTTTCTAATGTGCTACAGTGAAGAGAGCTGAACGTTATGTCTTACAAACCATTCAAGCTTAGTAAATATTGATTGTTAAAACAAATGCCTTATCCTGTTGTACCAAACTTCATAATTTTGCATTGGTAAATAGCAGTCTCCAGAAAACTGATGTTTTCTGTTTATTATTGTACATGTCTTTTTTTCTTTACCAGGTGTCTCAGTCCTTCAGATGTTCTAGGGAGAAGTCTTGCTGATTTACAGAAACGGTTCAATGAAATCCTTGCATGTGCCCACCAGGAAAAAGAGGCGGCACTAGGTAGAGAGAGAAAACTGCAGGAAGAAATTGCATTTCAAAAGGAGAAACTGGTAGAGGAACAAGAGGAGTACAGGAAGGCCTGTGAAAAAGCAGCAGATGCAAGAGTAAGAAAGAAGCTCAAGAACCAGATGGCATTGATCTAGCTATAGGGGCAGAGTATTGCTTTTCACTCAGCAACTTACAATGTTTCCTTTCTGATGGAAACAGTATCTTGTTTACAAAGAGTAAAACTAACTGGGTGTGATTGAAATCTTCTGTGGAATATGGCTTTTGAAAATTCAGTAGCCTGGATTCTGTTCTTCATTTTGCTCCTTACTAGCCATATAACTTTCCCTGTCTGGGCCTCGGTTTCCTCCCCTGCAAAATGAAAGAGTTAAATTATATGATGTCTAAGGCCCTTTTGTAACTTGTGACTTTTAAGGACCCTTGTGTCCTACCTTCTAATGTTCTATGTTCTATGTGCATATGTATATAGATGCTGTTATTTTATGTTCTGACAGTATCTCTTGTAAGATTTCTTTGAGCTGTAGCTTCCTTCTAGTTCTGTGCTTTAATGTGTTCTATGATCCTTTCAAATTAAAAAAAAAACATTTCCTTTTTTTCATGCTGTATTCTCTTTGCTTTGGGATCTAGGGAAGTGTGTTCTTAACTCTTATATTTATGTATCAAGTCTTTAAAGTGTAATGGTATAAGGATGGGTCCTGGAAAGCTTTCAAAATTAAAACATCATTTGTTTTCATGCACAGTTCTTTTGCATAAAATTTCAATATTACCATTTGATAATGGAAATATAACTTCCCTGAAAGTTTGTTGAATGTATTCTTTAATAACTCTCTTGAAGACCATAGTTGAAACTTGTTTTGGGGTTTGTTTGTTTTTTTCAGATTCATTCTGATAAAAGGCAGCATGAAGCCAAAATTCGACAACTAGAGAATGAAATTCATTATTTGCAAGAAAATCTAAAGAGTATGGAGGAAATTCAAGGCTTCACAGATCTTCAACTTCAGGAAGCTGATGAGGAGAAGGAGAGGATTCTTACACAGCTAGAAGATTTAGAGAATAAGGTGGGGGAGAAAATTTAAACAGATTACCAATCTTTAAAAATATTTTCTGGCTTCCAGTTCTTGTAATTGAGAGGCAGACAGCATGATAAAATATCGGGGGGAGAGGGAGAGGAAAACTTTGGGCCTAAATTCTGAATCTTTTGTTTCTATTAATTTTATTTTACCATTAAGAGTGAACGTAATACTGATAGTTTCCATTTCTGGCATGCCATACATTTTACAAAGCACTATTTGGGCATCTGTTTGTGCAAATCACTTAACTTTTATGTGGTCCTGTTTCTTCATCTGAAACACAGGGATGTTATTACTCATACTATTTCCATTATAGGATTGTTGTAAGAAAAAGACTTTGGAAAACATCAAAGTTCTTATAGAAATGTTAACAACTGTTGTTGATAAAAGTCATGATCCCTAGAATATTGATGTTGAAACTGATGGAGTTCACTAGTTTCCTTCCAGGTCTCTCATTTATGGATGTAGCATAATTTGCAGTGTAGGAGAAATTAAGTTTAATATTTAGGATCATAAGTCATTAGAGGTCATTTTAGCCCTTCATTGTAGAGTTGAAGAAACTTTGGCCCAGAGATCTGAATGTCATGTCACAGACAGGTAGTATGTAGCAGAACATATGAGAATCCCAGCCCAAGCCCTTTGACCTCAGATCTGGTGGTCTTTTCCTGTATCTTGTACAACCTCTTTTTGTGATAGGGTATCTTTCTTTCCTCCTTTTAAATCTCCTTCTAGGTAGTGATTCATCGCTTTCAGTTTTATGTTTTATTTTGTTTTTTTCTAGAAGAAGCTAGAAGAGGCCAGGTCCCAGAAGCAGTTCCTTGGGTTGGATAGAGAACTGAAAGAGCTAAAGAAGGCTGTGGCTGCTTCTGACAGACAAGCAACTGCAGAGCTCTGCATTGCCAAGGACCAGCTAAAGTCTCTCCATGGGACCATCCTCAGGATTAACCAGGATCGTGCCGAGGTGATTCTGTGTGTAGATAGATATCACTGAGGTCACTTCTAAAGATGCTAACATCATTTCGGCATGTAGGAACTTCTCTTCCTTACCTATTTCTCTGGAATTTTCTTAGATTATGAACTAACTATTGTCAGCAGATTCCTAGTTGTAAGTAGGGGCTCTTTTTTCCTTTCTAGCCTTCTGGAGACAGCAGAAGAGCATAGATTTATATGTGAAGGCAACAATTCGGTACTTTTGCTACAAAAATAGTATGAATACCTTCCACATATGTCTGCCACCCTATGATAGACACCATAGAGGACACTGAGGTATAAAAACCAGTAGTCCCTCTCACTTTTGTTCAGCTCAATGAATATTAAATACCTGCTGTTTCCAAGTTAGATGCTTGATAAGATACAATCACTACCTTCCGTTCAACAAACACTTACTATTTGTTCTACATCCACAACATCTCTTCTCTCCATCCCCTTCTCTTCTCCCCAGTCACACAGCTACCTCTAGTTCATGTTGTCATCTACGCTTCCCTCCTATTATATTGCAGTAGCCTCCTCGTTGGTCTCCCTCCTTCCAATTTCTCCCCTCTTTAATCCACTCTTTGTACATAACTATCAAAGTATTCCTGAAACAGTGACCATCTCACTTTTCTACTCAGAAAGTTTAAGGGTTCCCTTTTGTCCAGAATTCTCAGCCTCACATTTAAAGCCCTCCACAAATCTGTTTAATACATTTCTCTGATTTTATTTCATATGCTTCTTTGTATACTTCCTGTTCCAGCCAAACTGATATACTAACTTTTCCATACACAGTGTTCCAGCCTTTCTCAGAGATCTTATCTTCAGACTCTGCCCCCTCCCTCCCCCCACTCAGGGGCCACTTCCTTTATTGAAGAATAAGTAGGATTTCAGCTAGTAGAGATGGAGGAGGAGGTAATAACGTGAACCAAAGCAAAAAGGCAAGAGCAGGTAGAGCACATCTGGGAAACATTGAGTAGTGCAATTTGAGTGGAGACTGGAATATATAAAGAGGAGAAATGTGAGATAGAGTCTTCAAACTACTGTGATTAGAGAGCAAAGACTGAGGTTTCAAGTCAAAGGAAAAAATTATTAAGCTGTGTAAGGCAAAGTCCCAGATACAGAGGATACAAAGATGAGAAGTGACCCAGCCCCTGCTCCTAGAGGGATAGGTGAGTCGGTGTAGTGTAGACTGATGATTCGAGGTAGAGTGACAAAGTAGAGATCACTTTCTTCCGGGGGAGCCAGGCAGTGACACCTGCACTAGACCTTGTGCCAGTGGCACATGGTGAACATGTAAACAAGTGGGATGAGATCATTTCCAAGACCCCTTCTAGCTGTCATCATTCTTTGAAGGGTTTTTTTATTATGTGCTAGATGATCTATTATAGAACATACATACTATTAGCAGCTCACCAAAGAGAGAGCTCATAAGCACAAAACCACCCCACAAAGATTTCATGAAACGAGGCAAGACCTGAGCAAGGGCTTAGAAGGCAAGTAAGATCTGGAAATGTAGAGAGGCTTTCTGGTCTTAGAAACCATACAAATGCAGGCTCATGGCAGGGTGAGCATGTGAAGACCAGTAGGACTGAAGAAGGGAAAGAAGAGTTTGTGCCTATTGTTTCTGAACCTTCCTTGTCACTTTAGAGGCTCCAGGAAGCTGAGCACTTCAGCAGGCAGGCAGCCCAGGCAGCCCGGGACCTCACCCGAGCTGAGGCAGAGATTGAGCTGCTGCAGAACCTTCTGAGGCAGAAAGAAAAGCAAGTAAGTTCATCTCACTAGTTTGTTCATTCATTTATTCATCATATGCTCAGTGCAGTATTTATTAAGTATCTATAACATACAAAGCATTGTCCAGGCACTGGGGATAGAGGGAGATTGATTAAACATGATTCCTGCCCTCAAAAGACTCAGTTGAGGAGAGGATATAGGACATAAATATCAGTATGTACCAAATAAAATATAAATGGTACAAGAGAAGTACAAAGTTTTATTTGCTGTTTTAAGGAAGGAATGATCCTATTGTTGGGGTGGGGTGAGAAGGAGGATTCAGGGAAAGCTTCCTGGAGGAAGTAGCTTTTGAGCTGGGCCTTGAAGAATGGGTAAGAAAGTTGATTAAATAAAGATGGGGGAGAGAAGTAGCTTTCCAGATTAATTGAAAAAATATGAACAAAGCCATCAAAATGGGAATGAAATCATGAAACTAAATTATTATTATAGACAACTCTGTTGTGTAGTGTCATGTAAAGCAATATGGTATGTGGGCACAAATAGCTGTCTACTCTAAAAAAGATAGGGTTTTATGGTTTACAAAGTACCCTTACTTTGCAATCCAGAGAAGCTAGGCTCAGGAAGTAAAATGATTTGTCCCTAGTCATGCAAGCAGGAAGTGATGAACCTAGGAGTCATAGAGTGGTCCGGCATCTTCTCTACCACTTCATGCAGTGAAGATTTCCACAATAAAGATCACTTGATAAAAGTAAGTACTTTGAAGAGAAATTTAATTGGAACTTTGGTTATTTTTGTCTCAACAGTTTCAGATTGATGTGGAGAAAGCAGACACAGGTGCCTTTGGATCAAATTCCCAAATGCTAGAAATTGATCAATTGAATGATATAATGAAAAGACAGAGAGCAGAAATTGAGAGGCTGTGGAGTTTACTTGATCATACCGGAGCTGGTAAAGCCTTAGTTTGATTTCTTCCACCATTTCCATACAAGTGATTTATTTCTGTTATTCCTTTTCATATAGATCTTCCTTTTCTAAAATTAAATTGTTCTACTAGTTTTACCTTCTTCAGAAAATTCTTTCAATGGTTATTAAACATAAATTTAGTTAATATTGTCCCTAGATGTAGAGCTTCTGCTAAAGTCCTTTTCTGATGCTTCCTACTAGCATGAAGGTGACCCTGAGTTTCTTACAGGCTTTACTATCAGGATATAAGCTCTGACAGGTCCTGTCAAGCTGGAAAAGTTTGGTAATGGATTATGTGTCTGTCATCTAAGTGCTGTCCTGGTGAAAGACAAAGAGGCTTATCTCCAGGTGCTAGCCACCAAAGAAAAGATTAATTTATTCAACTATAGCAACAGTCAACTAAGACATGGAGGGGTTGTGATCTATTTTGGTGGAAAGGGAATACTTATACTTATTGCATCACAGATCCTTAAAGTAGAGCTATAAAAATTGTTTTATTGTTGTTTACTTAATTTTGGTTGTGTCCAACTCTTCATGTTCCCTTTTGGAGTTTTCTTAGCAAAGATGCTAGAGTGGTTTGCCATTTCCTTCTCTAGCTCATTTTACAAATGAGGAAACGGAGGCAGAGGGTTAAGAGATTTAACCAGGGTCATACAGCTTAGTAAGTGTCTGAGACTGTATTTGAACTCAGGTTTTCCTGACTCGAGTCCTGAACAGTGCCACCTAGCTGCACCCAGCTGTGAAGATATTGAATAGTAATTCAATACTGAGGAAGTTCAGTAAAATAATAACACACTGGCCCTGACATAAAGTACTGATATAAGTACTTGTACCCCAAAGCTGACTTCTATAAGACCTAAATGTCACCAGTTATAAAAAGTCCAGATCTAAAAATCAGCTTTAAAATATTGCTAAGCTTCATTGCCTCTCATGGCTTAGTACTTTGCAGATGTTTTGAAGAAATGAGCTCAATGGTTTTACCCCCTTTCTGAGAGTGTCACAATTTCTTTACAGACAGCAAAGGAGAAATAGATAGTCTGTTGGATGAAATCACGGAGCTCCGACGTACCCTTTCTCACCAGAATGATTATATTAGCAGCATAGCAGATCCTTTCAAGAGACGAGGATATTGGTACTTTATGCCATCATCATCATCATCAAAAGTATGAAATCTTATGGGCAGTGGGACACAATGAGGGGGTGAACCATGACCCTTCTGTGGGAAAGTATGACGAAATATGTGTCTTCCTAAATATGGTGGTAAATCAGACAATAACACCCAGATAAAAGACCAGAAGTTTCTATGCAAAAGTGCAAATATAGGGTTTTAATATTTTAAATGTCTATGGAAAATAAATGGAAACCTCCCAGGGAAGTTTGTTTTTATTAACATTGAAAACAAAGTTTATTAACAGTTTAACAAAGTGCTTTCCTCACAGCCCTACAAAGTAGTATAGTTAATGTGTTCCCTTTCATAGATGTAGATTTCATAGCTATATTTCACTGGTACCAAGAGAAATAAAATGACTTACCCATAATCACAAAGCTAGAGGGACTTGGATCCAGGTATTTTGATTTCATGTCTAGTTTGTTTTTGTTTGGGTTTTTTTTCCTACTGTACCATACTGATTCAAGAAATATGTAATGCCTTTGGGGGGATCTTTTTTTCAAATATTATTACCCAATTCATTTTCTTAGAATATTCCAACTAAAACTTGACCACTGAATTTTTTGATATATTGTAATCAATCTCAGTCTGTGTTTTTGAGGGATGACATAATATTAGCTGCAAACTAGCTGTGTGATCTTGGGTAAATCACTTCCTTTCAAATGATTGTACTTCCTTTCTATCTTTGGGTAAATCCTTATTTCCTCCCTCTATAAAATAGGAGATTGAATCTCTTCAGTTTAGAGTATAAACTCCTTGAAGGCAAAACTATTTTTCATTTTGCCTTTTTTCCCCCAGTGCCTTGGAATTCCTAAATGCTTTTCGGATTGAATGGAATTATGTGGTCTCTGAGATTTTTTCAAGTTGAAACACTGTGTTCTAATGTTCCATGTTCTAAGATCCCTCTCATTCAATTTTTAAGGTCTCTTTAAGCTGTAACATTCTGTAATTTAGGTCATTCAGGTTAGGAGGTACTGAGATTAACTGTAATATTCCTGAAGATTCTGTATTTTATACTTAGTTCCTATTAGTCAAATACCAATACTGTATATTAATTTCTAATTTTTTCCCTTCAGTGAGCATTGGAATTATATTTTTATTATGTAAAAGTAGCACTTTCTAGACAAGTTTATAGAATTAGTGAAGAGAAATGAATGTTTGGTTTATATAAATGTTATGTTGTTAACTGTTTTAGGTTTCTAGTCCCAGGTCTCAGAGTACGAAAGACTCTGGTGTTGGCTTAAAGTACACATCCTTTACCCCACTCCGAAAGGAGTATGGCCATGGCAAGCAAATTGAGAGAAGAGATATTGCATCAGGATGTTGGATTTATTCTCCAGTCAGAAGTGGACTGCATAAAATTCATTCAAACAAAGGTCAGTTGGATCACATAAATTCAGTTTTTAACCATTGAGAAAAAGAATCGACATCCCTTTAGCAAAAATGTATAAGCAAAGTAACAGCTAATAAAAGAAAAAGAAGGAAAGTACCTCCTATATGCCAGGCATTGTGCTAAAGTGCTTTACAAATACCATCTCATTTTGATCTGCGTAACAACCCTGTGAGGTAGGTGCTGTTATTATTCCCATTTTACAGTTGAGGAAACTAAAAAGTATATCATTAGGATACTTTATTTCAAAAACACGAACCAAAGTGTCTGAGAGGTAGTGAGATATATTGTAAAGATCCTGGACTGGAGTCGGTTTGAGGCTGCATGACCACATCAGGAATGTTTTAGAGGAATTCCCTGTTCAGGTGTGGGTTGAACAAGGTGACTTCTGGGGAACCTTCAGATTCTGAGATTCTGGGATGATGGATTCAAGACCTGGTTCTAACATTTCTAGCTGTGTGACTGGGTAAGTTATTAATCCGTTCTAACCTTCAGTTTCCTTTTTTTGTGAAATGGGGATAATAATGTTCCCATTATCTCCGTCACAGGGTTCTTGTAAGAGGAGGTATAGGTATTTAGTAAGTATTAAGTGCTGTAGAAACATGAATTTTATTGCCAGTTTCTTATTGTATTAAAACTGTGATGGCGTGGAGCCAAGATGGCAGAGTAGAAACAGCACTTCCACAGCGCTCCAGCCCATACCACTTCAAAATCATGTAAAAGGGGACTCTGAACAACCTCTGGAGCTCCAGAACCCACAGAACAACACAGAGAAGCTAACCTCCCACTGAGGGCAGTCCTGCAGCCTGGCAGGGAGGGGCCAGCGCAGAGCTCTGGGAGCTTAACCCAGGACAGCATGAGACAGAAGTTTTAGGGTGGCCAGACCAGCAGCCGGCTGGAGGGACCCCAGAACACCAGCAGCTGTGGAGATTCCAGAATTATTGACACATATATGCCTAGGACAAAGTGAGAGGTTAGTGCCCTATGGACTTTGGGACCAGTATTTGGGAATGCGTCAGCTTCTTACTCTGGGGGTGAGAAGCCACTAAGGAGCCATGGCACAGCCGCCATTTTGCAGCTTCAGTTGCAGCTTCAGCTCCTGGCCTGAGAACCGTAGGGGGATCCAGCAATCAGTCTTGGGGGTAATCGCTCTTGCTTTAACCTCCCTGGATCTGGATTGCAGTCTGGGGTGGAGGTCTTGGGGTGTGTAACTGGCTTGCCAGACTGTGTGGGGGCTTCAGGGAGGGCACCCAACTAATACCCCCAGCAGTTGAGAAGACCCCAATATTTGGGACAAAAGTTCTCCATCTAGTAGCAGAGTCCTACTGTGGCAACAAGCCTGAAAGTCAAGTAATTAAGTGGCAACATGCCTAGTCAAAGGAAACAAAATAAACAGAAAAATTCAACATTAGACTCTTATTTTAGGGGAAAAGAGGATCGAAGCATGGAACAGGAGGACTGTGAGGTCAGAAACCGTGCACCAAAAGACCCAAATGAAAATATGAATAGGTTACAAACCATAGAGGACCTTAAGAAGGATTTTAAAAACCAAATAAGAGAAGTGGAGGAAAAATTGGGAAGAGAAATGAGAAGGATGCAGGAAAAGTATGAAATGAGAGTTGACAGCCTGACTGAGGAAAATAACACCTTAAAAAATAGACTAACTCAAATGGCAAAAGAGGCTCAAAAAGGCAATGAGGAAAAGAATGCCTTAAAAAGCCAACTTTGCCGGATAGAAAAAGAAAATCAAAAGATTACTGAGAAGATTCATTCCTTCAGAAGTAGACTGGAGGGGAGGCAGAGCCAAGATGACGGAGTAGAAACAGTGCGTCCAAGGCATTCTCCCCCCAGATCACCTCCAAACTATGTAAAAGGGGACTCAGCACCCACAGAACAACACAGAGAAGCTAAACCCCTGCTGAGGACAGCCCAACAGCCCTGCAGGAAGGACCAGCACAGCGCTCTGGGAGCCAGCAGCGCAACGCACGGAGAGCCGAGCCCAGGTCCGCCTGAGCCGCGGTTTTAGCCCCAGGGTGGCTGGGCCAGCAGCCGGCTGGAGGGGCCCCAGAACACCATCAACTGTGGTGATTCCAGAATTATCAACTCAGATATGCCTAGGACAAAGTGAGAGGTTAGTACCCTATGGACTTTGGGACCAGTATTTGGGGAACGCGTCGGCTTCCTCCCCTGGGGGCTAGAAGCTGCTGAGGAGACACACCATTTTGTAGTTTTCAGTGGCAGCTCCAGCTCCTGGCCTGCGAACTGTAGGGAGATCCAGCGATCAGTCTTGGGGGTTAATCGCTCTCACTTTAACCTCCCTGGATCTGGATTGTGATCTGGGGGGGAGGTCTGGGGTGGGTATCCAGCTTGCCAGAAAGCTGTGAAGACCCCAACGTTAGGATCAAAAGCTCTCCTGTCTGGTGGCAGAGTCCCACTGTGGCAACAAGCCCAAAAGTCAAGTAATTAAGTGGCAACATGTCAAGGCAAAGGAAACAAAATAAACAGAAAAATGCAACCTTAGACTCCTATTTTGGGGGCAAAGAGGATCGAAGCATAGAACAGGAGGAGAGTCAGTGAGGTCAGAAATCCTCCTCCAAAAGCCCCAAAGGAAAATATGAGTGAGTTACAGGCCATAGAGGACCTTAAGAAGGACTTTAAAAATTAAATAAGAGACGTGGAAGAAAAATTGGGAAGAGAAATGAGAAGGATGCAGGAAAAGTATGAAATGAGGGTCAACAGCCTGACTGAGGAAAACAACACCTTTAAAATAGACTAATTCAAATGGCAAAGGAGGCCCAAAAGGGCAATGAGGAGAAGAATGCCTTAAAAAGCCGAATTTGCCAGATGGAAAAAGAATCTCAAAAGCTCACTGAGGAGATTCATTCCTTCAGAGTTAGACTGGAGTAAATGGAAGTTAATGACTTTATGAGAAATCAAGATGCTGTTAAGCAAATCCAAACAACTGAAAGAATAGAAGGCAATGCGAAATATCTCATGGGAAAAACCACTGACCTGGAAAATAGATCCAGGAGAGACAATTTAAAAATTATTGGACTACCTGAAAGCCATGATCAAAGAAAGAACCTAGAAATCACCCTTCAAGTAATTCTCAAGGAAAATTGTCCTGATGTTTTAGATCCAGAGGGCAAAATAGAGGTTGAAAGAATCCACAGATCACCTCCTGAAAAAGATCCCAAAACTCCCAGGAACATTATAGCCAGGTTCCAGAATCCCCAGATCAGGGAGAAAATACTACAAGTGGCCAGGAAGAAACAATTTCAATATTGTGGAAACACAATCAGAATAGCACAGGACCTGGCAGCTTCTGCACTGAGGGATCGAAGGGCATGGAATATGATATTCCAGAGGGCAAAGGACCTGGGATTAAAACCAAGAATCGCCTACCCGGCAAAACTGAGTATCTTGTTTCAGGGGAAAATATGGTCATTTAGTGGAATAGAGGACTTTCAAGCATTCTTTTTTTTTTTCTTTTTGGAGGGCAATTGGGGTTAAGTAACTTGCCCAAGGTCACACAGCTAGGTTTTTGTTTGTGTAAATGTCTGAGGCCAGATCTGAACTCAGGTCCTTCTACTTTCAAGCATTCTTGAGGAAAAAACCAGAGTTGAATAGAAAGTTTGACATGCTGACACAAGAAGCAAGAGATACTTGAGAGGGTAAACAGGGAAAAGAAATCAAAAGGAACTTATCAAAGTTGAACTATTTACATTCCTACATGGAAAAACAATAACTATGACTGATGAAACCTTTCTCAGTATGAAAATAATTGAAGAAGGGTTTTTGGGCATATGAATACATATGTGAATGTGTGTATATATGTTTACAGGTATACATGGATAGAAGGCACAGGGAAAATTTGGTGGGAAGGGATGATACTTAAGGGGTGAAGTTAAGAGGTGCGAGGGGGGGGCTTAAACTATCTCATGTAGAAGAGGCAAGGGGAAGTAGTTGCAGGGAGGGGAAGAACAGGAACGCAAAAAGGCAAAATCATATTCTCATTGAATTTAGCTCAGGGAGAAAATGACATACATACTAAATGGGATATCTCACCCTGCAAGAGAGTAGGGGGGAGGGGATGATGGGGGGAGGGCATTCTGGGGGGAGGAGAGGTTGGAGGTACCCACTTTTGAAGAGGAACAGGATCAAAGTAGGGAATGGACCAGGTGGGGGGGTGGGATGGGTGGGAGGGAAATATAGTCAGTCTTTTACAATATATCTACTGAGGTAATGTTTTGCATAGCTATACATGTACAACACATACTGAATTGCTTATCTTCCCAGAGGGAGTGGGTGACAAGGGAGGAAGGGAATGGATCTGGAATTCGAAGTTTTAAAATTAAATATTTCAAATATATATAAATACTATTATTTATACTATTTTGGATGTAATTGGGAGATAATATGTGCAGGCATTGGGGCACAGAGATTCATCTTGCCCTAATAGAAAAGTCGAAGGGGGTATGGAAAAAGATATGGGAGAGAGCAGATTGGATGAGGGGATATCTTGTGGGACTGCTATTCTGGGGTGGTGGGTAGGGGAAAAATGGGGAAAAATTGTAACTCAAAATCTGGCGGAAATGAATGGTGTAAACCAGAAGTTAATAAAGCATTTGTAAAACAAACAAACAAAAACCTGTGAGTGCTATAGCAACTCATATGTTATAATGGAAGGATGCCAGGTAAAAAGAATATTCACCTGACTAGTTGCCATTCTGTTGTATCTACAAATATCTATTTAATAGAATGTTTGCTCCGTGTTCACTGTGAGTGCTGAATTTGGAGTCAGAAAGATCTGGATTCAAATCCCAGTTCAGTCACTGTAACCCTGGGAAGTCATTTAACTTTTGTCAAGCCTCAATTTCCTCATGTGTAAAATGAAGAGAATAGTAGTAGCTAATATTTAAATAGTGCTTTAAAGTTGGCAAAGTGCTTTATAAATATTCTCTCATTCAGTCCTTATAACGGCCCTGTGAGGCAAGCACTATTATTTTTTTACAGAGAAGAAAACTAAGGTTGAAAGGGGTTAAGTGAGCCATGGTCACATAGGTAATAAGTATCTGAGACAGGGTTTCAACCATCAGATCTTCCCAACTCCATGTCCACCACTCCGTGCAATGACTACACCACATTGACTTTATCGCTTACAGGATTGTTTTGAAGATCAGATGAGTCAATGTAAAATATGTAACATATTAGCCAGAAAGCATTCTATAAATGCCCGTTCTTACTGTAGTCATATTAATCTTGGTGCCGAAGACCTATGCTTAATATGCCTTAATAGATATAGCATCTGGAACAAGGAAGATGATAGTCCTACTGTCCTACTTGTTCAGTCCGTATATGAAGCACTGCATTCCCTTGTATGTTCAGCACTTTAGAAGCATTATTGACAAGTGGGAGCTTATTCAAAGAAGTATAATCAGGATGGGGGGCAGCTGAAACCATCTCATGAGTGTTCAAGGAATTCTGGTTGTTTAATCTGAAGAATAGAAAACTTAGAGGAGACATTATTGTAGTCTTCAGTTATTGGAAGGGTGGGCAATCATGAGAGAGAGGGATTAGATTTATTTTATATGGCCCCAGAGCACAAGAACTACTATCAATGGATTGAAGTTACAAGGAGTCAAATTTTAGTGCAGTATGAGAAATAACTCCCAAACAATGCACCAGTAATGATGACTGCCTTGTGATGTGATGTGGTAAGTTTCCATTAGGTCTTCAGTTAGAGGCTGTCACCATCTGTCAGAGATGTTGGAAAAGGGATTGATATCTCAAATGAGAATTGTACTAGACTTTTAAAGGTCCTCCCAGCTTCAAGATTCTATGACTTAACTTTTTAAACTAGAGAACACAAGTGCAGTGATATTGGTCCTCTTGTTCTCTTTCTTTTCTGTAAAGGTGAAGGAAATAGAGGAGATAGCAAGGAAGAAAGTGAACTGGATGGTGAAGTGGACCCTTCATTTGTACCTCCTCCCGGGTCTGTTATTTATACTGTATTTCCAGATGGCACACCTGTCCCGCAGGGAACTGTGCTGTACGCTCCTCCTCCTCCTGTACCAATCAATGGCAGACCATTTGAACCTGGAACAGTTATTTATGGCCCCCCTCCTGCTGGAACGCACATCGTTTATGGCCCTCCTCCTCCTCACTTTTGTATCCCACTCATTCCAGTGGGAGTCCTTCACTGCAATGTACCTGAACATCATAACTTGGTAAGTCAAAAGGACTGATAATAGTACCCACCAGCTTTTCTTAAACTGTGTTCTTTGAAACCTTGGAATTTCACAAAGCAAACCAAGGGCTTTCAGAAAGAAAAAGGAAAAAAAAACATTATTGAGGACTGACACACACAACAAATCCATCATCTTTGCTGTACATATTGTTTTTTGCAAAATATATGTGTTCAACTGGTGTAGACAACAAGCAGAAATTGGTTTAGAAATAATTATTCAATGCATCCAATAATATATGATGTACAATTGGTTGACAGTCAATTTTGGTAGAGAAAATATAAAATAATCAGCTTCTATTCGTCTTTTAGATTTTATATAAATATGTTATTAAATAACTAAATAGTCACTTAACTTTAAGCAAAAGAACCAAATAGACAATTACATACATTTGCAGCTAGTAACACTTTTAAATTCATTCATATGTATATATGTGTGTGTGTGTGTATATATATATGTGTGTGTGTGTGTGTGTATATATATGTGTATATATATATATATATATGTTCATAACAGCCTATTACTCCCCCTTATCTTTTTTCCTTCTCTTTCTTCATTCTTCTCTGTATTTCTGTATACATTTTTAAAAATGTAGTCATAGTAGTGTGTAACCTTCTGACTTTGCTTTGTTTCCTAAGCATTATTTTATTAAGTCTTCTCATATTTCTTTAGATTCCTCACATTTATAATTTTAATGGTACTGTAGGATTCTATTATATGGATAATCTTAAAGTCATACTTGATTGTTTCCTCTCCTTCACCTCCTCCCTTTTCATATCTCAACAAACCTCTCATGGATATTTCACCTCCCACTCTCAGCTGAAAACCTGCCTTATACTAAACCAAAAACATGAGGTCATTCACCAAGAACTCCCTCTTGTTCCCTCTTCCTCATCTCACATCACTAAGATATATGTTTTCCTCCACTTTCTCCTCTGCCCCATCTCACATGAAGAGTTGGCCTTTCTTCTTGCCAAGGCAAACCCCTCTCTGTGCACAAGTAATCCCATTCCATTCTATCTTTATAGCAAATTGCTCCCTCTGTGATCCCCACTCTCTCATTTTACAATCTTTCCCTGTCTAATGCTTCCCTACTGCCTACAAATATGCCCATGTCTCCCCCAATCCTCAAAAAAACCTATAATTTCTTATGTGTTTACTATCTTAATATATGTCTCTTCTACGCAATTGAGAGAAATATATTATTTCCTTTTCTTTTGATTCTCACTATAGTTCATTTTCTTATGCTTAATTCTATTATCCATTTGGAATTTATTATAGTGTATCATATGAGGTAAGGATCTAAATCTATTTTTGCTCTATTGCTAGCCAGTTTTCCTGTTTATTAAATAATTAATGCCTTCTCCAGATTTTTATTGACTACAGCTTTATCAAACATTAATATATATATATTTTTTTTTTATTTTTTATTTTTTTTTGCTTTTTGGAGGGCAGTTGAGGTTAAGTGACTTGCCCAAGATCATGTGGCTGGTTTTTGTGTTAAGTGTCTGAGGCCGAATTTGAACTCAGGTCCTCCTGACTCCAGGGTCGGTGCTCTATTCACTACACCACCTAGCCACCCCCAAACATTAATTTTTGTGTGAATTTTTTCTTTTTCCTCACTAGTACCAGAGAGTTTTACTGAAAACTGTTTTCCATATGTTTAAGGTTTAGGAGGTCAAGTCTGCCTTGCTGTGCTCTTATTTTTTCTTTTCTTTTCTTTTTTTTTTTTTTTGATGGGGAGAAGGCAAGGTAATTGAGGCTAAGTGACATTTTTTTCTCTTTTTTATAAATTAACCTTTGATATTCTTGTTTCTTTGCTTTTTTCCCCTTAATTTCATCATTATTTTACCCAGTTCCATAAAGAAAACCATTAGTATTTTTACTGGTTATTGCATTAAGTCTGTAAATTAATTTAGGGAGTAATTTCATTTTTACTATATTGAATCAATCTATATACAAATATTGAATTTTCCTTTAGTTACTTAAATCTTTTATTCACATCATAATTTTTTGTTTGTGTCATGTATATCTAGTTGAGTTAAATCCAAAATATGCAGTATGTTCAAATCAGTGTCCATTATGGTCAATTGAGTAAAACTAGGAAGCTTGAAGAAATAAAAGAGCAAAAATATTAATGAAAACCAATGATCTAGTTTCTCCTCATTCCTAAATACAGAAAAAATGCAATATTTAATTATCATTTTCTCCAATTTGTATTTACTACTAGTGATCCTGTTGTATAGAATGGGTTGTATGACTATATTTTTAAAAGGCAGATTCATGGTTAGGCCAAAATTACTATAAATTTTGCATAATAGGTACTGAACGTCATTGAAATATGGAAACAAAACTCTCAAATTTTTCATCAGAAATTATGATGGAGGTAAAGGGAAAAATGAAAAATGTCCAGAAACATCTTAGAGTGAGGACTCTTAAATACAACATTGTCCACATTGTTTCGTGACAGGAAAAAACATTACATCCTTTACTTAAAACAAATTATAAGAGGAGTCAGAATAAAATTGATCTGAAGCTATCTCTTTTTAAGTAGCACGGTTACTTCAGCAGCCCTGTCACCTGGTGCTATTGGTTGTAGACATTTTTTAAAAATAATTTTAAAAGATTCACAGGGCAGTAGAAAAACAAACATTGCACTAATACTCAAAAGACATGAATTGGAATCCTGCCTCTGCCACTTTAATTCATAATTTTTTTTAACCTTAGACAAGTCATTTTACTCCACACTTCAACTTTCTTCCTCTAAAACTAAATAATTTCTAAGGTCCCTTCTAAATAGTGAATACTTTCAAGGATTATTTATATTGACATTTTATTCAAAGTAAAGGGTTCAGCCATAGTACAAAGTTTCAGGTTTCTTTGCCCTATCGTTACTATCATATGCTCAATATTTTTCTGGTTCCAGGAGTGGCTAGGTGGTGCCGTGAATAGATCACCGGCCCTGGAGTCAGGACGACCTGAGTTCAAAAATGACCTCAGACACTTAACACTTACTAGCCATATGACCTTGGGCAAGTCACTTAACCCCAATTGCCCTGCCTTTCCCCCTCCAAAAAGCAAAAAAAAAATAACTTTCTGGTTCCGCATAATTAAATTTAGGCATTATAGGAATCAGAGGGTTTGGAGCAGAAAGGGAATTTAGAGACTATTTTAGCTAATTGCCCCCTTTTACTAAAGTGCAAGGAGGTTGAATGTTTTACCCAAGGTATGACCTAGTAAAGCTGGTATTCAAATGCAGATACTCTAATTCTAAATCCAATACTCTTTCTGCTACAATTTACCCAACTTTTGAATGGACTATGTTCTGAAAGCTTGCTTAGAAGTCAGTTCTGAAAGCTTGCTTAGAAGTCAGTTCTTTGCAATTCAGAAAGTGTTTCCCTAGAAACAGTTATGTGTGGTGGCCAGGTGCTCAGACCAGCCCATTCTTGGAAATTTGACCCATAATTTCGCTTTGGTAATTCTAGCCACCATTTATAATATTGTTTCTATGGAAATATGGGTTCCAAGTTCTGTCTTAGAACTTGGGATGCCAGAAACATCTTTCCCCTCTACTCCCTCGCTGTGCTGTCATCTGAAAAAGGCCCCACCTTCACCATCATAGTATAATCCCTGCCGACACGCAGCAACAAAGGAGTATGGTGTCATTTTTTACCTTGTGATGGAGAGTGAGTCAGGGATCCTTGCCTGAGGTACTGTGGGAAGGAGGTCTCTGGCTAAGGAGCTATGAGGAGAAAGGGACAAGTCACCCACCAGGCCAAAGTGAGACAGGAGCATCCCACCAGGGCACAAGGAAGGAATCCCCCACGACATTGCAACAAACAGAGAATTTCCTTCCCCTGTGGCCACCATTCCAAGGTAAAGGAAATCATAAATCTGATAACAGCCCAGTGTTTATTAATATATTTAAACAGAACGGCATTGGTGAGAAAATATAAGGCCGTCCTCATTAATGTTAACAAAATAATAACAAAAACTTTGTATCCATGTCCCTTTCTGATTGTTTTCTTCTACATACTTTTCTAAACTTTGTCGATATTTTTAAATACTGTTTATATACCCTGACTTTTCTCATTGTGCTCTGCATCACTTTGTATAACTTCTTGTTTTTCTCTGTATTCCTCAAATTTGTCATTTTTATGGTGGAATAAGAATTCTGTTGTTTTCACATGCCACAGTTTATTAAATTGTTTCCCAATTAATAGACATGATACATTTGTTTCCATTTTTATAATTATAAAGATACTTTAAATATTTTATACAGATGTGCTCCATATGTTTCTAACACAATTTCATATAGAATCCTATAATTCTCCTTGTGCTATATATTGTATGCCTAAGCGATTTTTTCCTTTCTTGGTCTCAGCCTGTGATTTATTTGATCACTCCCTCTGCAAATGCAGATCAGCAACTGCAATGCGATTTGCAATCATAGAAAGGATCCTAGGGCACTGAGAGGTTAAATGACTTGTCTAGGGTCACATAACCAGGAGTCCAGGCAGTACTTAGCACCAAGTATTCCTCATTTTAAGGCTGGCCCTCTAGCCATTATACCACATTATACCACACTTTTTTGACACTGACATTTTAATTAAAAAATAGAAATTACATAATCTACCATTTCTTAACTATACCAGAAGAAACAACCAGATGGTTTGAATGATTTTTTAAATGATTTCATTAAATTAACTTGTTGCTTGCATTATCCTTAGGACAACAAATTGGTTATCCCCAAATGTAGGTAAGCAGTATCACTAAAATGAGAACTCTTGGAAGGAAAAAAAAGTAGACTTGTGTTGACAAAGAACTGATTATAGGCTGAACATAGGTTTTCTGCAGTATAGACATGTTCAAAACACTTGGTTATGGGCACTAAAGGAGGAAAAACTTCATTTTAAAAATTTAATTATGTTTTTCTTCATTTAGGAAAATGAGATTTCTAGGCTGGAAGACATTGTACACCATGTCAAAATTAAGAGACAGGAAGACAAGGCAGCAAGGCAGCAAACTAAGAGAGAAATGGAAGAACTTCATCAAAATATTGAAGAGCTTTTGCATGAGAGAAAAGACTTAGAAGAAGAAATGGCAGAAATACATAGGAACCTCCAGAAACACAGCAGACGAAAGTAAGAGCATGCGTGTAGAGAGGCAGCATGAGTTGGAAGAGAACTGATCTTTTTTTTTTTGCTTTTTGGAGGACAGTTGGGGTTAAGTGACTTGCCCAAGGTCACATGGCTAGGGTTTTTTTTTGGTGTGTGTATGTGTTAAGTGTCTGAGGCTGGATTTGAACTCAGGTCCTCCTGACTCCAGGGCTGGTGCTCTATTCACTGCACCACCTAGACGCCCCAAAAACTGATCTTCCCAGATGGCCTAGGTCCAAATTCTGGCTCTGCCACATACGAACTGCAGCAGTGATCCAGTCGTTCTCTTTTTTGAGGCTTAGATTTCTCACCTATAAAAAATAATAATAATAATAATAGTCCCTGCTTTACTTACTTCACAGGATGTTTATGAGGTTCAAAGGAGATAATCTGTATCATAATCATGCTTCAACAATCCATGATTTCATCTGCTTGGGTACTGCCTTCATTGATTTAAATCACAGTCCCCCTGTACCTCAGTAGATGACTTTTCATGACTTGCTATGGCTAAAAGAGTTAATTACTTAGTAACCTACCTTCTGGAATTAATCCTCTTCCCAATTAGCCACATTAGTCTTCAGACAACTATTGCCAGACTCATTCTCAAAGCTTTTTCTGCTTGATACTGCTACTGGCTTTAGTTGTTTCTGATTCCTGCTTTTCTCCTCTGTTCTAGTTGGTCTAATTTTTTATATTTTTTTATCAATACCACTTACTTTTGATGGTTACTGCTTTATATTTTAATGTCTGAAAGTATTAATTTCCCCTTCATTTCTGCTTTTTAAAAATTTTCCTTGAGATGCTAGACCTTTTCTTCTTCCTAATAAATTTTGCTTTATTTTGTCTGCCTTTTAAAAGTAATGAGAGGGCAGCTAGGTGGCGCAGTAAATAGAGCACCGGCCCTGGAGTCAGAAGGACCTGAGTTCGGTTCTGGCCTCAGACACTTAACACACACAAACAAAAACCTAGCCGTGTGACCTTGGGCAAGTTACTTAACCTCGATTGCCCTCCAAAAAAAAAAAAAAGTAATGAGTGTTGTAACACTATCTGTACCTTGATTTAACTATTGTTGTCTTTTATAGCATATTAGTGAAGCTCAACCATGAACAATTACTATCCTTCCAATTACTTATCTTCATTCATTTCTTTCTTTTGAGGGATTTCATGGAAGACCATGGTGACAGTCTTGTTACTGAAGTAGGAATACATGGGTCATCCAAACACCACAACCAAATTATAGATGAAATTGGGTGCATTGAGTCAACTCTTCTGAAACGTCGGGCAGAGCTCAGAGAAGCAGATCGACTCCTAGCAGAGGCTGAAACAGAACTTTCCAACACAAAAGAGAAAGTATGTCCTTGCCTTACTTCTTATGCTGGGATAGCTTAAGCCAGAAAGCTCAGAGCTGTTGATTCTAGTGATTTTGAGGCTTCCAAAGGTTGATTTGTTTGCTTCATTTTTTTTTGCTGTCCTTTAGCTTTGCTTTATCCTTACACATATATGACTAGTCATGGAACTGAAGACATTTTGGTCCTTAACCTCCTGAATGTTTATGTTCATTATCATCATCATCACTATCATTTTTATGTAAGGCATAGATCATTGCAAGCAATTTGTCAGATGTTATAAAAAACTTAACTTTTGAAAATCACTCAAGGGGCAGCTGCACAGTGAATAGAGCACCAGCCCTGGCATCAAGAGGACCTGAGTTCAAATCCAGTCTCTGACACTTAACACACACACACACACACACACACACACACACACACCTAACTGTGTGACCTTGGGCAAGTCACTTAACCCCAATTGCCCTACCTTGCCCTCTACAAAAAAAGCAACAACAACAACAAAAAAATCACTCAGAAGTCTGAATCTCCATAATAAAGTTATGAACTGTGGGCTAGAAGGGACCTTTGAGACTGTCTAATCCAAACCCCTCATTTTATAGATGAAGAAACTGATATTTAAAGAATGAAAGTGACTTGTCCTAGATTACATTCTTGGTGAAGTTATCAACATGTTTCTACTGTTGAAATTAGCAAAGGCCTACAAAGAAAAATTGGTCAAAGAATTTGTATGCCCCTATCAGGTTCTGAAAGTGGAACCCTGATACGGATACCTATATATTCATTAGAAGCTTTGTGCCATCACTAAAACATACCTGATTTGATTCATCACAGAATAAATCCTTTTTTGTCATCAGGATTTTCTGGCATTAAAAATATATAAATTTATTAAAACAAACTTCTACCTAAGTCTTCCTCTGTATCTCATTATGGCATATTGGTGACCCTGGATTCTTGGAAGGATGTGCCATGATAGCATAAGTTGTAACAAACCTTGCCCAAGCTGGAAAGGCTGTAAGGACTAGAAATGTACCATGTACCTTTCACACAAAGGGCTAGCCTGAGGATAAAAAGGCTTGTTACAAGAGGGTTGGCCACTGGCTAATGAATTTTTGGCCACAACAACTTATGAAATCATCAAATAAAGTATTAAGATGTGATGTTTATTAGTGGGAAGAGCACCTATGATAATGAAATCATGGATTTTTAAAACTATTTTAAGAAATCACATTAAAAAGAGCTCCTTGCTGCTCTCCATGGTGTGCCTAACATAGGTTCCTGCCCACCCTGCTTATACTGCATTCGCCTCTCCTATGAAAGAATTAAAATGTGATTATTGCTTTTGCTTAATCAGCTTCCTTTTTACCTCCCCATGTAGCCAGTGAGCAGCAGAGTATGAAAGTCAGAGGGTTTGAGTTCAAATGTTCTCTTGGATACTCACTGTCTAACTTTGAGCAAGTCACTTCTCTTCTCTGGGACTCAGTGTAAAATGAGTGTTTGGAGTAGGGGATCTCTAAGGGTCTTTCCAGTTGTGACTCCTTGTAAGTTTTAATCTAATTCAGAGTCACTGCATCAGTCAGTATTTATTAAATATAAAGAAAGCACTTAGTTTGTGCTTAGCACTGTGCTAAATGTTGGGGATAGCTACAGAGAAAGGCAGAAACATAACCTCTGCTCCCAAGGAGCTTACGAGGTAGTAGATAATATGAAAATAACTGTGTGCATACAAGATATATATAGTTTAAGTGGAAGGTAATCTTAAGTGAAAGGGACTTGAGATGAGTCTTGAAGAAAGTCAGGGAAGCTAAGAGTTAAAGGTGATGAGAAAAATCATTCTAAGCATGGAATGCATAGAGGTGGGAGGTAGAGTGCCATGTATGAAAAACATAAGGGGTTGACTTGAGTTGGTAAAACCCAGTTTTACTTGAGCCCTTTTCAGTGAAGGGCTTGGCTTTTCTTATATGTGCTTTCAGGATGTTGAATTCAGTTGTGATGTTTCTGCTAATAGCCTAGAGTTTAAAAGTTACAAAGGAAGGTAATTGTAGTTATCATCTTCAAAGAGTCTCACTTTACTCGCTGAAAACATCTTTCATGTATTGGCATTCTGTACCAGATAAGAACCCGATGATGAAACTGCTTTTTCATATGTTTATGCAGAGGAATAGACAGCCGTGGTATAGTGGAAAACCACTGGATTTAAAGGCAAAAGAATCCTACTCTGACATTAATTAGCAGTGGCTTTGAGCAAAGCACTTAACATCTCTAGACCTCAGTTTCGTCGTCCTGTAAATGAGGGAGAATAACCATGATATCCACCTCCCAGAATCATTGCAAGGATCAAGGGAAATAACGGATACAAGCAGTAAAGTGCTATAAAAATATTGGCTGCTCTTGCTACTGTAAGAAGTATTTTTATGAAATGTCTTTTAAAATAAATGTCCTTTAAATGATTTTATAAAATCGTGGATCTAAAACTAGAACGAACTTCAGAGGTCATCAGTCCATCCCTTTCATTTAACAGATGAAAATACTGAGACTCCTGGAGCATCAGTGGCTTGCCCTTGGTGGTACCAGTTTTGTTAAGTGTGCCATTTGAGCCCAGGGCCTCCTCTGTTTTACTGAGTAGCAATTACATTTTCCTTAAAGCAACAGATTTTGGAGGGAGGAATGGAAAGCTTGCTAGATCTGGAATCAGAGTGCCTGGGTTTAAATCCCATTTCTGCTGCTAGTTACTACTATGATCTTGATCAAGTGATTTAACTCCTCAAAGCCTCTGTCAAATGAGGAGGTTGAATGAGGTGACCTAAGGTCTTGTTCAGCTCTAATTCTGAATCTAAGGCTTAACTTCACTACTTACTAACATGGGCAAATCATTCACATTCCTGAGCCTCCATTTTTTCCTCTGTAAAGTGGGAATAGGGACACTAGTACCCTCTCCTCTTGAGATTGATTGTTACAAGGTTCAAGTAGGATGATGTATGAGAAAGCATTTTCTAACCATAAAAACTACTTTAGAAACATAAATTGTCAAGTACCTATTATATGCTTTTGCTAGGAGATGAAATGCAAAAATAAATGAGACACTGCCCCTGCTGTCATCATGGAGATTGCCAGCCACTAGAAGAGGGCCAAGGAGCAGCTAGGTGGCACAATGGATAAAGCGCCTGTCCTGGAGTCTTCCTGAGGTCAAATCTGGCCTCAGACCCTTACTAGCTGTGTGAGCCTGAGCAAGTCACTTAAACCTGTTTGCCTCAGTTTCCTCTGTGGTATAGTGGAATGATGATGATGATCTGGAGAAGGACATGGCAAACTACACCAGTATCTTTGACAAGAGTACCCCAGATGGGGTCACAAAGAGTCAGACATGACTGAACAACAACTGAATAAAAAGAGAACCAACACACAGACACACACACACAAAGAAGAAAGGATCTTGTTGTTTATCTGGTTTAACAATAGTTCATATTTATATAGCACTCTATGCTTTACAACACACTTTGCTCAGAATCCCATGAGAAAAGTTACCTTAATTTACTTTGAAAGATTCATTATTTAATTGTTGTAGACACTCCCTGAATGACCACCTGTCCTAGTGGATAGAGAGCTGGCCTGAGAGTCAGAAAAATCTGGGTTCAAGTCCTGCTTTTGATACCATTGACTCTATAACCAGACATTGCTCAGCCTCTCAGTGCCCTCAGGCTACTCTCTAATTGTGATTCTCAAAGTGTGGTACACAGACCCCAGGGGTGTCCTGAAAACCCTGTCAAGGGGTCCTTGAAAGTCGAAACTTTTCACAGTAATGCTGAGATATTTTCATCTCTAACATGGTAAACATTGATAGTTATATATTCCATGTAATAAAAGCTCTTTGGAAGGTACATGATAATTTTTAAGTGTGTAAAAGGGTCCTGAGACCAAAAAGTTTTGAGAACCTCTGCTCTAACATTGTAAATTGCAAATCAAGTGCCAGTCTTGATTTGTAATGTGGGTTTTCCTTTCTGGGGGAACCACTGAAGTCATAAAATAAATAAAAGTAAAAGGTACCTCCTGCCATGATGCAACTCAGAACTGCTCCACAGCTTAGCATCATCTTTCACAAATGACTCTGACTAAAATAATTCTTCACCTAGTGGGTGACCCCCTGCTGATGAGCCAGCCTGAACCTATGCTTAAAGCTTTTGCAGCTTGGTAGTGGGACGTGAGATGTGCCTGTAAAAACCCCGACTGATCTCCTTACCTGAAAGAAGCATTGCAGGAGGAGGGTTTTGTTATAAAGTAGGTAGTATGCTCAAATCATTATTTTCACTATTTTACAGGTGAAGTGACTTGCACATAGTCACACAGCTCAGAAGTGACAGCAAGACGCACAATCTCTTACTTTCCCTGTTGTTCCTACTCTTTAAGTCTGCCCCTGGTTATTAATGTAGTATCCGTGGTCCAGCAAAACTGCACTCAGAGGAAGCTGGGTAATCATTTCTGTGCCACTTAACTGGGTTGTTTTAATGACAGTTTCTTTTCTAGACCAAAGATACTATTCAGAGGTACAGTGAGGTCAAGAAACACTTGTCATGGGCTGAGCTGGATGCAGAAGAGTTAGAGCGCAGAGCCCAGGAGACAGCCATCAAGCTAGTGAAAGCAGATCAGCAGCTAAGGTACTTCTGAATCAGTACAGCAAATATTTATGGGATCAAATAAATGAAAACGATTTGGTTCTAGGCAATGTTATACTATTGGATGACCAAATAATACTATGGTATACTTTCCAAAAAAGATAAAACTCAGTTGAACAAATATTTGTCAACACTTGAATACATTTAAATACTTGTTATTTCCTAGGCCCTGAAGGGATATAAAAACAATGAATTCCTGCTTCCAAATTAATAGATATTAATGTATTCTAGATCCCTTCAGGTTGATAGAAGGGCCTTCAGGCAGAACATGCCCGATCAGCAAGAAATCTTGAAAGAAATCAACAAAGTCATGGTTACAAGAGACCCTGACTTCTGCTCTTTAAATCATAAAATAGAAAAATTGATTGAAGGGTGAGTAAATCAGCATTACAAACATTAAGTATCTTCCATGCCCATGTAGAGGATGGGAAAGCGATCTATTTTACCCATAGCTTATAATACCTGGGGCAAAGTGGAAGATGAAGCTTGAGAGTTAGGATGGTAAATCACTAACAGTAATTTCAGGATATTGGGCAAGCTTTCTGGGGGACTAACTCAAATGGTTATTGAATTTTATAGACTTCAGAAGCTGCAGACTGGCACAGAAAATGTTGAAGATAGTAACAAAGATCATCTTCAGGCCATCAGTGGATTTGAACATCTTCACACTAAAAAAGCTGAGTTAGAAAAGGTGAAGAATCAGGTATGCATTGATTTTAAACTATACTTTGGAAATAACATCTTCACTGTTCTGAACCTATAAACACAGGACTTGAAGGCAGACTACCCAGTCAAGCCTTATTTCCCCCAAGTCACTCCACCTTTCTGAGTCACAATTTTCTTCATGAAGTGGGAAAAAATATCTTTGTGCTGCTTAACTCATAGGTCTATTAGGAAAGGATTTTGTGAATAGCACTATGAAAACGTCAGCTTTATTGTCTGCTATTAGAAATCTCTACTACATATCTGAAATGTATCTGCACTTAGCCAATATAATAGCGTTGGTATTGCACAACAGAAGTTAGCAGCTGAAACACCTTTAAGGTGAATGTCTTTATTTTTCCTTTTTAATGTATAACAGACCTCAAGATACTCATCTTTTGGGCGGGCCATATCTAAAGGGAGTATAGGTCAGACCATAATATAGGCCAGCCTATGTTTTAATAGAGGTAAAGTTAGGTTACAACAAACAGAAAGGGTGACCAGAGTGATATGTATAAGAGGGGAAGGCCTACTCAGTATAATCAAAAATGTTAGAGCTGGAAGAGACCTTAGAGTAGAGATTGCTCCAAATGGAAAGGTAAGGATCATTTAATTCAACTTCCTTATTTTGTATTATAATGAAGAAACAGCCCAAAGATGATGTGTTGTCTTACCTGAGGCTATGAAGACCATCAGTGTGTCACTGAGCCTTAGAATCCAGGTATCCTGACTCCCACTCCAACATTCTTTCCACTCTGCCAGACTAACTGCCACCACTTTCCTTGATGACTTTTGGAGGATTTAATGTGTTACTTGTATATTTCTGAGCTATGAGTTTCTTCAGTCTAACCAGCCTACCTAAGTCATTGCCCAGCTATAAGGTACCTGGTTCTTGCAGCTACAGTGGGATGCATTAAGGGTCAGAGTGACTGCCTCAGTTCTTTGTACCCGACTGATGGTTCTGCCAATAGAAGTTGAATTTGCCAACCTCTATTCTTGGATTTTAAATGCCTTTACTCGTTTCTTTCCTTGTAGATAGCAGCCCAGCAGCAGGAGATGTTAGTCTTGGACATGCATTTAACTCATAAGAAAGAAGAGCTACATTTGCTGCAAGTAAGTGTGACCCAGGCAAAAGCTGACCTCCAAGAAGCCCTCAACTTAGGGGAAACAGAAGTGACAGAGAAACGGAATCAACTTAGGGTAGGTTTTTAGACACATCTTTTTATGGTTTTCTTCTAAGAATCAGTACCATGCACAGAATTTACTTCAGGTATTTTCATTTGTCTCTTTTAAAATTGCATACTATAGAATCCTAGAGTTTTAACTTATCTAAAGCATGTTCAGTCAGACAATTTTATCATCTTTGTTCTCTGGGCCTCTATTTCCTCATCTATAAAATCCATTGTTAATATTTTATGCCATGTTCTGACTTTTTGTATTCAGACATTCTAAGTTCTTCTCCAGTTGTAACATTCTATTTCTAACATTGTGTTTTCTAGAGTCCCTTTCAGCTTGTTCAAGCCATAGACATGATGAATAAATTATCCTTCATTCTTATCAATTACACACTTCTGCCCTTTCCTTGATTTCCATAATAATAAATTGATGCAACATTTACTACAAACCTGCCTTTATCATTGTCCTCAGTCCTCTATCACCAATCTCCCTATGGGAACTGAGCTCTTCTTCCTCATATATCTCAAAAGTTCTTTGTTTGGGGCTCTCCTTTGCATTTACACAATATTCCGTTTCTTTATTAACTTGAATATTTGTTATCTATTCTCTTCCTCACTCCTCCCCGCCATACTCATACTAGACTAAAAACTCCATGAAAGTAGGAACTGTGCCTTATTCATTTTTTTTCTTTTTAAAGTACATCATCAGAATTTCTTCCAGTATCCTCTTCTTCTCCCTCCCCAATAGGTATCACACATAACAGATTTTTTTTTTTTTTTTTTTTTTTTTTTGCTTTTTGGAGGGTAGTTGGGGTTAAGTGACTTGCCCAAAGTCACATGGCTAGTAAATGTGTCCGGCATCTGAGGCCGGATTTGAACTCAGGTCCTCCTGACTCCAGGGCCAGTGCTCTATTCACTGAGCCACCTAGCTGCCCCACACATGACAGATTTTTTAAAGAAAAAAAAAGGAATAAGGTTTTTAAAAATTAGTTAAACCAATAAATATACAAAAAATACAAAAGCATACGCAGTGTCCCACACCTGTGTAGCTCCCACTACTATAAAAGGAGTAGGGTGCGGATAGCTTCTCATATCTCTTCTTTAGAGCCTATGTTTGTTCTTTGGCACATACACTTTTTTGAAATAAGTTTTATTGATATTTTCTATTTCTTGTATTGTCATAGTTGTCCCAAGTATTACTTTCCCTTCTACTCCTAGAGAGCCATTTCATATAACAAATAGAATTTTTAGGGAGGGAAAAAAAAATCTGTACAGCTGATTAGTCCATTAAAAAAAAGCCCCAAATCATATGCAATGTGTAATACCTGTGTGCTTTCACCTCCCTGAATGGGGTAGGTTGGAGTGTCTTCTTATATGCCTTTGAGTCCTACTTGATCTTTATAATTTTGTTACTTAAAAAAGTTTTTTGGTGTAATTGTTCTTTCTCTTTACATTGTTGTAGTTACTGTATATATTATTTTCTTAGCTCTTCTTAGTTCATATATATCTTTCCATATTTCTCTGTATGGTATGTCACACCTATATAGCACATTAGTGTTCCATTACATTCATGTACCACATTGATGGGGCATCTACTTTGTTTCCAATTCTTATCTATCACAAAAAGTGCTGCTATAAATATTTTGGAGTATATAGTGACTTCATTACTATCAGTACCTTCCTTAGGGCATAAACCCAATAATGATGTCTCTGGTTTAAAGACATGGACAAATGGACAAGGACAAATCACAAATCACTTTATTTGCTCAATTCCAAATTGTTTTTCAAAATGGTTGTAACATTTCATAGTTCTGCCAACAATATATTAGAATTGTAACAACACTTCACATATTAATTTTGTATCAGCAATGGAGTATATTAAGGCTCAAAATGTCTACCTTACTTCTTTGTACCTGAGACCGATGGCCTTGCTAACAGAGGTTGAATGTGCCAAACTCTGTTCTTGAATTTTAGAAATCCATGCCTATCCTTCTACAGTCCCTCCAGCACTGACTATGACATTTTTGGCATTTTTGCCAATCTTCAGGCTGGTGAGGTGAGACCTCAGGATTGTTTTGATTTTCATTTCTCTTATTAGTGATTTGGAGAATATTTTCATGTGGTTGTGAATACTTTGTAATTCTTCTTTGGGAACTATTTATATCCTATGACCATTTATCTGTTGGGAAGAGGCAGATAGATAGATACATAGATAGATAGATAGATGGATGAATATGATTACATAATTTGGATTCTAAACTCTTTAACAGAAAAGTTTGATATAAAGATTTTTTCCCCTTTTGACTCCTTTTCTTCTTATTAGGTGCATGAATTTTGTCTCTGCAGGAGCATTTCATTTCAAGTAATCAAACTTAGACCTATTTTATTTTTTATAATTTCTTCTGTTTCTTGTTTGGTTAAGAATACACCTCCTACCCACACCTGTGCAACTGTGAAGGGCATATGATCTATTTCTAAGTCTTTTATTGTATGTTCTTTAGAATGTAGGTTGTGTATCTGTTTCCTTATTCATCTTGGTACCACAGGGACCTATGTGATATGATCTTGTCCATAGAAAATGATAAAAGTATCAAGGAAGAAGGAATAATCATTGTCCTTAAAGAGTTTACAGTGTGAAAAAATGAGAAGATTTTAATGTGCACTTACGAGTAGGCCTTACCTTAAAAAGGAATTTCTTCTCATGAACAATCTTCTTTTTCTCCTCTCCCCACCTACCATTGCTACAATGTCTATGCAGGAAATAAAGTCTATCCTGGAAGACCTGAGTTTTCAGAAAGGAGAATTGAATGTCCAGATAAGTGAAAAGAAAACACAACTATCACTCACTAAACAGGAAGTTAGAAAAGAAGAGGAAATCCTTAAAGAACTTCTAGGACAAATATCTAGGCACAAAGCAGGTACATTTTTGTGATCATGGGCAGTATAGTGGAAAACACACTGAATGGGGAATCTGAAGAATTAGGTGTAATTGTTGACTCTCCATTTGTTGTGCAACTTTGGGTCTTGGTGCTTTATCTCATTGGGCTTATCTATAAAAATTCAATTCTAACATTCTGTGATCAGTATCCCAAATATCTGCATCCTAATATTTCATATTATAAGGTCTATTCTAGTACTAAGATCCCTTCTAGCTGAACATTCTGTAATTCTGTAGCCTGTGGTCCATGTGTTCTAACATTCTCAAATCTATATTGTTCTTTGCCCTGTTTCTGAATATTAGAGATGAAAAATTTTGTGGACAGGTTGCAACATGAAAACAGTGAGCTGCAGATCCTAAAAGTGCAACGTAATCAAAAAGTGACTGAGCTAGAGAAGATACAAATTGAATTGCTAGAGGTAAAAAAAATCTAGTTGACCCAGCCTGGGAAAACTGCAGCGCTTTGGTTCCTTTGAGTCGTCTAATGTTTCATATCCTCTCCCCAAGGAGAAACTGGAATTGGAGAAATTGCAGCGCACAGCCCAGCGTCAGAGAGAAGAGGCTGAGTGGCAGAGACAGCTTCTGGAGAAGGAGAAACTAGAAATCAGCCAGCTGACGTCAGAAATAGCCACCTTGCAGGCCAATGTGGAAGCTCTGAATGAAGAAAAAGAAGATCTCGAAGAGAACTGTGAAAGCTTGGAGAAAAAGTTGGAGCAAGCCAAAAGGTGAAAGAAGGAATGAGGAATCATGAAGAACATTTCTAGCGAGCTAGATAACAGCCACAGCCACAGTTGGGGTCATTTTCCAGTGCTCTGCTCCTTGTGCTGCTGTGTATGATATACACACTCTGGGAGATTCTGTGTCTCTATGGCTCTATAAGGTTTTGGCTTGGTGAACCTTCCAGTGTGGTAAAAGGGCAGTGATAAGAGCACCACAGCAGTCCTAACAGCATTAGCAGTAGCAGTGAAGCCGGCTTTTATACGTAGGGCCTTAAGGCGTAGGAAGCCTTTACACTTCTTATCTCACCTGATCCTCACAGCTTGGCTGTGTCCCCATTGTACAGGTGTGGAAACTGAAAACCTGCCAGCTAAGGCTGACAGACCTTAGAGCTAGTAACCATGAGTGAGGCCAAGCTTGAAGTCAGCTCACCGTGACTCTCTCCATTACACCCACTGGACACAAGATCTTTGTTCACTTCCTGACTCTGTTTCCTTAGCTACTAGAGCAAGTCCCTGCCCCAGTCAGAATTTTAGTTTCCTCATGTTTTCAAAGGGTTAATATTACTTAAGCTACCTTCCTGATGAGTTTATTACCTCCATGGAATTAAACAAGATAATATATTAAAAATTAAAAAATACTTCATAGCCCCAAAATGCTATTGTAAATGTGAGCTTCTATTGTTGTTGTTACAGTAGAATCACTTTTGAAGATAAATATTTATAGGCTATTAGTGCTAGACCTTAGACTGTAACACCTAGAATGTTAACTCAGGAAGGGGGTCATAAAGTGCAGAATGTTAGAACATAGAGTGTCAGGGCTAGAAGGAAAGCAGGCTTATGATGTCATCTAATCCAGCCCTCCTCATTTTGGAGCCAAGGAAACCAAGCCCCACAGAGCTGAAGGGACTTGCTTGAGATGACAGCAGATTTGTGACAAAGCTAGACCTAGACCTACTTGTTGTTAATTTGATGCTTTTCCCACTCTGCCGATGCTGCTGTAAGAATGGAGAATCCTCCTCAGCCTTCATAATTGCACATTGATAAAGCATAATATTATATGGAAAAATTTTTTTGCCTGTGTTGATATTGTATCGTGTCAATTTTTGAGTTTCTCTCTGTTCTTGGCAGAGTCTTAGCAGCTACAGAAGATAGCAGCAGAATAGCAATGTCTGATTTAGAAAAGGTGGAGCTGGATATCCGGAAACTTCATCAGGAAGTAGACCAGCTAAACAGAGACAAGCTCTCCTTGCACAAAGATATTGCCAGCATGCAACAGCACCTGCAAGGTAGGCGAAATATGACTAGGCGGTATCTTCAGAGTATTTGAGGCTTGCATTTTCTAAGAGTCCTAAAAAGGAAGTGGTAATCACTGAGAGCACTGGCATAGCTTCATCAAGAATATCATGCTAGGGGTGGCTAGGTGGCGCAGTGAGTAGAGCGCCGGCCCTGGAGTCAGAAGGACCTGAGTTCGGATCCGGCCTCACACACTTAACGCACACAAACAAAAACCTAGCCGTGTGACCTTGGGCAAGTTACTTAACCCCAGTTGCCCTCCAAAAAGAAAATAAAAAGAATATCATGCCAGATTAACCTCATTTCCTTTTCTGACAGAGTGAATAGACTAATAGATCAGGGATAAGTTGTAGGTATACTTAGATTTTAATTTATTATATTTTATTTTTCCCCCAATTACATGTTAAAACAATTTTTTAACCTTGAGCTCCAAATTCTATCCCTCACTTCCTCTTATGCTCTCTCCCTGAAATAGTAAGTAATCAGATATAGGTTATAGATGTGCAGTCATGTAAAACATTTCTATATTAGTCGTTTTGTACAAGAAGACCCAAATGAAAGAAAAACAGTGAAAGAAAGTTAAAAATAGCACTCTTCAGTCTGTATTCAAACAATATTAGTTCATTCTCTGGGAGCAGATAGTCTGCTTCATCATTAGGCTTTTGGGATTTTCTTGGATCATTGTATTGCTGGAGCAAAGTCATTCACAGTTCTTCATCAAACAATGTTGCTGTTACTGTGTATAACGTTCTTCTGGTTCTGTTTACTTCCCTTTGCATCAGTTCATGTAAGTCCAGGCTTTTCTGTAATCATCCTGCTAGTCATTTCTCATAGAACAATAATATTCCATTACAATCACATATCATAGCTTCTTTAGCCATTCCCCAGTTGATGGATATCTCTTCAATTTCCAGTTCTTAGCCACCATAAAAAGAACTGCTATAAATGCTTTTGTACAAATAAGTCCTTTCTCTTTTTTTTCTTTTGATATCTTTGGGATATAGACCTAGCAGTGGTATTTCTGGATCAAAGGGCATGAAGTTTTGTAGCCCTTTGGGCGTAGTTCCAAATTGCTCTCCAAAATGGTTGGATCAGTTCACAACTCTGTCAGCAATGCGTTAGTGTCCCAGGTTTCCTACATCCCCTCCAACATTCATTATTTTCCTTTTTTGTCATATTAGCCAATCTGAAAGGTGTGAGATGGTACCTCAGAGTTGTTTTAACTTGGCATTTCTCTAATCAGTAATGATTTAGAGCATTTTTTCATATGACTGTAGATAGCTTTGATTTTTTTCTTCTGAAAATTGCCTCTTCATATCCTTTGATCATTTATCAGTTGGGAAATAACTTGTATTTTTATCAATTAGACTCAGTTCTCTATATATTTGAGAAATGAGGCCTTTATCAGAGATACTTGTTACAAAATTTTTTCACAGTTTTCTGCTTTCCTTATAATTTTAGTTACATTGGTTTTATTTGTGCAAAAACTTTTAAATTTTATATAATCAAAATTGCCTACTTTATTAAAGTTTTGTAATGCTTCTACTCTCTTGTTTGGTGATAAATTCTTCACTTAATCATGGATCTAACAGATAAATTATTTCCTGCTCTCCTAATTTGCTTATGGTATTACGCTTTATGTGTAAATCATGTACCCATTTTTACCTTATCTTGGTATGTGGTGTGAGATGTTGATCTTTATCTACTTTCTGCCATACTGTTTTTCCAGCAGTTTTTGTGAAATAATGGGGTTTTGTTCCAAAAGTTCAGATCTTTGAGTTTATCATATACCAGACTACTATGGTCATTTACTATAATGTAATTTGCACCTAATCTAGTCCACTGATCCACACACTATTTCTTAGACAGTGCCAGATTGTTTTGATAATTACCACTTCATAATAGTTTTGAGATCTAGTATTGCTAGACTGCCTTCCTTCACATTTTTTTAATTGATTCCCTTGATATCCTTGACCTTTTGTTTTTCTAGATGAATTTTGTCATTATTGTTTCTAGCTCTGTAAAATGTTTTTTTATGATAGTTTGATTGACATGACATGGAATAGATTAATTTAGGTAGACTTGTCATTATTTTGGGTTGGCCTACCCATGAGCAATTAATATTTTTCCAATTGTTTTGATCTGACTTTATTTGTGTGAAAAAGTATTTTGTAGTTGTGTTCATATGGTATACTTAGATTTTATTAAAGCATTTGACAGATTTTCTCATGTTTTTCTTATGGTCAAAGTGGAGAAATATGGACTAAACAATAGTATATTTAGATGAATTCAGAACTCTTTGGACTGGGCCCAAATACTAATCATTAATGGTCAGCTTAGAAAGAGGTAAGGAGTGGGTCCTTTGGAATTGTCTTGGATGATTGTATTGATCACAGTGGCTAAGTCTTTCACAGTTAATCATAGTTATAATATTGCTATTACTGTATATTGTATACTGTATACAATGTTCCCCTAGTTCTGCTCACTTTACTTTGTATGAGTTCATCTAAGTCTTCCTAAGTTTTTCCAGAACCATCCTGCTCATCATTTCTTACAGCACAATAATAATATTGCATCACAATCATATACCAGTTTGTTCAGCCAATTGATGGGCATTCCCTCGATTTCCAGTTCTTTGCTCCCACAAAAAGAACTGCTGTAGGGGTGGCTAGGTGGCCCAGTGAGTAAGAGCTCCGGCTCCAGAGTCGGGACGACCCAGGATTGGTTTCGGCCTCAGAAAATGAGCACTCATACATAAGTAATGACTGGCTGTGTAACCCTGAGCAAGTTACTTAACTCCAATTGCTTTAAAAAAAAAAACTACTGTAAATATTTTTTGCATATATAGGCTCTTTTCCCTTTTCTTTGATCTCTTTGGAGTACTGACAGTGGTGGTATTGCAAAGGTCAAAGAGTATGCTTAGTTTTATCACCCTTTGGGCATAGTTCCAAGTTTCTACCAACTTTTAAAAACATTCACTTTGCCCTACCCATCTCCCCAAACTGTCATTCTGTGTCACTCCTAGAAAAAGCTGACTATTCATTACCTCCATTTTTTCTTTTTTTACTCACTTTTCAACTCTTTGCAGTCTTATTTGTGATTTCATCACTAAAGTGAAACTGCTTTTTCAAAGGTTACCTGTAACCTCTTTATTTTTAAATCCTATGACCTCATCTCAGTCCTCACCCTTCTCGAAGTTTCTGTAGCATTTGACACTATTAACCATCCCCTCCTCCTGTGTATGCATTCCTCCTTGAATTTTTGTTAACACTTCTCTCCATTGGTTCTTCTGTTTCTCTGACTATTCATTCTAAGACTTCTTTACTGGATCTTTAGCTTTGTCCTCCCCCTAATTCTGGCTGGCACCCAAGACTGTTTACTCTGCCCTTTTGTCTCACTTCACCCTCTCTCTTAGTAATCTCATCAGCTCCTATGGTTCATTTAGTATCTCTGCAAATGACACCAGCTTCTTGTTGGATATCTGCAAATGGATGCAAAAGGTATCTCAAACTCACCATATCTAAAGTTAAATTCATTATTTTCCCTCTAAACCTATATCTCCTTTAAACTTCTATTGATTAAACTACTATTTTTCCCTAATTCATAATTTTTATCTTCAATTCTTTCCTTTCCTTCACCTCCCATACAATTAATTATTGTCTTACTGATTTTATTACCATAATATCTTTCATATCTGTCTCCTTTATTTAATTCATATAGCCACCAGCCTCATCACTTCTCACATAGATTATTACAACAGCCACCTATTTGGATTCCTAGTTTCTAGTCTCATCTCTGGTCCGTGCTCCACACAACTTCCAAAATAATCTTCCTAAACTACCAGTCAATCCCATGCTCAAAAACCTTTTCCCAGTTGCCTTTAAAATGAAATATGAACTACTCAGTTTAACATTTAGTACTTTCACAGTCTGGCCACAGTTTACCTTTACAGACTTACTTCACCTGATTTTCTCTTTGTATTCTGTACATTTCAGTACTGGCCTATTGAGCTCAGCTCTCCACCTCTTACCTTCATACTTTTTTTGCACAGGTTTTCTACTCTATATATAATACAATTCCTTCTCAGTTCTGCTTCTTAGAATCTTTGGCTTCCTTCAAGGCTCATCTCATGGTACAAGTTCTTCTTGATTGACTCAGTTTTACTGTTCTTTCACATATTTTTTATTTTGACTTTGTATCTAGCACAGAGCCTTGCACATAATGGATACTTAACTGTTGTATTGTTGTATTGATTTGAAATTGTCTTCAAATTGTCTTCAAAAAATATATCTCTATAAGTGATGGAGAGTAGAATTTTCTGGTGGTAAAATATGCAAATTTTTTTAAAAACATGGAAAGTTTCATCCATTACCAGAAGGTTGGCCACTAGTTTATAAATTTTTTTGGCCATACCTAATGATGAGATAGATACAAATACAAAATAGCCTACAGTCTAAGTGGTTCCCTTTCCCATTCTGTAGTGATAGTGCTTGAATAGCAGAAAAGGGTATATAGACTACAATAAGATTTCAAGCACTAACAGATGGCTAGTGTGAGCAGTTTCATTTCTCAGAGCCTCAGTTTCCTCATCATAAGATGTTATCTTCTATAATACTGGAACTACCTGCCTCAAAGGATTGGTATGAAGAACACACTTTTTAAGCCTGAAAATGCTATATAAATATTATTTATTTAGAAAATTACACAGTTATTATACCATCTACAAATGTTAATTTAATTATTGATACTCTTTATCATGAAGTTTTTTTACTCAACTACCTCTATAGTAACTTATATGAACTGTTGCAAAGTGAAGTGAGTGGAACCAGGAGAATATTGTACACAGTTAGCAGCAATATTGTAATTGTAATCTTAATGTTTGAATAAACAGTGAAAAACTTAGTTTCTCTCATCAATTCAGTGATCTGTGATAATTCCAAAAGACTCATGATGGAAAATGCTGTCCAGATCCAGAGAGAGAATTGATGGTCAGTGAGTGTAGTTTGAAGTGGATTTTCCTTTACTTTCTTTATTTCTCTTATTTCTCCCCCCACAGTATGGTTAATGTGGAAATTTATTTTGCATAACTTCATACGTATAGTAGATATTGTATTTCTCAATGGGTGGGAGAAGGATAAGAGAAGGGAGAGAAGTTGGAACTAAAATTAAATTAAAAACAATTTTTTTAATTAAAAAGAAAATGAAGAGAATGGTTTCAGGGAAGCCTCAGATGCATATGAACTAAAGCAAACTGAAGTGAGCAAAAACCAGAACAATTTCTACAATATTATATAGATAATGAACTTTGAAAGACTCTGATCAACACAGTGACCAACCATAATCTAATAAATTAATGTTAAAACATGAGACCTGATGGACTCACAATGCAAATTGAAGCATATTTTCTTTTATTTCTTTTTCTTTATCTTGTCTAATGCAGGAATTTGTTTTGCATGACTATACATATTTGTAATGGGCTTTGTTTTTCTTGTTTTCTCAATAGGTGAGAGAAGGAGTAGAGGAATTTTTAAAAATAATAAAATAGCTACATAGCTCAAATAACTGACAATAATTGACGGACTACTAAGTAAACTAGATTCCATGGGACCACAGTAAGAATAGCTAAAACTCACAGGGACGAATCAATGGACATTTGGACAAGGATGGAAGTGAAGGACAAACTATTATTCACTCTCATGTTTATGGGATGTGCGTTTCAATCATGATGGGGACAAATTCTGGCTTTGTTTTGTTTTGTTTTTTATTCTGAGCTTAATAAATACCACATAATATGAGTACTTCCATACTTAAAGCAGAACCAAAAAAGAGGATTGCACGTACGGCTGCAAATCTCTACCATGTTTAATTTGTTTCTGTTTCTAAGTTTAACACAAATACATTATTTTCAAAGCTGTCCTGCTTGTCTGCTGCTTTGAGCTTCCTTCTTTATTGTTCTATTCATTTTTAAATACTTCAATGACCTCCATTTCTTAATTTACTTGTTTTTCCATTTTGCTGATCGTTTCCTTGGCCCTTCTTTTCCTAAAACTCCTTCCCAGGAGGAAGAGAGAAAAACAAAACCCTTACATCAAACATGCATAGCCAAACAAAATAAACCTCCATACTGAGCATGCCCAAAATGTGTCTTATATTTTAGCACAGTGCCTCCAGCACTTAGCCCAGTGCCTGGAACATAGTAGGTACTTAATAAATATTTGAGTGATTGATTGTATCTAAGAAGGACAAATTTTAATAGTACCATCAGACTGAGTATTCTTATTGGAACAGTGATAATCAGCTATCCTGAAAGCCCCAGTAAGCATTTCCTGTTTCACAAAGTGAAAAATTCTTTGTTCCAGAAAAGAGAGAAGAATTAGACACCTTAAAAGATGAACTCACTGGTGTTCAAGATGCGTTGAAGTTGACAGAAGAGGTAATTATTAGAGTATAATCTGGGAGTGGTTGTTTGAAATCAAACAGTTAATTGAAACACAAACCCCAAAGATGAGCAACCTTTTTTAAATTCTCTCAAATCTAAACCATTGAGTTAAATAAGTTAATCATTTACATTTTGCCACTACTCACCCCTCATATAATGTATAGGGAATAGACAATCATAACAATTTAATGTTCACATTTTGTACTTTACAGAATGCTTTATATATATATATATATATATATATTTTCTTATATGAGTTCCACAACATACTGTTAGCCTGGAAGGTTAGCAGATTAAGGGATTTATTACTGTCATTTTATAGCTGAGGAAACTGAGGGCAGAGAAGGGAAGTGATTTGCCTAATTTAATTTATGGCAGAGCCAGGACTCAAACCCAAGTCTCTGGGTAAGGCATAGAATATGTGATGGGGAGTAGCATGAGCTAAGTTGATTGTCCCCTACTAGACTGTAAGCTCCTTAGGGCAGGGACTGCATTTGGCAGTTTTGTATCTGACATAGTGCCTATACAGGGCTATAGGTATAGCAGACATTTAATAAATGTACGATTAAAATGTATGCCTTTATAATGTTTAGTGTGGTGATTAAAGGTTGCTAAGCTTTATAGTTGTGATATTTCTTTTTTTTTTTAAAGCAATTGGGGTTAAGTAACTTGCTCAAGGTTACACAACCAGTCATTATTTATGTGTGGGTGCTCATTTTCTGAGGCCAGATCCAATCCCAGGTCATCCCAACTCCAGGGCCGGCGCTCTTACTCACTGTGCCGCTTAGCCGCCCCAGTTGTGGTATTTCTAAAGCACTTTTCTATTTACAGATTACTTTCCCTAGAATCCTGTGAAAGAATGTAATTACAAATATTACTTCTAGTTTTACATATGGGGAAACTGAGGTTTAGCAGTTAAGTAATTTGTTTAAGATCACACAACTAGTAACTAGTGTTGGAGGAGAAATTTGAACCTACATCTCCTGGTTTCAAGTCCACTGCTCTTCCCATTATACCATACTGTTTGTCTTTTGAAAAATCATTTTATTTAGTCAAAATGTAATGGGTTACCCCATAGTGAAGTTATTCTGCTTTTGACAGTCGTATGCATAATTCTAAACTTCCTCTTCATATACAGGATCTAGAATTGACTTCACAACATCAGAGTGCATTGCTGAGTGAGAAAGACAGCCTACAAGATGACATCAGTGAACAGAAGAGGAAGCTCCAAGAATGCCAGCAACAAGGAGAAAAGAAGCAGTTGCAACTACAAGTACTTCAGAATGAGATTGAAGAAAGGAAACTGAGACTCACACAAGAAGAAGTGGTAAATGAGGGTTGATGGAGTATAGCTGTCTGTCACCCGAGTACCCAAAGAATCTGTGCTTTGCTCACTGTAGGGAACGCCCTTTGCCTAGAACTCCCTTTGCCAAAGCAGATATCACAACCTAGCTAAGACTTAGTAGGTAAATCCTAGGAATTGCTGGAAGCACATAAAGGTTAAATGCCTTGTGGAGGGCCATGTAACTATTAAGTGTCAGAGGCCAAAGTTGAGCCCAAGTGTTCTTGATTAAGCATTCCATCCACCATGCCACACTGTCTCCTACATGTACTTCACAAAAATATTAAAAAAAAAAACTACCTGGGCAAAGGCTGCTAATAACTAACTTTATATTCCTTACCCCTTGTTCCTAAGAGAACACGAGGTAAAAACAGGTTTTGATGTCAAGAAATCTTAGAAACATTGCATGTCAGAAGGTCCATAATGGAGTACTCTAGGAATCTATCCTGGAGTGATAGCTAACACTTTGAGTGACAAACTCCAGATACAGAAAGATCTCAACAGGCTAATGTTAGTGGGCTAAATTGATTAAGTTGAAACTTAATGGAGACAAACATAAAGTTCTCTTCTTGGTTTCAAAAATTTTGACAAATAGTGGGTGAGTGGCATATGGCTACTTGGGTTGAACTAGATGGTATCTGTGGTCTCTTTACATTCCATGACTTCTTTGTTACACCTGGCTCATTAATCTAACATTGTTTGTTTAGCGTCTTCATCAAATCCAGGAAGAAATAGAAGGTGAAGAAGAAAAATTAGAAGCTTGTAAAGCAAAACTGAAAGATCAGCAGCAATTGCTAGATTGGGAGTTGGAGAGTCAAAAAAACAAATTGGAACAAGTGATCTCAAAGGTAACACTGACGGAGGAGAGAGTCAAGACCCTGGAAGAAGAGGAAAAATGGAGTGCAGCCTTGGAGAAGACGTTAAATCAAACCAGTAAGTGTTACCACATGACTCATACAGGCCTACATAATGAGCAACAGGAGTGAAAAGTGTGAGTTTTTAACATATAAAAGGAGTTCAAGACCCCATTCTAAGATCAATTTAGTGCTATGTTAATAGATCATTAAAACAGTTCCTTTTAAGAAAAAGAGCCACTTAAGGGGAAAGAGTAATCTGAGAGCTTTCTGTTAATCTTATTTTCACAAATTTTGATTTGAGATCTTAGAAAATATTTAGTCTAAGCTGCTTATTTTACAAATAAGGAAACCGAGGCCCTGAGAGGTCCAGTAACTTGCCCAGGGTCAGAAAAAGTAGCATATGGTAGAAGCAAGGTTTGAACTAAGGTCCTCTGACCCAAGTACAGCACTTTTCCACTTTTGAGATCTTTTATTAATTTAGTGAGGAAAAAAACCATACATCTATAAAATTCTTCCTTTAATGCTTTATCATGTTATGGCTTTGACCCTCATTTCTTGAAGGTTATACCAGTGAAGTTCAAACTATTGACAGTTTCTTCAAGGTTGAAAAGGCTTTTCAGATATGGATGATAAATGCCTATCCTTCAAGGACCATGTTGTCTAGGGATGGGGAAAAAGGAATGTTTTTTTTCTATCTTTCCCAACTACTTTATTAAAACATGGTTTTATTTCTCACTAAGAACTGACCTAGAGTTGGTGAGCAGTCTGAGATTTTCAATAAATTCTTAAAAAATTTAAGGAATATCTTTTAGAAAGCTGTTTTTGTCATGTAAATCCAAACAGGATCATAAACTTTTCTTCTGCTACAGTAAACTCCCTTAGGTCTTTGAGATTGAAATATCCTACATTGCCTAAAATGTCTTCCAGGGATTTCTAGGATGACCCTTTGCAGATTAGACATTTTAGATGTAAGATGACAGGAAAGTAAAGCTGGGCAGGGGGCTACCATGTAAAGTCTATGCAGATCTTCAAAAAGCTGTTAGTTGGGGCATCTAGGTGGTGCAGTGCATAGAGCACTGGCCCCGGAGTCAGGAATACGTGGCTTCAGATTTAGCTTTATACACTTACTAGCTATGTAACCCTGGACAAGTCATATAACCCCAATTGCTTCACACACACACACACACACACACACACACACACACACACACACACTCACACTCACACACACTGCAGTTAGCATAAGAGCATAAGAAGTCAGGACCTTGACATACTTCCTACTAATAAAATGTTAGAACTGGAAAGGACCTTATAACCATAGAATAATAACTTAACATTTATATAGTACTTACTCTGTGTGAGATACTGTGCTAAATGCTTTACAGTTACCTCATTTGAGCCTCATAACCACCCTGGGATATAGTATTACTATCCTCATTCTACAGATGAAGAAACTGAGGCAAACAGAGGTTAAGTGACTTGCCCAGAGTCACATAGCTAACAAGTGACTTAGGTCTTCCTGACTTAATGCCCAGTGCTCTATCCCCTGCAACACCTACCAAACACTATTAAAAATATAGAATGTTAGAGCTGGAAAGGACTTAAGAAATAATCTCATCTAACCTCATTTTATAGAGTGAGGAGCCTGAGATTCATAGAGAGACAGTAACTTGCCCAAAGTCATGTAGCTAGTTGGTGGCAGAACCAAATTAACTATATATAAGCACTAATATAAGGGCTTCATATTGCAGGGATTTGAGGAAACTTGAATTATGTAATCCTTCCCACTAGTACCAGATTCCCATGGTTGGCACTTGGCTAAACTTGCTCAAAAATATTTATTCTAGGACTTCAGCTCTCAGAATGTGAAGAGCAGTTACTAAAAAAAACAAGTGAACTCTTGGCTCTGCAGCAAGAAATGGACCTCTCTAAAGCTGATATCACCCACCTTCAGAATCGTTTGCGGTTTGAGAAAGAGAAAGCTGAAAAACAAATTGCAGGCCTAAAAGAAGCAATCAGGACCCAGCGGGCCCAACTGGAAAAAGCCCTTCTTGTATGTACATCATTGCTTTAATTTTCTGGCTTTCGATCCTAGAGCAGCACAGATCAGGCTGAGGAACGTCTTATGTAATTCTCTCTCTTCCCCTTAGGAAGAAGACCATATTGAGATAGTTGAATACTAGCCTGTAGTCACTGGGACCCATCAAACTCTAGCCACAGATGAGTTTTCATGTATTCTCAGGGTTATTATGAAAAACTGTAGTCAAGAACTATATCTTAGGATCATAAGCTTTAGTGCTGGAAAGGGACCTTAAGAAATTTTCTAGTCCAGTCCTTAGCTTGGGAGTCAGAAAACCTGGGTTAAAATCATGCCTGTTTCTTAGTTCCTGTGTGATTTGGAGGAAGTCATTTAACTTGTCTGGGCCTCAGATTCTTCATCTGTAAACAATGAGGAATTAGACTAAATTATCTTTCAGAGTTATTCCCTCATAGCAGAGATATCAGACTTGGAACAAGCAGCCTGCAAAACTCAGTATAGCCAGAGCCAGATTAAAATGTTATTGGGAAGTTGTCAACAAAATAAATAAAGATATAATGACATAATGTCAGTTAGTGGTTTTCTAAGTCAATATGAAGCCCACAATTATCTGTATTTGAATTTGACCATTGCCTTACAGTGTTAAATCTGTGATCCCTAATTTGACATATGAGGTAACTGAGACTCAAGAGAAGGTTAGAGACTTTTCCAAAGTCATGTAGAATTCAAATATAGGCCCTCTGATTTCAAATCCAATATAGTTGACACTGTACTGCTTTCCATTGAGTCCCTCTTCAAGATCAAGTTCAAGTGTTGCCTCTTCTTCTATGAAGCCTCATCTAATCCATCCTCCTCCCTTTATTTTGCCAGACTTCTCCTTTGCTCCATTCACATTCTACCTTATGTATGAACTTAACTGTCTATAAGTTACATCCCACCCCCACTATTACCTTATTCTTTGAAGGTAGAACCTGTATTGTTTAAATTTTATTATTGCCTAGAGATTTATTAACTTCCTGAAAGTCAGGGTATAAAAGGTATAAAGTGACAGAGGCAAAGTATAACCCAGGTCTTCAAACTCCAAAGTCACTATTCTTTAAAGTATACAACACTGTACCGAGCACATTGCCTGGCATGTAGTTGGTGCTTAATAAATGTTTTTTAAAATTAAACTGAAATCCCCCATAGTGCACTGCAATAAAACAATGAATCAATTAAAAAATAATACATTTAATCCTGTAGCTTAAGAGCAGAGGAGCGTTGATTTTACTTTCAGCCCTAAAATAATAATCTTGTTTCCATAGCACCACTCATTGCCCAGAGAGACAGTAAGGTATACTGGGAAGAACTCTGGAATTGGAATCAGGAAGGATCTGAATTTAACTTGTTTAAAGGAATTAACTTTTGAAAAAATATGTTTTAAAGACATTTTTTGCTATAATAATAATTATATCTAACATCCTTCTGAGTCATGCAAAGGGATCAGAATCGTCCTTACTCTGTAGGTTGTGAAGCTGAAGCCAGAGTTTGAGAAAATGTGGGGTCTGGAATTACATTTGGTTTCCAAGCTAGCTCTCCGTGCTGTCCAGTACTGTGTTTACTAATGCTTCTTTTTCAGCTTTGCTGCCATTATTGAAACTTAGTTTCATCTTCTTATAGAATGAAAACAACACTTGCACTACCTCAGAACCAATAAGAAGAAAGTAAATCCTAAAGTGCTGTAGAAATGTTTGCTCTTATCTTACAGGATCAAAAACACGAGAACAGTTGTCTGCAGAAGGAAATGGCAGCAATTGAACAAGTTGCACATGATAACCATGAGCAAGCCAAGCGCCTGATGAAGGAGCTTGGTCAGATGCAGTCCGATTATGTGGAGCTCAAGAAGCAGGTGAGAGTTCTCCTCCTTGTCAGGCCCATTCTGTTTCCTCTGAAAATTCTTCCTCAGAGCTTAGCCCGATGTGTGAGCCCTTTCACATTCTCTTTTGTATTCTAGTTAGCATGTGCTTATCTCCCTACTAGACTATAAATGCTTTAGAGACAGGGAGAGAGCCAGAAGAACGGGGTTGGTATCCCATGGACATACATAAACCTCTTCAGCTCTGTGAGTCTCACTTTCCTCATCTGTAAAATGATAATACTTCAGTTAGCTACCTCAGAGGGAATGCAGAATGTACTTTGTAAACCTCAAAGCACTATAAAAAATGTAAGTTATTGTTAGCATTCTCCCAATTCATCTCCATTCCTCATAGCACCTAGCACATTGCTATGTACTTAATGTTTCAATGGATATATGATTCAGAATAACTTCCATTTATAAGACTTTCAAAGTGTTTTCCTTCGAGTCATCCTTTGAGGTAGGTAGTATGCCCATCCTCATCCACTCAACGGAAGTGGAGTGACTTGCCTAAAGTCATGAAACTAGTAAATGGCAAATTTGGGACATCAAACAAATTTGCTGTTCTTCCCAGTCTGTCACACAGAGCTTAATGTCAACCAGCTCAGAAGAGCTAACTAAATCAAGTTTAGGCATATCTTTCTTACTTAAAATTATCCAACTCTTTTCATTACTGTTTAGCTGAAAAATCAGAAGGATTTGGATCAACAACATAAGGAAATTAATGCTGCAGTGAAGCAACTAAAATTAGAAGTGAAAAGTGAACTCAGAACTGGCCTTAAGAATTTCAACCAGTCTCTTCCAGAGTCACTAGAAGATCTAGAAGCCATTTTTGAAAAAACAGAAACCCTAGAGAACGAATTGGAAAGTTTGAAAGAGAACTTTCCATTTTCCACCAATGAGGAGCGACAACATTCTTTTGAAGAGAAGCTGAATTTATCCAAAGTTCACATCATGGTGAGCATTTGACTCTTGCTCCGTGTACTTCATTGCTTCTTTCCAGTTACTTTATCATTAAGCGTCTCTTTAAAACTCCCCTCCGTGTTCTCCAGAACATGTCCTACCCTTTCCCACCCCTGTGCATTTTTTCCTTGGACCTACAAAGTTTATCCTTCCTCCCCTTTTAACTATTGAAATCTTACACATCTTTTAAAGCCCAACTCCCATACTACCTCCAAGAAAACTCCCTTCATCCCATCTATAATGTTCTCTGACTTCATGCTGCACCCTTTGTTTTAACCTTTATTAGATTACAAGCTCCATATAAGGCAAAATCCTGCTTTAGCATCCTAACTGTGTAGCTGCCAGGGACCTGGCATAGTGCTCAGCACAAAGTTTTGAGGAGGAACCAGACCTCTGATTTCATCAGTATAGAGAGCTCCAGGGTGGGAAACAATGAATATAAGCAACTACTCTGCAATTTGTATGTCACAGAAAAGACTTTAAAAGATAATTTTAGAAATAATAGATCTGGGGCCCACAGGGAGGAGTGAGCAATTTGTCAATGGCCGTATAAGAGTGTTCATTTATGGCTACTTTTTCCCCTTGACAAAGGAGGAGCACTGGCGTGGAGAAGCAATGAGAGAGAAACTACGTCACCATGAAGACAGGCTCAAGGTTGTATTTTGCATTAATATTGTGTGATCCACTAAGATTAAGGTGAAGAAGTATTAGGATCATTTAAAAGTGGAAGGGACCTTAGTCCATCCATTCCCATTTTAGAGAAGGGGAAACCAAGGTAAAGGCCTTGACCTATAGAGTCAAAGGACAGCTAGGTTTCGAAGTGGATAGAACACCAGGCCTGGAGTCAGAAGACTCATCTTCCTGAGTTCAAATATGGCCTCAGACACTTACTTGCTGTGTGACCCTAGCCAAATCCTTAACCCTATTTGCCTCAGTTTCCTCATCTGTAAAATGAGCTGGAGAAGGAACTGGCAAACCACTCCAGTGTCTTTGTCAAGAAAACCCCAAATGGGGCACGAAGGATTGGACATGAGTGAAAAACAACTCAACAAAAAAAAAAAAAGGGTGGAGCCAAGATTTTAATCCAAGGCCCCTGGCTCCAAAGGTAGCACAATTTCCTCTATACCCTGCCACAGTAGAACATTTTAAGTTGAGGTACATCCAGCATTGATTCTGGAATGTTGAGGTACCATGTAATATTGGAAACAGCATTGGGTTTAGTCATGAGATCATCTAATTATAAGATGACCTTGGAGGTCATCAGTATAGATGAGGACACTGAAGTCCAAAAGGTGAAGTGACTTGGCCAGTTACACAGTAAGTGGCAGACTGGGGTTTCTAGTCAGCTCAATAAGATTATAGAATTGAAAGAGACCAGAGACATCATCTAGTGACTAGATTCAAGTCCAGCCCTTTCATTTCATACATAAGGAAACTGGTCTTAAGACTCCAAATCTGGTACATTTTCAACATCCGTCAAGAGGTTTGGATTCAGAGTTTGGATCTACCTTATACTTGGCTCCGTCATTTCCTGAGTCTTTATAAGTCACCTCCTCTGTAAAATGGTGCTGAAATACTTGCCCTGTCTGACTTACAGGGTTGTCAAAGAGAGTGTTTTGTCAATTATAAATTGCCAGAGAAACAAGTTGTTGTTTTAGGATCAAAATTATGGGATTCAGAGAGAGAATGACTGTAGATCATTTAGTCCAAACCATTCATTTTAGAGATGAAGAATCTCTTCCAGGGTCTGCTGATTTTAAATTAGTGCACCTTTGCTATTAGCATTAGAAGGTAATGTTTATAATGCATTTGACTACTCACATAAATATTTAAGTTGCAACAAAACAATTTTCAGGCCCAGCTTCGCTGCTCTATGTCCAAGCAAGCAGAGGCCTTAATGAAAGGCAAACAACAGACAGAAGGCACTTTACACAGTTTGAAGAGACAAGTTGATGCTTTAGATGAACTGGTTACCAGCTCTAGTGCAGATTCTATGTTTCTGGCACCCAGCTTGTCACAGCTAGAAGTCTCCCTACATGAAAACTCTCATCTCACAGGGAACCAGGTAAGTAGCACTTCTTTGAAACCACTCATTCCAGCTTTTCATGATTCTCAGGTAATGGATGTGGAAATATTTCAAAAGGCCTGTGAGATAAACTGTCAACAAGAGGTCCTCTTATTATATCCACTATTTTGCTCAAAATGATAATTTATGCCCATGCAAATTTCAGAAGGAATACATTCCGTTTAAAACCAGTGTCTTTTGGAAATGAACTTAATTGTTCTTTCATTTCTGAAACAGGAAATTCTGAAAATTTTCCAAAGGCCTAGTAACTATGCCTTGGGAGATTGAAGGAATTAGGGCTGTTTGGGGTAAGGAAAGCTTAGAGAGGAACACTATAGTTATGTTCAAGATGTAAAAGAGTATCACATAAAAGAAATATAATCCTTAATTCTAGAAGGCAGAAGTAACTGTACTTAGGGATGGGGAATTGTAGAGGGCTTTGTTTTGGCTCTCACTGTAAGGAGGGGGAAAAAACAAACCACCTTTAAAGCTCTTATGTACCCTGCAAATGCTATTATGAATATTATCTCACTTGATAAAGAATTGGGGCACCTCAGGAGGCTGTTGGTTCCACTTTACTGGAGGTCTTCAAGTGGAAGTTTTACGGCCACTTGGGGATACCTGCTTCAGACAGGATTTGTAGTCGATGTCTGTAGTTTCTTCTAAATCTGAAATTCTATGGATCATCAAGATTAGTAGGATGCCACAAATTCCACTGCTAAAAATTCTTGGTAGTAGTTTGAAACTCAAACTTTATTATGTTACACAATGATTCTAACTTTTGCAACAGCTTTAGTACCTTTGAAACAGTAGGAAGATTCCTGTAACTTTGTTTCTCCACATTCTAGTACCCTATAAACATGAGCTATCATAAAGAAAAAAAAAACCTAGCCATTTAAATGTTACACCAATTTTTTTTCCATTGTTCAATTTCTCCTTCTGCTCTTTTATGTGCCTGCAGGGAAGGGCCTTGTCACAGTGACTTGGTCACAAGAGACTACTTGGAACATTTTATGCCTTCCATACCTGAGGAAATGTCTACTACCTCACTAAGTGGCAAGTCAGAGTCCCTCTTATCTGACCTTGCTAAAAAATAACTCAGATGCAGGACCTTCTTCCCAAGGACAGCATGTTTTATCCACAAATACAAAGATTTTTTTTGTAAGTCATTTGTACATATGGAAATACCAATGCATAAAATTCAAACAGGGTATGAAGCTAATACCAGCAGTTTTTATAAACACACCACTCCTTTGAAGTACATGTTGAAGGGTGTAAATCGAAAGGTCTGTACTGATGTAGCAGAATACTTTGTTGAATTTAAATTCCTCTACATTTGTTAATCTTATCAAGTTTGTGTGAAGTATATTTTCATATAAAAAAAATTAAACAAATTTGTCTGAAGTGCCATTTTTGTATGAGGAGGTCGAGCCACTTCTAATTCCCAATGAATGACATGCTCTTAGGTTTAAACCTCAAAAGACCTTTAGGGATTATCCAATTCAGCTCTCACTTTAGAGGGGGGACACTGGCTCAGAGAGGTAAGAAGTTTGCCCAAGATCACTCAGGTAGTGAGTACCATTATTTCCACTGAATCCATGCAGCTTCAAGACATTTTTCTTAGTTTCTTAAAATATAGCCAAAATAGTAGGAACTTGCTAAGCACACTAGAGCACAAGAAAAGGACTTTTATGACTTTTTGCAAATGCATATTTTTTTTTGCCCTTTTTTTGGAGGGGCAGTTGGAGTTAAGTGACTTGCCCAAGGTCACATGTCTAGAGTGTGTGTGTGTGTGTGTGTGTGTTGTGTCTGAGGCTGGATTTGAACTCAGGTCCTTCTGACTCCAGGGCTGGTGCTCTATTCACTGCGCCACCAACCCACCCCCCAAATACATATATTTTTAATCCCAGCATATTTCCCCATTTCTTGACCTTATATATTTTATCCCATGCACTAGTGAAGACTTAAGACTAAATATAACACAATTTTCAAACATGTGTGAGACATGTGAAGAAATCCAATTCTATGCATCATACCTATATAGGTTAATCTTCTTGGCTTTGTTCTACCACATGAAGTAGTTCAATATTTACTTGTATTTTTCTGACACAACATTTAGGAATACAAGCTACCTCATGACTAGAAAATCTTTGCCACTGACCTAAGTAGGTATTTCTTCTGAATTACTGGTTGCCTCCTAGACTATTTAAATATCTCTTTACTGGTATGAAAAAAAGGTATTTTAATTTCAGCTCTAGATTAGACCAATGAGCTAGCCCTAACTCCCTTGTTTTGAAGATAAAAATACTGACTTGTCCAAATGAAACACATCGTCTTTTAGGCCAGTACTTTGAATCCTTCCTGGTTCCAAATTCATAATTGGCTGAACCACGTTCAAACTAAATTTGAAATGGGACACCACAGATTGGAGTTTATACTCTTCTGTTGAAAACTGGCAGATTTTAGCTATAGTAATGACATCCTTAAATCCATACTACTGTTACTAAAACCAAAAGGTATCATAGTGCACTGCACTTTAAAGAGTGATGGGTTCATTTCAAAGAGAAAAAATTTATAAAATCATAATATTTAACACATGTTTTCAAAAAGACCTTAGGATCATAGATTAGAATTGAAAGCACCTCTAAAAGTAATGTAATCTTCCTTTTACAAATAAGGAAGCTGAGGCCTCCTCACCTAATTCAGAGCAGTTAAGTGATTTGTTCAAGATTATTCAAGTAGCAGGGAGCAGAACCCAGGTCCTCAGACTCCAAATCCAGTATTCTTTCTCTTGTACCCATTTGGTAGGATTATAGTTCCATGGAAAACTTGATTACCTTGAATTAATAGCTGAATATTGTCTCCACATGTGAACAAAAATCAAGTTTACTACATCAAACATGTAATTTATTGTACAATGAAAGTACTTGAAGGGGCGGCTAGGTGGCGCAGTGAGTAGAGCGTTGGCCCTGGAGTCAGAAGGACCTGAGTTCGGATCCAACCTCAGACACTTAATGCACACACAAAAACCTAGCCGTGTGACCTTGGGCAAGTTACTTAATCCCAATTGCCCTCAAAAAAAAAAAAAGAAAGTACTTGAACATTGTACTGGAATGTAATCTAATAGAATAAATAGGCAATGAGCACCAGATACAAATTGAGGACTTCCTTACAGGTGCTATAACAAACAACTTAAAATCAGTGAAACAGTTTACTGAAGTGTGACCCATGTCATGATTTCTAATTTTTTCTTCCCTCTGACCAACCTCTAAATTTAGTTCCTAGAAATTAAGGCAAACAAGACAATTCCACTTACTCCCACTTTTAAGCACCCACCTTTATTAAGAGGGTCTATACATGCAATTTGGCCCCAAACGTTTTTTGTTTTTTTTTTAGACTATCAGCTCTGCATATGAAGTTACATGGAAGAACATTCTCATTGCTGTTTTCTTTGAAAATAACAAAATCCAGAGCCATAAGACTTGGGAGTAATCTGGTTAAAAATTAACAAATTATTCCATTTCATTATGTTATGAATAAGGAGTTTGGCAATACCTGGCAACCATCAATTTCTGTCAAGCAAAAGCTTGATTGTAGAATGTCTAAATCTTGTAAATCACAAAATAAAGCAACTAATTATAATTTAATCTAGATACAGGTACTTTATTTACAAATATTTAGATTAATAGCATTTTGTTACATCAAATGAAGAGTACAGCAGTCTGAACAAATCCTTCCATCACAGAAACAATTAAGACCCACTGCAACTAACTTTGGGAGTCAGGGTATCGCACCTAAACAAGCTGTAATCTTTAGATCGTGATTTCTACCTTATATCCCAGAGGGGGGCTTGTGTGTGTGTGTGTATGTGTTTGTGTGTGTAACACACACAAATACACACACACACATATATATATTTATATATTTATATATACCAGTAGGTCATGGTCCCTGGGTGAACCCCTTATGTGCAACTGTTTCAGCAAAATGGAGCAACTGTAAATTCGACTGTATTTCACCAATCTACATCAGGAATCTTACGTTGTTTTGCTTTGTTTTTAAAAAAAAAAAAGACAAAAACAAACAAACAAAAAAAGGACAGTGCGTAAAATTATCCAAATCCTATCATCTGCACATTCCAGTTTTGGCTTTTAACAATGACTATACAATATTCTAGGTACCACCGTGTTTTTACAACTCTGACAAATAGAGAATTTCACCTTAGTGTCTGCAACAGGGGTTTAAAATGTGTACTTGAAACACTGCAGTTTTACTAAATGCATTATTTCTAACAGGCCAAAGTTTACCCAGCAGTCTTCAAAAAGTAACTGCATTCCAGCTTTCCTTACATAAAACAAATTTTAAATTAATCCATAGAAGGGGAACACTTGATTGGCCAAACTAGCTAGTGTAAAGTTTATCCTGTCAGTACATGCACTGAAATACCATTAGAAATACTTTTCCTTTTACAAAACTACTTATGCCAACATGGCATAAAATGGCCCCCAAAGCTTTAAATAAGAGGGATCATGTGACTGAAATGATTTCACTGTAGTGTTAAAAATGCACAGTTTAAAATCCCCAAAGAGCAGACCTGCCATTCTGGCTGTCCAGTTCAGAAACTGACCACTCCAAAAAGATAAAGGTATAAAAGCTTAAAATGTGCAATAATAAACCCAGCCTTTTTTTTTCCTATACAGTAAGGCAGGAAATGCAGCCCAATAATGCAAAAATGTTTACAAAAGAGAAAAGCAGGTTAGCACATTGTTGATTGCACAAGAATAGGGTTAAGAGAACAGCAGATACACTGTAGTGCAGAGATGGAACAAAGGCAGCAATCGTTTTAAGTTCTGATAGTGTTTGTTAATCCTTTCCAATTGGGAGCTCTTCCCAGCACAATGTCCCCTGCCAGCAAATGAATGCTCCAAAAACTGCCAGGGATAAGAAATTTAAGCCAATATCACTTAGTGAAATGCAGTTGTGTCTATTTCCTTGTGTCAAATGGGAAAACAGGAGGAACATGGTCACATGTAAGTCATACTGTACAAACTGGTATTTTATTATATACTGTTCTAATGCCAGTAATCAATTTATTTTCTTCATTAAAATCATATACACAGAATGTATTTTGTTAGTTCAGTTCCTTCAAATTTTATACATATTTACGTTCCATTAACAAAGATAAAGATAAAATGGACTGGGAGGAAGAGCTAAAGCTATTGAGCACAAGAAAAAAGATAAATGGATATTTTCCCTGTGCTAGGCTAAGACAGAAGTAAACGTACATACCCCTGCAAGAAAAAAAAAAAACAGAACACCCACCCAACAGGGAAACTTCTCCAACAAAAAGATGCAGTTATAGAACCCCTTTCCTACTGTCAGAAGTCATTTCACAGCAAATAAATTTATCCGTTATAATGGACATACTTGGAACAGTTAGAAGTGGGGACAGAGGCTTAAGAGACCATTAAATTAAAACCGTCCAAGATAAACAAAGCCCTGCAAAAAAAGTTTAAAAATCGTGAGTCCAGCATCAGTGCTCAGTTTAAATCATGTATCGGTGACATATCTATCACAAGGACAATCAAGGGGGAAAAAAACTTGTAGCTTTACCATGCAGGAGAGGTTTATTACTCTACTTGCCTTTGAGGACCTGATTACATCTAAAGTTGTTTAGCAGTTTAGTATTGTGTTAACCTGTTTTCTCAGCAGAGTTTTTAAATCAAACCCAGTAAGATGTACAGAAGACAAGGAGGCAGTAAAAAGTGCTGCTTCCAACAGACAGAGGTGAAGTCGGAAATGGGACTATGGCATCAAGGTCACTAGCAGCCACAGCCTTCTCTCTGAGGCTGGGGTTCACTGGTTAGTCGTCCACCCTGCGGGGCTGAAGGTTTGTGTTGTACCCCGGACTCTGCAGCATTCAGATCCAGGCTTCCATCTTGGATATTCTGATAGATTTTCTTGGCAGCCTCCAGGAATGCATCCTCTACATTCTCTCCCCTAAGAAGCAATTAACAAGATCAATGGAGAGTTGTATTCTTTACCATGTATTCACCCCGCCCCCCCCCCCAAATCCTCCCATACCTTTTAACCCTTTCCATAATCTCCTCTTTGAGGACTCATCTACCACAATGCCATTATTTCAGCCTGGGTTTTCTTAGCACACAACTTGGTGTAAGGGAAAAAGATATGCAAAGAGTATCTTTAAGCAAAAAGCATAGACAGGGTCCCTAGATCTTAGAGCTAAAAAAGCAGTAGAGAGCAACCTCATTTAAAGCTCAGGAAACTTGAGGCTCAGGGAGCAAGGACAAGAAATAGCTATTTACGAAAACGATATTGGAACAGAACTTAAATGTTGTCTTTATAAAACTCAAGAATTAAATAGGCACTATATTAGTTAACATGTTCCTTCCCATTGAACAATTTTGTCTTTGACTATTTTCATGAAAGGTCACCCAGTAAGAAATTCAACAATACAAGCATGCAGAATCAACTTCAAGATACTGTCTTCAATAGCTTTACCTGTATCAATAAGACAGGCACAGTGTTGTTTTTGCAGGCATGGGTTTATGCTAATCCTCACCCAATCACCCTTGTTACTATTGGCACATGTTGGGAAGATTCTTGGCTGGGCTTACAGGCATAGACTGGCTGTGGCCAGGACCTTAAACAAAATTTTACTGATGTATATATGGTGATCAAAACTAACAGCAATACCCTCATCTTTTCTTCTGAAAATGATGGGAGCCTAATGTTCATTAATTGAGCATGGAAGAACAATTAGAAAATGCACTGTACTATTAATTTTAAGAACTAAGCATTTAAGTCATTCTTTATTCCTTCACTCAGAAGTATCATATGAAAATGCTGACTGAGTTTGGATTGCTGGTATCAAATGCAAATATAGTATGTTATGAAATTCACACCCTTGTGAATGCAAATAGTTTCACTTATTAACCTAAGTTACCAGAAGGCTATAATCAAGGCACAAACTTTTAGGCAAACAAACAAAAATTAGCTTGTTTAGTCTGATAGTAATGAAAATCTAATTGTTCTTCCTGCTACAAAAGACATTTATTTCAAGCGAAAATTTATACATCAAACAAAAATTTTGTCCATTTTTTAAAACGTATGTAAATATATTGAAATAAACATCCGAAACATTGAAAGCTATAATTACTTACGTTTTTGCACTTGCTTCAAGGAACAATAAACCTAAAAAAAAAACAAAAAAAACTATTATGTCATTTAAAATCCTAAAAATAGGTCACAAAGATTATTACTTGATTTTCATCTAAACTCATCCAGTAACTTAGGTATTTCTTTACATAACAACTAAAGGAATTAATATAAAAGTACGGGACCAGTAATATTTATATTGTACATCAGACTACAGATCTGTTCTATTTTTGTAGGAACCCAGGTCCAGTTTATTTGTACTTACTTCAATCCCAATTTCCTACAGTTTGGTGAGCTTATTAAATGTCAAATAATTTCAATATTCAAATCCTGTCAGTCTTTGCACATTTCTCTCAGTTATGACTGAATTGTGCCATCTTAAAAAGTAGATTCTTAAGGAGCAGGTAGGTGGCACAGTGAATAGAGCATCGGCCCTAAAGTCAGGAGGACCTGAGTTCAAATCTGGCCTCAGACCCTTGACGCTTAACTAGCTGTGTGACCTTGTGCAAGTCACTTAACCCCAATTGCCTTGCCTTCTCCCCCTCAAAAAAAAAAAAAGTAAACTCTTAAAGGGAACTCACCATTTTCCTCTGCAAATTGTTTGGCTTCTTCATATGTAACATCTCTCTGTGCTTCCAAATCTGCTTTATTTCCTATGAGAATTATTACCTGATTAGAGAAAAAAAAAAACAAAAACCACAAACCTTAACACACAAGCAGCCAACAAAATCAGTCATGCAAATTATATAATCTTTCAAAGCTGATGGTTAATAGGACTTAATTTTAGACCTAAGTCCACTTTTTGGTCAGATTCTAAGACTCGCAAAGGGAAACTACAGACAAACCTGTACAATGACATTATCTTTCCTAACTAACCTGTATGGTCCCAACCTAGGGTACATATCTCCCTAAAATCCCTTGTACTACCTTAAGCCACCATGAAACCTTCATAATCCTCTGAATGGTAGCCATCCTCCCTTAAGGCCTCTCTCTCTGACCTGTCTCTACAAACAGAAAGGCTGAGAAGCAAACACCATCGGGAGAATGTTAATGGACTGAGGATAATTTCTACAGATATGAATACCATTTTCTTTACCTGCAAGAAAGATGGGAAATTGGCTTTGGGATAAATGATCCTTTGAAGAAGCTGACAATCAAAGCCCAGGGAGCAGGAATCCACCAGCCCCCAGTACCAGTACCAACAATAGAGAACAAGGTTTCAAGTCTGCTATGTGGTCATGGAGGCGGAGGAAAGACGGTCTAGGCTATTAAGAGCTAGAAAAAAACCTAAAATCTTAAAAGATCACCACCTAGTCCAACCCCTTCATATTATGGATGAGTAAATTGAGGCCCTGAGAGGTTAAATGACTTGCCTAAGGTCACACAGCTAGTAAGTAGCAAAGCCAGGATTCAAATTCAGGTCTTCTGACTCCAAGTTCAGTGCATTTTCCACTATACCACATTTGAGGGAAATTGAGAAGAGAAACACAAAGTTGCCAGGGACAGGTTATCAGTAGGAGACTCCTGCCACCCCCATATGCCACCCAGTTTCCCAGATTGCCAACAATCATTATTATTATATGTTGCCATACATACTTCAGTCTTTGGGCCCAGATTTGAGAAGAGGAATCAAGGATAACTAATCCTAAATACAAGGGACTGTGAGGCTTTGTGTAATATATATAGCACAATATAAACTACAAATGGGTGTGAGAACTTCTGTAGACCAATGGACAAATTTCAAGGATTAAAATCCAAATCAATATTCTAAACAAAATATTTTATAACCCAAAATCCTCCCATAAAATAAAGCTTAAGTGTAAAAAAAAAATTAACATGAGAGAGATCCCATTTTAAAATGCAAGCATTCTTTTGAACAGGTTTAACAGTCTCAAACTGAAGCTCTATGGGTTTTTATAATGGGCCAGTCTATTCATATGTTTCATTTTTACAAAGAATACAATCAATGGAAAGAACATGTAAAAGCTGAGAAACAAAGGATGAAATATATTTTTCCTTAATGACCTAGTGACAAATTACGCGACAGTTTTTATTCCTGTTAACAGAAAACAAATTCTGTCACACCACTGAAAAACTTTGTTTTTGTAGGTTCCTTTAGTTTAGAGCTAAAATATATTACAACAAAATGCCATTCAACTTACAGTATTTGGATTGGTGAGATTCCTTGCATCTGTCAACCAGCTGCTTAAATGGTTATATGTGCTTCTTCTGCAAAAATTGAAGTTGAAAATTTTATAGCTAACATACAGGTGCCATATAAATAAAGAGGGCAATCTATAGTTATTTCATCAGTTACCTATTTTAGTTAAACCCATAGGATTACAAAAAACCTAACACTACTACTTTAATTAAGCATCTCTGAGAAGTAGTAAATCTTTTCATCCAAAGACATACAACATACAAATTTTTCAGTCTTACAATTGAATATAATGTAGAATTTTTAAAATACCCAACAAAATTGTTATTTCCAAGGAGTGATTTTGTTGCAAAATTCAACAGACTTCCTTAGCAATATCAATAAGCAAACAATAAACCTAAAAACATATGACAGAACAAGATTATGACTAGAGTAAGTCAAACCTAAAAAGCACTTGCTAAATTGCCCCTGGGAGATTTTCAATCACAAAATTAATAGATGTTCAAATTAAATGTAAAAATACCTACTCGATATCAGATGAAGGGGAAACCATGACAGCTGTCCTTAAATTGAGTTGTCAGAAATCTAAGACAACTACATTATTTTATGCCAATGTTTCAACATGTTGACTAAATTTCTAACGTTTTGAGTTAAGAATTTTTTGTTTTAAATTAGATATATTTTCCAATTACATGTAAAAAATCTTAATATTCATTTTTCAAAATTTTGAGTTCCAAATTCTTTCTTCCCTCTTCCTCCCCTCTCCCACCCCAGACAAGCAATCTGATACAGATTTTGCATGTGCTGTCATGCAAAACATTTCCATATTACCTGCACTGTGAAAGAAAACAATAGGAACCCCTCCCCCCCCCAAAAAAGTTTAAAAAGTATGTTTCAATCTGCATTCAGACTCTATTGGTTCTTTCTCTGGAGGTGAAAGGAATTTTTCATTATAAGTCCTTCTGAATTGTCTTGGAACACTATCTTGATAAGAACAGCTAAGTCATTCACAGTTGATAGCTACTACTAGGTACAATGTTCTCTTGATTCTGCTCATTTCATTTTGCATCAGTTTACATATGTTTCCCCAGGTTTTTCTGAAACTATCCTTGTTCTTTAGATTTCTTATGTAGCAGTACAATAGTATTTCATCACAATCATATACCACAACTTGTTCAGCCATTCCCCAGGTAATAAGCATACCTTTGATTTCCAATTCCTTGCCACCACAAAAAGAGCAGCTATAAATATTTTTGCACAAATAAGTCCTTTTCCCTTTCCTTTGATCTCTCTGGGATACAGACCTAGTAGTGGTAATGCTGGGTTAAAGGATACACAAGTTTTTATAATCCTCTAGGCATACTTCCAAATTGCTTGCCAGAATGGTTGGAATCATTCACATTGAGTTCAGAATTTATGATAAAAGATTTATTGATGTTAGCAAGCCAATTCATTGTCATTTAGAACAGAAATACATGTAAAGTCTTTTTGCTGGAAAGGGAGCTTTTGGAAAATCAATGAAAATGAATCCATACATTATACAATTGACTTACCAAAAAGGTAATGTTATTTGGTGTTAATCTCAATAGCTGCTTGGGTGGGGGTTGAAGAGCACTAGACTGGGATTCAAGAAACAAGAATCTATTCTTAGTTCTTCCATTAGCTTACTTTTGTGACCTGAGGCAAATTGCTCTACCTTCTATATCTCAGTTTCCTCATCATCTATAAAACTCAGACAGAGGTAAACTAGGTAAATTGAGGTAATCTCTAAAAGCCACTTCCAGCTCTACCATTCCATGAACCTACTATTATATTCTAAATGTCAAGAAGTTTAGCTTGCCAACACTGGGAAAATTTGTCATGAATTCTGAACTTTTTTTGTGGTTGTTGTTTGTTTGTGACACAGAGCCAACCAGTCTGTCAATAAACATTTATTAAGCGCCTACTGTGTGCCAGGCAATGTGCTAAGTGCTGAAAATAGAAAGAAAAGTAAAACAGTCCCTGTTCTTGATGAACTCTCAGTCTAATGAGGAAGGTAACACAAACAGATCCAAATAACTTATAAATCACAAAATAGTAAAAAAGCAAACCATCTTTACGCTATTGAAATATTTTTCCAAAGTTTGTGAGAAATAGGTTTCAAAGACCCATACAATTTTAGAATCAAAAGAGACTCTACAGATCTAATCTAATCCCCTGATTTTACAGATAAGAAAACTGAGGCCCAGAGAGTCAAAAAGTACTTGCTTAAGGCCACATGGCGAGTTAATAGCAAAACCAGAACTAAACCTCGGGGCACTGATATTCCCAACCCAAAGTTCTCTCCACTAAAGCAATCTATAGCTTTTATCAGTTTCATATTTTCATACTTAACTCTATATTCTACCCTATGATATTTAATACTTCAAGACAAAATGTACAATTTTATGTTTTGAGCTCTTGCAATCAAAGATTGTTTCAAATAACATATCCTTTTATAATGATGTAAATGGGACTTAATACTGTGACCATACTCTTCCCAGGGGAGCTCTCATTCCAGGAAAACTAACTGATATAACAAAAATCTATCAAAGTATCACATAAGTATTCTTAGAATTTAATACTTTCCAGTGTATAACTGTTAAGTTCTTTGTCAAACCAAAAGAATAATAGCCACTGTTAAATTGTTGAATGTTACTGCAAAGTTTTACTTTATATGTGAGCTGTATTTCTAAAAAGTTGTATATAAGTCTAATTTTGTAACCATTTGTTTAAAGATATTGTGGAGGTTTTTAGGTGGTTACTTCTAGAAAATAAGAAATTCCCTCAGAAACCCATCTTCTTCCACATAGTCCACAAAACTGATATTCCTGTGGGCCTATGTCTCAAGAAGCTGCAGCGGGTCCCTAATATGACTAGGATTCTAGGGGATATAAAATTGTATGTTTGCCACTTAAAGCTCTTCACAATCTAACTTATCTTTATAGACAGATTTCACATTATTTCTTTTCACAAATTCTGTTTCACAAACTGACCTATTTGCTATAGCATATCCATGACATTCAATCTCCCACATTTTATGACTTTACACTGCCCCTCATCTAGAATTTTCTTCTCATGTATGGAATCCCAGGCTTCCTTTAAGACACAGTTCAGATGCTATTTCCTACAAAAGACCTTTCCTGATCCCCTCAATTAGCAATGTTCTTCATCTTACTCCTACCACCTGCCCACCAGAAGTATATAAACTTCTTGATTTTAAAAACAAATTGCAGTAATGGTAAACAACTCCCAAATTTATCCAGTTTGGAAGTCTGAACTTTCTTGGTGATGATGCTCAACTGTAATCTCATTCAGGAAAGATGGGTTTTCTCCAACAAAGTCTTTCCTCAATATTAGGAGCTTTTAATAGGAGAGCTATTTGTAATTATACTCACCCAAATATAAGATATATTACTGATGGAAGAAAAAAAAAAAGGAAGTCAAACATTAACTAAATGCAAAAAGACTACCTGAACAACCAATTTTAGAATGGCCAATTTTTCAATTCAACTTGATTTTAAAAATAAAGTAGCTTCCAAAAATATACTATGTTAACATTTTTTTTAAATGACAATCTTCAAGAAATTTACAATCTTTAGTCTGATCCTTTGAGTCAATCTGAAAGACAATAAAACTTATTCCAAGAATGGAAATATGAAGCAGGAGAATAGATGAGTTATTCAGTTCAAAAAATTCAATTTTGACAAAAATATGAGTGCCCATGCAAAATAGTGTACAGTGTGAAATATAACAATAAACTAGGCATGATACCTACCCTTAAGAAATTTACAAGATGGTATGGGTAATATAATACAGAAAAGGAAAAATGTGATAGAAATGATAGAAGAAAAGATTATGTTCATTGTGGGTAAAGAAAAGGGCATGAGAGTAGCTATCAGGAAAGGATTCTTGGAAGAGAGAAAGTATCTGAACTGAGCATTAAATTAAATATGAAAAGGTGAGGTGAGGGACCTTCTACTCAGAGCAATCTTATAAACACAAGAAATCAGGAAAATAATCCTGTTCAAGAAACAGCAAATGGCCCCACTCAATTACTGTATAGGAGTATGTTAAGGGGAGGGGCATTGGGAGATAAGACTGGGATGAGATCGTAGAAGTCCCTGCCTAACTTTTGGACTTCATTCTGTAATGGAAACAGAGGATAAATGCATTCAGATTTTCATTGTTTCCTGACAATATAAATTATTGATATCAAATTATATTATTTATAGAATCATTAGTTTAGAAACTATATGAATTCTCAAATAAGAGTAAATCATAGTTAAATAAGTAATAAAATACCCTCTAAAGGCAAATATAAGCACCTTTTTATTATCTGCACCACTACAACCTTAAATTTCTAAAAGTATATTCTTTCAGTTCTAATTTTGCCATCAAATAAAGGGAAATAAAGATTTTAAAAGCTGAGAAGCAATGAGGTAACTCTTCAATGTTTCTTTGATAACAGAAAATTTGTGCAAAAAGTATTTTTGAAATATTACTCAAATGATATTTTACTTGTTAAAAACACTCAGATTTCTGTGTTCCCAAATCATAAGAGGATAGATTTAAAGCTGCTGTGGCCTTAAAGAGCAGTCCAAAACTCTCATATTTTATATATCTTTGTCTCCAATCTATTTCCTTTTGGAGCAAGAAGATGGTGGCACTCTGTATGGTCTCAAGAGTAGATTACATCTTTTTTCCTCCCAAATCTGGATTGTAGAAAGCAAGAAAATGTGACTTATAAATCAATGTTACTTTTCAGCCCTTAATTTTCCTTTCAAAGAGATTTCAGTTTCAGGGATGTGGCCTGCATTTAAAACAATACAGTAATATATGTCCAAGTTTTGTATTATTTAAGGAAACAACCAAAAAAACTCAAATATCTCATAAGGAATAGCAAACCAAAAATACAAATATACCCTAAAGAAATTTTACTTAAAAGATGAGATGTGACTTCTTACCTAGTAATATCATAGACCATAAGTGCTCCTGCTGCTCCTCTGTAGTAGCTTCGTGTAACAGCCCTAAATCGCTCCTGTCCTGCTGTGTCCCAAATCTGCAGTTTGATTTTTTGGCCACTAACTTCAATTATTCTTGTACCAAATTCAACACCAATTGTGTGAGGACAATCAGCCATAACTGTCACCAAAGGAGGGAAAAAATACATATGAACTTAAGAATCACAGAATGTTAGAGCTAGAAGAGACTTTAGAGACAAATTAGTTCAACCCCCTTATATTACAGACGAGAAAACTGAGACCTTAAGAGGTAAAATTCTTTTTCTTAAATGAAAATTAATTACAAGATTCCAGTTGGGGAAGTTGGAGTTAAGTGCCTTGCCCAAAGTCACATGGCTAGTAAGTGTGCCAAGTGTCTGAGGCCAGATTTGAACTCAGGTCCTCCTGACTCCAGGGCCAGCGCTCTATTCCCTGTGCCTCCTAGCTGCCCCTAAACACCTTCTTTAATACCACTTCACATTTTTAAAAGCATTGCAAATATCATTTCCCCTATTTTACAAATAAGGAAACTGAGCCTAATTGATTCATCACTGGTCACATTGCTGTTCAGTTTTAAAGTGACTTGCCTCTAAGTCTTCTGACTCCTAATCCATTAATTTTAATTTTCATATAGCACTTTAAAGTTTGTAAAATGCTTTATATATATTATCTCATCTAAGCCTCACAACAACCATATGAGGTAGGTAAGAGATAGCATTTTACAGAAAAAGAAACTGACGTTCAGAGAGTTTGTGACTTTCTTATGACCAGACAAAGCTTTTAACTGAGACAAAATTTAAACCCAGTTCTTCCTGATGCCAAATTCAGCATCCCCCTACCTTACGTTACATTGCCTCTGCAATTCTGATACTTTCAAACTAAACCAGAGAGGGGGAGGAGGGGAGGGAATCCACTGCACACCTGAATGACTGATCTATTTGCTAGTTCAATATCTTAGCAAGTTCTACTATGGCTGTACAGACCAAGAGGTCCAAGGTCCTACAGACTTGGGCCAGGCTATTAAGCAAAAAAAAAAAAAAAAGGTTTTAATTTAAAAAATCAAGTACAGCACCAAGTGATAAGGTTGCACTATTTAAATTTGTTGCTATCAGATGAATTATCTATGTGTGGGAAGGCTTAATAAAAGTTCTGCAGCACACAAATTTTTCAAAAACTATCTCCAAGGATGAATTACAAATAAATTAATAATCTAGTACTATCTTCCCTTGAAAAGAAAGCTGTTGAATTGGGATTCCAAAAATCACTGGTCAATTCTTTTTTCTAGAATGCTATCATCAGTGTCTCAGAAAAAAAAAAAACAACAACCCATAAAGTATTTAATTAATGTGCATTGAGAACTTCTAGCTGATAAAGGTATAGATTTACTAGTCTTTTCTTCCATAAGCAGGATATTAAATTACTAAAAAGAATATTCTTCAGCATACACAAAAAAGCAATGGGTACTACCTAAAATATGACTCCACTTCTAATTATGGTTGGATAAACATCTCCAATATTTAAAAATTCATTCTCATAAAAAATTATTTATCCCTTTTTTAAGAAAAACTATACAGCCAAGCTTGGAACTTTAAATTTAATTATAGCAGACATAAGTTAACCTAGAAAAGATTCAATTTTCTCAAATTAATGTTTCAAACAAGTCTACTGCTATTTAATTAGTAATTAATACATATAGCATTTTTCTAAAAATTCTGAAGATAGAAGGGACCTTATAGGTCATCTACTCCAATCTCTCATCCAATGAAATAAACAACAATTACAATATCTATGGATATCCAAAGCTTCTATAATATCAATTCTGAACAATGAATCAATATATTCTATTTGAATGTTAATTTTTTTTTTAAAGCAATTGGGGTTAAGTAACTTGTTCAAGGTTACAAGACCAGTCATTATTTATGTGTGGGTGCTCATTTTCTGAGGCTGAAACCAATCCCGGGTCGTCCCAACTCCGGGGCCAGTGCTCTTACTCACTGCGACACCTAGCTGCCCCTAAATGTTTTTTTTTTTTTAAAAACCTTTACTCAGATTTCCAAACTTAGAGAATCAGCCAGAAAATAACTTAGCAGACACAAAAATCTTAACACTGTGAAAATGTTAGTAAATGTTCAGTTCTTTCTTACTCTTCCATCCTATTCAAAACTAGAAAAGCAACATTGCTCACAAAGATAAACAATAAGAGGCAAAGTTAAAAGTGAGTTCCAGCTGTGTATGGTATAATAGAAAAAACACCTTGTTTACAAAAGGTTAAGATAATGCTAAAATAAGATTCCACCCTAAAAATACTTACATTTTTTTTCTGTAAATTGATGAAGCAAGCAGGACTTTCCTACTCCCATGTCCCCTGTCAAAAAAGAGTGTGTCAATACTTTCAGGTGGTAAAGTTTTTACAACTACATTCCTATTATTCATAATCAGTGACAGACTTGGTTGTAATGATTTACACTATTTAACATGGCAGTGACATTTAGAAGAGCAATATTCTTCAATTTGACAAAGTACACCTGTAGTACTACTATAGGTCATATTCTTTGACGATGAAATGCCTATTCCAATTTTTAATTGCATGGAATGTGCTAAGAAACTGCTTTAAAATGACTCATCAACTGGAGGTTGGACATGGTTTTGCCCTAGATTTTGTTTTAAAGGTCTCTGTTTTAACGGAGTTTTTTTTAAACCTATTTCAATTTCAGAATATTCTGTAATCTTTTTTGATCTTTGTTCAGAAACAAAAAGATGATAAATGTGACAAAAGTAGCAGGCATTATAAGGAAAACTACAATTCGTGCACTTTATGTGCCTTGTTTCATTTGCTCCCTCTTTTCACATTTATCCTATCCAAAGTGGATTATTATTGGAAAATATTCCTTACTAACAAAGAAGCATAACTAAACAGATGACATTTGTGACTGGAGCAATTTATTTCCTGAATAAGATACAATAGGACTGTATTTTAAACACACTTTATAGTAACAGTACACTCAAGACACAAAATCATAGATTTTAAGGCTGAAAGGGACTTTAAAAGATGAAGTCATCTAATCCAAATCCTTCATCTTACAGATGAGAAAAATGAAACCTTCAGTTATAGGATTAGTATTACTATGAAAGCAGGAAGGCAGCAAGAAAATAATTCTTATTTTCTAGTTTAAGTTAATATTACCTTTTATGAAAAATACATTGTTCTATACCACTTTGGGGCAGCTAGTAAAAGATCACTTCTAGCTAATTTTAGAATAATTTCCTAGAAATGCTGAACCAACCACATTATCATCATCATTATTATACTTTTTGGCTAAGAATTAGAGCGCTCAGATACTTCCACTGAGGACAAAGTGCAAAGACACGGAGTTAACATTAAAATAAACCCTGTAAAAGAAAGTTAGCTTTGTAATAAAAATATAGCTTTAAAATTCCCTTTGAGATATACTCTTGGCAAATTTCAGTGGGTAAACTTTCCAGTACATTAAATTTCTTGATCACAAAATAAAATCATTATGTGTAACTTACCAATAATAATGTACTTAAAGATGTAGGAGTAGTTGTAAGGTGCAGTTGCCATTGTGGCACTAAAAATAAAAAACATTGTGTTACTTCAGCAGTATACAAATTAATCTGCCTAAATTTGAAATATTCTCTAAAAATATATAACATGGACTATCACAAAACATTTGTACTTATGAGATTACAGTAATACTGATTTCTTGAATAATCAAGAACCAAAAAATACAAAACCACCTAAGGTCAAATGGTCTTATAACAGAAGTTCTACTGTAAAATTGATGTATACTCTGAGAAATCCTATCTTTTCACTTACCAAGAACAGCAATTTAAAATTTTTACCATCACACACAAAAATATAGGAAACCACAATGGATTCAAAAACAACTTTGGAGACACAAGATTTTCAGTTAACTTTTTGAAAATTCCTTCCCCCATACAGCTAGCTAACGCTGAAAGGATACTTGATCAGAAAATATTCTGATTTTAAAATACCCTGTAAAATGAAATCCAGCATTTTTGTAAACCTCTTTTTCAAGGAGTGAAAAATGTTATTAAAACATCAATTCCTTAAATTATTTCTGTGGTTGTATAAAATCTAAAACTGTCCATCTATTGTTTTGATGGGTCCCAGTACATTCTTGATCTCATTTTCAACGACTTCAAGAAAAGTAGATAGCACAAACCAATAAGTGATTCATGTCAGCATCTGATCACCCTTACTGTCAGGAAATTTTTTATTAGGTCAAACCCAAGTCATTCATATTGTGGCTCAAGCATGTTTCATCCTTTTATTCTCTTTGGACATGCAGAACTACCTTTCGTATTCTAAACAAATTTCCTCTTCTTTAAATCAGTTTTAAAAACAGTTTCCAAAGAAAATGATCACTCATTTTAAGACCAGGTTTTGTTTTTGTTTCTTTGTTGAGCGTTTCTAAGCAGACAAGTATTATAAAAAAAAAAAAATTAAATATTTATTGAAGTCTATAGAACACATGCCTTGGGCCCTGTTTTAGGAAGACATGGTATTAAAATAGAATAATTTTAAAAATTAATTTTGTGATTGCTCACAATAAATTTGTCAACTAATTTCAGCTGTGCCTTCCTTAATCTACAGCAATTATTTTAAGTCTTCCAAGACATCTAACTTTCACAATCTCCACTGACCTTTCCAAGCCTCCTGCCTCACATTTCCCTTAACCCTCAACAGGGGTACTCATTTATTGAAAAAATAGAGGTCTTCCACCAGAAGCTCCCTCTTTTATTCCAAGGCATGCCTGGAAACCCTTCATCATTTTCTTTTTTTTTTTTTTTTTTTTTTTTAAGCAATTGGGGTTAAGTAACTTGCTCAAGGTTACACGGCTAGTCATTATTTATGCGTGGGTGCTCATTTTCTGAGGCCGGATCTGATCTCGGGTCATCCAAACTCCGAGGCCGGCCCTCTTACTCACTGCGCCACCTAGCCGCCCCTTTAGGGCAATTGGGGTTAAGCAACTTGCCCAAGGTTACACGGCTAGGTTTTTGTTTGTGTGGATTAAGTGTCCGAACTCAGGTCCTTCTGACTCCAGGGCGGGCCTCTATTCACTTCTTTCTTCCTCTAATCAGTTAAACTATATACTAGCCCAGGGGTAGGGAACCCGTGGCCTTCTAGGTCCTTGGGTGTGGCCTTTTGTCTGAATCCAAGTATTCCAGAACAAATCCTTTTATTAAGGGGATTTGCTTGGTAAAATTTAGATTCAGTCGAAGGATTGCATTTGAGGACCTAGAGGGCCACATGTGACCTTGGGACCACAGGTTTCCCACCCCTGCACAAGCCTCTACTCTCAAATCCATTGTTCCCTTGTCCAATCAAGGCTTAATGCCTGGCCAAATCCCAACTCAGGACTACTCCTACCTTTTCCCTTCCTCCTCCTCCTCTCACCTCCTGCTGAATGGAGCTGGAAGTAACATGACCATGTTGAGTGGTTCCACTACAAATTTATGTTATCTAACCTGAACTGGGCCTCATCAAAGCAAGACAATCTTTTTATTCCCCTCTGATACTCTCACAACAGTTGATACAAATTTTTTCTTTGATCTTCAAGCCTTCATGGCCATTCATTTTGAAGTCCTGCTCCTCTTATGTCACAATATTTTGAGAGCATCCCCCACATTTTTCTCCATTATTACAATCTCTGATGGAGTGTTGGCCCTGTTTCTTTTACCAAAACCAACCTTTCTTCAAGTACCATTGATGCTATTGCTATCACTCTTCCACATGCTCCAGTATATCACACATACTATAACTCCCCTTTCTCTTTCAAACCCTTCCTATTAGTTTCTTTCCTGCTGCCTAAAAATATGCCCATGTCTTCTCTCATCCTTAAAAAAAAATCTTCAGAAAAAAAAAAATCTCCAGAAGATCCCAACACTTTTGCTAGCTATCATCCTTTATCTATCTACCCCTTTCCCAGTCAAACTCCTTAGAAAAGTCATTTACACTGAAGGCTTTCACTTTTCTTCTCTACTGTTGAGTCATTTCAGTCACTACTGACCTCCCTACTGACCTCCTGGATATTCTCTCCTCTTTAGATATTCTTGACACTGTTCTCTCCTAGTTCTCCTACCTCATCACTACTTCTCAAACTCTTCAAATTTATCCTCTACACTGTAACCATCAACTGAAGGTATACTCCAAGACTCCCCTGGGTCCTCTTCTCTCTCCCTTGGCAAGATTCAACCCCCATGGTTTAATTATCTTTCACACACACACACACACACACACACACACACACACACACACACACACACACACACACACACCCCTACACATGCGAGCGCAAACATGCACATGCACACACATGTATATATGTATATCCAGGCCCAGTCTCTCCTAAGCTTCCATCCTACATTACCAATCACCTATTAATAGTTTCAAACTTGATAAACAGCCCAAAGACATCTTAGACCCAATATGTCCAAATCATAACTCATTATCTTCGCCCCTAAACCTGTGTCTTCCTATTTCTGTCAAAGATACCATCATTTTTTCAGTCACCTAAGTTTACAACCTCAGTGTCATGCTCAACTCATCACTCCCTCATACCAGATATCTAATCAGTTTTCAAATTTTGCTCTTTCTACCACCACAGCATACCTCAAACAGCCCCTTCCCTTTACTCACAAAGCAACCTATCCAATTCAGTCCAGGTGCTATCCATCACCTCTCCCCCTTAATTACTGCAATTGGTCTCCCAGCTTGTTGCAATCTCTTTACACTACAAATTCATCCTCCACCAGTTATCAAAATAATTTTCCTAAACCATAGTCTGATTCCTGTACTTAATTCCAGTGCCTTCCCATTGCCTCTAGAATAAAATATAAATTTCTATTTAGCTTTCAAAGCCTTTCATAACTTAGCCCCAACTTATCTTTCTAGAGTCACTGTATATCATTTCTCATCCCTCACATTCTGTGATCCATCCAGACTGGCCTCTCTCCTCAAACTACACACACCATCTGTTCCTTTGTGCTGGTCATCCCCCATGACTAGAATGCATTACCACCTCACAGTGCAACTCCTTCAGGATGCAGCTCAACTACTACTTCTACATGAAGTCTTTCCCCAAACAACCCTTTATCAAACTAATTTGTATTTATTCTCCTTATATTTATTCTGTATTTTTTAATGTACTTGTTTTCCCCATTAAAACATGGGATGTTAAAAACATGGCACATGGTAGGTGCCAAAAAAAAATGTTGAATTATAACTCAGAGGCCTTTCACTAATTCTTAATCTAAAGGTAATAAGAGCTGAATGGCAACGGACCTCTTTGTGGAATTAATGAAGTTTCTAAAAGCTCACTTTGGACCTAACACTGACTTGTGTGCCCAGGGATTATTTACTCTCAGCTCCTCGGTTTTTTTGCTTTTTTTTTGGAGGACAATTGGGGTTAAATGACTTGCCCACTAGTAAGTGTGTGTCAAGGGTCTGAGGCCGGATTTGGTGCTCTATTCACTGTGCCACCTAGCCTCCCCAACACTCAACTTCTCACAAAAACGTGGGTAATGGCATCTGAACATGTTACTCTAATTTTTTTTGGTCAATACTTATGATTTCATCAGTCCAGGAAGCTCTAGGTGAGGCAATTCCCTCTACCAATGCAGATGAACGACTGTTCTACAACTTAAAGAACTGTCTCAGGCATTAAGAGATTAAATGACAGGTACTTATGCAACACTGCTCTCAAACAGTAACATCAGAATATTAATACCATACAATCTTTTGCTCTTACAGGTTTAAAAAAAAAAAGTGGGGTGGCTAGGTGGCTCACTGAGTAGAGCAATGGCCCTGGACTCAGGAGGACCTGAGTTCGGATCCGGCCTCAGACACTTCACACACACACACACACACACACACACACACACACACACACACACACACACACACACACCAGCCCTTGGGCTAGTTACTTAACCCCGATTGCCTTCCAAAAAGAAAAAAAGAAAAAAAAAACCACCACATTTCAGGTATCCCTCAGTATAGGTACTTTCTCCAACTACTGCAGATCATGTAACTCTCTGATATCTTTCAGAATGGTCCAACAAATTTATCACCCTGTGACCAATCCTAGTATATGCTAGGCTGATCCTCTGATTTCAAGGCATTCACAAGCCTTTTGGGCTTGCTAAAGTTCCCTGTTTCAGCATCTCATAAACACTTACTTGGATGATTGCAATGGTCTCCCTGCCTCAAATTTCCCCCTACTCCAGATTATCCTTTATGAAAAAGTTGCCAAAGTGACTTTCCTAAAGTGTGTATCTGTCAAGGTCACCACTTTCCCTCACCTCCAAACTCCAGTTGTTCTTTATTACCACTGGAATCAATTATGGACTCCTCTCTTCGATAAAATTCTTCACAACTTGGCCCCTTCCAACCTTTCCAGTCTTCTTACAAAATCATGTTCTAGAACCTAAAGCTCTACCTCCCATGCCTAAAACAAATGGAATCTCTTGGAATCATTGATTTTCCCCCCAGATGCTAGTGCCCTCTATTCCCCAGTTATCTTGTAATGACTGTATTAAAAACTCCATAAAGGCAGGAATTGCTTCTCTTTTGTTTTTGTATTACCACTACTTAGTACAGTGCCTGTCACATTATAAGTGCATGTGAACTGATTAGTAGAATCTAACAAAGCTTTTAAATTTAGCTCTGCTAGAGCTTATTTTGAAAACATGAATGTAGAAAACTGCACCCAGTTGAGTGGGCTCATCCATACTCTCCTTACTGTGCCGCTAGCCTAACCCCCCCCTTTCTACCTTGATCACAAAAGTTACAAGTAGGAGTTCTTCAAACCGGCACTTAATCTACTATACCATAATTTATTTGGTTCTTTTTAAAATGCTAAAAAAAAAAAATAACAGCAACTGACTTCAGTGAGTATTTAAAGTTTGTAAAGTGCTTTACAAATATCATTTTAAATGCTAAGGATTTTAGATAATACTAACAATAATATCTTTTACTTATGTAACACTTTAAGGTTTCTAAAATACTTTACATATATTATTTTCTTTGATTCTCACAACCACACTCTGAGGTATAAACTCCAGTACTCATTTTACAGATGAGAAAAACTAAAGAATGAGCAATATTAAATAACTTCTCTGTGACCACAAAGCTATTATTTATGGGAGGTGGGGTCTCTCCAGATTTTTAAAGTCCAGATTTATGATACATAATGTTGTCTCTCCCAAATGAAAAGATTAATATATTGAATTCTCTGTTGCTAAGTTTAATGAAGGATGACCTACTATATCTATATATTAATAAATAATTTTTAAAAATCAAATTAAAAGGCTTAATTTCTTAAATCATTATTAGACAGTTAGGGGACACAGTACATTGTGCCATATTTGGGAGTCAGTAAGATTTGAGTTACAAATCTTGCCCCAATTGCTTATGAGTTTTTAGACCTGTCTCAGGTCACTTTAATTTCTCTCAGCCTCAGTTTCTTCATCAGTAAAATGGAGATAATAGCAACTACCTCACTGGGTAGTCGTGAAGATCAAAGGAAAACAAGGAAAGCATTTTGCAAAACTTCAAGCACTATGTAAGTAGTTAGCTATTACCTTTATTGTTATTAATTGGTACCCCTTCCCAAGTCTTTTTCTCCTTTAAAGCTTTTTTTCCTTTTCCCCTGCTTAAAGACCCACAAGGCTAGTCACTTAAAATATTCTATGTCACCAGTCACTAAAATATTCATCTTTCCTTTAATAACTATCATTGGCTAGCAACTGATCTTTTATTATATTGCTACCAACTTTCATTCTTCCTATTAAAGTTTCAATTATGCACCTTGATTCATTTTTACTAAACTAGGGTTATGTTTACTACACTTATTTTAATCCATATTAGGTCACTTAGTCCATAAAACTCATTGAAAGTCAATCACAACTATACAGCCCAACTCTAATTTTAGTAATTTACCAACTTTCTAATTTTCTCCCAGAGAAAACTTAATTTTCCCTTTCATCTTCAAATTAGGTGAAACAGAAATATGACTCAATTATTTACATCTCCAACAATCTGATTGTTTAAACACAAAATTCAAAATACTAATGTAGATTATTTAGAAAGTCAAGAAAAGTTACACTTTCAATTAGAATATTTCTTTGCACCTCTACATCATCTCCCAATCTTCTGGGTTTCTTGAAAAGTGTATGCATACCAAAATCCAAAAGCAGATATATAGTTAAAGGAAAACCAGTCTTAGTTATTAAAGCAAACTTTATTTCTGTTCATCAAATTTTGTTTATTGTTTTTATTCTGTTTTGTCTTCATTTAAATTGCAGGTTAGTTTAGTTTAATTGTAATGATTATTCCAGACTTTGTCAGTTAAATTATACATATTGGTCAATCTATGTTTGTCACCTTGTTTAAGAAATACTGTCTGTGCTTAATTCTTTTTTTAAGGAAGGATTTTTTTCACCTTCTTATTACCTGATACAGGTACTGAGGTGAACAGTACATTCTACCTAGCTTTGAACTTTCTCTAACTGTAAACAAAAGTTTCTGAGTGTTTGTTTTTTTTTTTAAGTAAGTAGTTTCAAGTTGTATGGCCCATTATATATTCCCAAGGTGTTTTCAATAAAGAATGTAAAATGAGGGGGCTGAACTAGATCAGGGATTCTTAACCTTTTTTGCAAATCATGGACCCCTTCAGCAGTCTGCTGAAGCCTATGGACCCTTTCTCATAATGTTTCCTTACACTCATAATTGAAAGAAATGTTTAAAAATCATTTAGTGATTAGTGAAAATAAAGATATCATTTTTTCCCATCCAAGTTCATGGACCCCTTGAAATCTATCCATAGAGCCATGGTCAAGAATCCTTGGACTCTTGGATCTCTAAGGTCCCTTCCAACTCTGATTCCAATGAATCGACATGAATATCATAGAATTAATCTTAAGAAAATACTCAGAAAAAGCACACCACTAAACAAGCTATATTATAAACAAATAAAAATACACTCTGCATTTTGAAAGCATAGACTACTGCAGAGTTGGACATTTATTTTATTTCTAAGCACCAGCTCCAAAATTTAGGAGCCAGAAGAATTATTCAGCCTTCAAGGAAAGAAACAAGGGGGAGGAGGAACATGAACAAGAGCATGAAGTCACCAGGTGAGTAGTGGTTCCAACTAGTCCTATGTCTATAGGACTTAGAAGGATTTCAAAGAAACAGCAAGAAAGGCTCAAAGAGAGAATTAAGCACACATAGTACATTACAGCCCAACCCAAATATTGAGCTATAATAGGCCAAAGCCTATTTCCTAATCTCTATTCCTCCTATTTTTAGTGTTGGTTGAGAAGCCATAGAACCCCAAGGAGGTCCCAGGTGGGATGTCACTACTAGCCCACACCATAATAGCAAAACAGAAATACCCAAGAATTGGGGGGTAAGGTTGGTGGTGGTGGAAGAGAAGTGTTTTACTGGAGTTCTAATAAGAATGCAGTTAACAATATTCATAATGCGATTACTGGCACTACTGATCATGGCACCCTTGCAAATCAAGGAAGACTACTAGTAGTCTAAAACTTTTTACTATTATAATCTCCATGTAAAACTACCACTGTATTTTGTTTTTAAAAAAATTTAATACAAAAGTTGTATTTAAAAATATTATGAGAATCTGATGGCTATTCTTGATTAAGACACAAGCATGGTAGTAGTAGGTAATGTTCTCTTTTGTTTTCTAATCATGTCATGTCAAGGTAGGGGGGAAATTCCTATGGTCAAGAGTGTTTAGATTTAGAAAACTAATTAATTTTTTCTATATTCAAGATAAATTATCTGTAAACTTTATAAGAAGTACGGGATGCCATATTCTGAAGATAATCACAATGTCTGAAATTATAGTTAAAGATGAATACAGAGAAGCATGGAGAGACATATAAACTAATGAAAAATGAAGTAAGCAGAACAATATGCCCAATGACCCAACGATGTAAATGGAAAGAACATCAAAATATAAGATGGCTCTTTAAGAAAATGATACATTGGGAAGTGTGAGTGAGGCAAAAACCAAAGTTATCAATAAAATGTATTTTCAAAATCATACTTGATATAACTGTACCTTTCATCTTTTCATTCCACTCATTTTGACTAATTTTATAAATACACCTCTTAAAACTCTTCATTGCCTTTAACTTTTTGGTATCAAGGCATTTGTTTTCAAAAATTAGAATAGCTATATGTATGAGTGAGAAGTCATATTAGCAATAACATTAATATAGAAATACTCAGCACTTAATAATGGTTGTGCAAGAAACAAAGCAAGACATGATTTCAGTTCACTGGATCTAAAGATCTTCCTCTTTTGAATCAAGACACAAAAACACATATCAAAATTTAGAAGTATAAATAATCTAATTCAAAAGAAGAGCTTCAAATCCAAACATATAACACACTACTAATATAAAGTTAGAAGTGGAATTCCAAATAATTTAAGATACATTCTGGATATAATTCTAATGAGCTGATATGGTACTTTCTACACTTATCAAAATCATGCCAAGGCTTATGGTATCAATATTCTGAACGGAATTTATTGATTTAAAAAATAAGCATTCCTACTGGCTGATTATGCTTATTTTTAACTTATACAGTTCATTTAGGATAAATTAAAATTTCTGTAATTATACAAAAGTAAAATGAACATTAGTAAAATATTTTCCCCCAATAAAATATTCTATCAAAGTATCACCTGAGCCAAGACAGGATTTTTTTTTCTGATACTCAAGAATTGGGGTTTATGTATATTAAAGGCCCACTAAAGCAAAATAACATTTGATCTATCAGGTAGACAGGAATAATTGAATAATCAATCTGAGTAGTCAAACTTCCTTCTCTCATGAAGGTCATTCAATAGCAAAGCCATATTTGTAAATAGCTCCTACTCCTAAAACCCACAGATAAAAATCCTTTGCATACCTGACAAAACACACCTCCACCAAAAAAAAAGAAACAAAAAACCCCCAAACAAAAAACCTGATCATTTCACTCACTTAAAAAAAAAAAAACAAAACTGGATCACAAATACCAAAATGACAAGTTTAACACCCCCTAGTTAACCATTATAACACTCTGGGGTAAAAAGCAGTAAGAAGAAAAAAAAATTATGTTTTGAAGTTGATAAAGAGATACTTCTTACTAAGGCAAAAGTCAAAAGGACCACTAAGGGGCAGCTAGGTGGCGCAGTGAGTAAGAGCGCTGGCCTCGGAGTTGGGATGACCCGAGATCGAATCCGGCCTCAGAAAATGAGCACCCATACATAAATAATGACTGGACGTGTAACCTTGAGCAAGTTACTTAACCCTAATTGCTTTAAAAAAAACAAAGAAAGAAAGAAAAAGGACCACTAATAGTAAAATAAATTTAAATGCTTGATACTTAGAAATACTCATTTCTAATTTCTATAATTTGAGCTTTCTTCTAATTTCTAAAAATCTGAAACTTTTAAGTGTCAACCAAGTATCAAGGCCTTACTGACTCAAATTTAGCATGGTCTGATAGTTTAACTGGCCTCTAAACAGATCAATTTTATCTATCAATTGCAATGTCTCACTAGGGTATTTATTTATTTATTTAGCTTTTTGGAGGGCAATTGGGGTTAAGTGACTTGCCCAAGGTCACACGGCTAGGGGTGTGTGTGTGTGTGTGTGTGTGTGTGTGTGTGTGTGTGTGTGTGTGTGTTAAGTGTCTGAGGTCAAATTTGAACTCAGGTCCTCCTGACTCCAGGGGCAGTGCTCTATTCACTGCAGTACCTCACTGCCACCTAGCTGCCACCTAGCCACCCCCTATGGTTGTATTTCAATAAAAGAGAAAAACCTGTGGCAGAAATATTTGAAATAGTCTAATATGATTTCTTGTTTACAACTTAAATCAGTTAAGCATTAAGAATAAAGCTAATTTAGCTTAAAATACAAACTGTTGCAAAGAATGGAGACTAGTATTTAAAGATATGTGGGCATGTCATTTTGAATTACCTACACACTGACTCAGCTTTCAGATCTTTCAGAATGGATCCCAAATTTCATAATTCTAAACATTCACAAAAGTACCTTTTCAAATTCAGCCCCATCCCCATTTAGCTAGCTTAAAAAAAAAGAAAAGAAAAAACCTCTGGAACTCTTAAAATTTAAGTAAATATAAACCAAACTTGTGAATAAAGCTTACTGCATGCTCATATATTTGGAAGTATTATCTAATAATGAATGTACATAAGTCAATATTTCCTTTATTAAGATTTCTTGGCAAAACTTAGGTTAACTCAGAATTACACTACTCCTTAAGCAGAATTACATGCTACATTAATATTCTTTTTTATTCTCAGAAGTCCTAATATTCTCCAAAAGTAGCACAAGAACAGCACTAGATCTTGGGCAACTAAAGTAGAACCTCACTTTAAAATACTGTTACATACTCTGTTCAGTCAACAAGTAATTTATACAGGACTTTAGTTCTGTGAAGGCCAATCACAAGAGCAACCAATTTTAATTTTTAATTAGTTAATTAATTCACAAACTTGATAATTCTCATAGAGAAAAATTAGCTCCCTTCCCCCATTCTTCAAATCAGCTGAAACAAAAAATAGAAGTCAATAGTTTTCCAACAATCCAACAAGTTTGTAGTACTATTCTGAATACTATGTATGTAAACTGTTTATTATATCTATTTTACAAATGAATTAACATATTTTTTAAAAGGTTAAGTGTCTTGCCATGGTCAAATAACTAGTTAAATGGGGGAGGCAGGACATGAAGCAATTCTTCTTGACTTCAAGTTTAGCGTTCTCTACCCACTGCACCATGCCGAATAGTCACCAGTTCCTGTGGACCGATAAAAAACTAAGACACGGGATCATGGGTGGTCCTGGACCTAAGAAATTTTCAACCAGGCTGTATTTACACATCATCAACCAACATCAACAACAACAATAAATTGCATACATTGGTGCTAAAATTGTGTGGTGTAGAAACTGTAGTGCTACCTGAGTTCAGTAAGAAGTAGTTTGAAGAAAGCTCAAATAAAAGTGTTGAGTTGCTCTAGGAAAGTCGTTATGTTTGGAGAGGCAGGGGTAGATATGACTATACTAAGGGTCAAGTCCTGTCCCCAGAAACTTGATGTGAACATGGTTACTAGCCTTGGCTTATAAAGCGGGCTCCCACACACACACACCAACAGTTTAAGGGGTTCCAGAGTAATCATATTTCCAAATACCATGTGTAGTATAATACAACCCTTCCACTGAATCCCTGAAACAGGTTTTTTTTTTTAATTACCAGATGCCATCTTGAGTAGAATGAATCTGTACTCCATTCTACTGCAATTCGTGGGAGAATACACCAAAAATACAGTATCCCATACATACACATATCCACGTTTCAAAGCTAGAGAAGTAGCATTCTACCAAAATCGACAAGGGCTTTACAATGAAACCAAGTTGCCTGGGGAAAGGGAATTGAGAGTCCTCTGAAAAGCAGTCTTTTGTGTTCAGGGCAAGATTGTAGCTGTCTGAGGAGAAAATGCAACGTTTGTGACCCAGGGGCAGAAAAGTGAACTAGAGCACTCGTGAGGCTATAAAATACAGATTCTCCAGGCAGAGAGAAAAGGACACAACCAGGAAATGCGATTTCTCTGGTTTCTTAAAAATTCACCAGGAGATGCCATTTCTCCTCTCTGGATGGGTGTGTGGTGGGAAAGGTGGGGAAGGTTATAAAGAGAACACACCCTTTCCCTTCCTAGCATCTCCAGGTCCACAGAGAGTAAAAACAATGATGGGGCGGTGGGGGTGGGAATAAGGGGGAGAGCAGCAGGGGGAGGCAGTGGGGAGGGGGAAGGGGAAATGAGGGTTGGAAAGCACCTTCCGCCTTCCCCTCCGTCCCCCCCAGCCACATTCCCGCACCAAGACAGGCAGGGGGAGGGAGTAGGAGGACAGTGAAGGACAGTGCAGCCCCCTCCCTGTCTCCCCTGCTGTCAGGAGCCGCCCCTCCCCCGTGATCCCCCTTCTCCCCCTGAACCCCGCTCCGCCGCGCTGCCCGCCCCCGCGGACCCGGAGACACCGGCTCGGGCGCAGGCCCGAGGAGACTGCGCTACAAGGGAGGGCCTGCCTGCCTCCTCTCCCCACCCCACACGCGCGCTCCTGCAGAAAGGGAGCTGGGGGCGCCCCAGAGGGGGCCGACCCGGGGTCAAGTACCTGGGGGGTGGCTGGTGGCTGGGCAGCTTTCCGAACGGGGCGTGAAGCTTCAAGAGGGGAAGAGGAGGCCTCTGGGCACCAAGGAGGAGAAGCGACAGTCACGGGACTGGGCCCCGGGCGGCCGAAGGGGCGAGCTCAGACGGGCTGAGGAGGTCGGGGCAAGAAGAGGAGGCGCGGGGAAACGGTGGCTCCGGCGGCAGCTCCTGCGGCTTCCCTCAGGAAAGGATCCTCCTCGGAGTCGTCCAAGATGGCGGCGCACCCTACACAGGGTTTCCTGTCACCCTCGCAATGGGCCGGACCACAAAAGAAGGGGGGGATGCGCGCGCAGCCTGCCGGGCCGCAAGTGAGGGGGCAACGGAGGCGGAACCATGACGACAGCACCCTCACCACACCTCCCGCCTTCTTCACCTCCCTCCGCCCCGCCCTTCTCCCCGAAGGGCCGAGTGCGAGCCAGCCCGGCGTTTCTTCACGTGCACGCGCCTGCCGGGCTCGTTCACTCAATTACTTTCTCCGGGAGCTGGGGGCCGCGCGCACACGCGCGCGCTCGCCACCTAGGAAGTTTCTTGCGCATGCGCAACTATACTACTACTACCACTATTAAGGGCGGTTGTGGCAGTTGCTATCTGGTGGATCTTGTGGTGTGTTGTGCTGCCCGACTCGTAAAATTAGAAACAGCTTCACTTCGGAATGACTGTTATCACCCTTGAGAGTTGGAAGAAAGCTGTGGAGAAATCATCCTTCACCGTAGAAAAATTGGAGAGCTGAAAAACCCTTAGTCCGAGGGATCTGTGTTCAAATCCAAATTCGCTGTAGCATTTGCTACCAGGGTGACCTCGGCAAGCTCTCTGACCTCGGTTTCCTTAAAATGCTGAGGCGATGGATTACACGAGTTCATTTGATCCCTTCCACCTCTTAAATCTGCGATCCTATGGCAGCCTCAAAGCTGGTCAAATTTGGGTCGTCCCCAAACTTCCAGGGTGCTGTCGGGATGAGAAGAAGCCTTTCCCCAGGCTTTCCTTTGGAGGCTGTGCCCGAGCCCTGTTTCCCTCTCAGCATATCCCTCAAAGCCTAACAGGTTTTTGTTAAAAACCAATGATATGTCTTCTATCAAGGCGCCTGCTCTCCAGAAGCATGCAGCAAGGAAAGCACCATACTGGAACCGTGTCACATAATGCCATAGTACATAGATTTAACACTTCATTGATCCTAATACCTCCAGTCTGGCAGGCTGCCTGACGGAACTGTCCCGTTTCTCCTTGTCTTTGCCTCAATTTGGGTTGTCTACATTATTGCATTTGGAAGTATCCCCCCAATCCACACTTAATCCACTTCTCTAGGGTTTGGTTATAGGCTCAAAGGATTTAGAACCTTAGCAATCATCCACCCAAATCGGCGTTTTTCAGACAAAACAATATTTATAATATTTGTATTACATAAATAGAATTTAAAGTTTAAAAACTACATACATCTTCGCATTGGATGCTTACAACCCTGTGAGGAAGGGACTATTATTTAACCATGAGGAAACTGGGTCAGAAAGAAGTGACTTGGCCAGAATCATGTAGATTCTTCATTACTGCAGCAGTAGTCGAATCTTGATCTTTCTCATTCCAAGGTAACTGGTTTTTATTTTGTTTTTTATTCCACTCTGCTACACATCTTGCTGTTGACACCTACAACAACTCTTACAGCTGTGTTATATATTTCAAGCATGATGCTGAAACCAAACATGATTGCAGGACATATATACAGTTCAACAAGTTCAGCAGACATTATCGTTTCCTTAACCTATACAATGTCTCTTTGACCTGTCTTTGCCCTCCCCCCCAGATTTCTTTGAGAAGCACATGTTCAGTTCAGATGTGCTGATACATTATGTATTTACAATATAAGGATAAGTTCAGTTTCAGATTTTAATCAGCATAATGACATTAACCATTATGAGCCATAAAATAACAACTTTCTTCATCTTAACTTCTAAAGTAATTTTAAATAAATTATATTTTAAAAATTTGAGGGCCCAGATGGCTAGGTGGTACAGTGAATAGAGCACCAGCTCTGGAGTCAGGAGGAACTGAGCTCAAATCCAGCCTCAGACACTTAACACAAAAACTAGCCATCTAACCTTAGGCAAGTCACTTAACCCCAATTGCCCTCCAAATAGCAAAAAAAAAAAAAAAAAAAAGGGCCTACTGATTTGTTCCTTTTTAAATTTTCACTGGACTTTCAAAAAATTTGGAAGGAAAGAAGTAAAGGGGAAAGCATTGGTCTTATTGTCAAAACCACAGAGGCCAACTTTATAATGGTTGCACCTGACCTACAAGGTTGCTGTCCACACTACCCTGACCCCAAAGAAAAGTAGATTTTTTTTTTTTACTGTTTTGCAAATTGTGCAATAGCATCATATTCCTGACTGTTTACCAAGGTCCATCTGGCCTTAAGAAGTCCATAAATTCTACCAATGTGATCATTAAATCTTTGTAATGTTTTCACAAAGATAAAGTTAATGGAAAAATTCTAAAAGACTCTCAAGGGAAATGGAAAATTATTCAATAAGAACACACTAAAATTTATACAGTAACTGGCTTGCAACTGGATTGGCAAGGCTTTACCTGCACTGGGCTAGTAAATGTTGACTAAATAACTGAAGTTCAAGAACTTAATATAATAAATAAATTGATCCACTATAATCACTGAACTGGATAATTTCACATGTTTCCCATGTAGACCTGGTATAAATCACAAAAAGACCAAAGTAGACAGGAAACATGTTAAACTGCCATTTATAAGCTTTGTATCTTTACATAAATTCCTTTACCTTTATGAGCCTTAGTTTCTTCATCAGTAAAATAAAAGGGTTGGACAAGATGATCTCAAAGAGTCCTTCCATCGAGACATTCTGTCTTTTATCACCTAGTTTTCAAAAGGATAAATGTAGAGACTTAGTGAAAAGATAAACTTTTTTGGGACTCAGTATTCAAAAGATGAAAAAGTTCATAAAAGTAAAAGATTTGCAAAATATAAATTGGAGGGAATGACCTTTCTTTGGTGAGAATTATAAGGATATAATGTTGCTCTTTATATATGTGTATATAATATTATAATCTGACCCTTTAGAGGTTCTCCTTCAATAAAATATCTCATATACATCATATACATCAAACCATTTAAGATTCCTTGAAACATGTAAATAGATAACTCTAAGGATCTTCTGACAATTTACTTCAAGCAAGGCATAGAAAAGGGAGAACATGGGGGGGTGGGGCACAGTCAAGATAGTGGAGTAGAAACAGCACTTCCACAGGGCTCCGGCTCCCACCACTTCCAATTTATGTAAAAGGAGACCCTGAAAAAACTCTGGAGCTACAGAACCCACTAAATGACACAGAGAAGATAACTTCCCCCTGAGGACAGCCCAGCAGGGAGTGGCCAGTGCAGCACTCTGGGAACTGACCCCAGCCCCCCATGAGCCAGAGGTTTTAGCCCCATGGCGGGCCTGCCCAGCATCTGGCTGGAGGAACTCGAAACACCAGCAACTGTGGCCATTTCCAGAATTATCCACACATAGATGCTAAGGACAAAGTGAGAGGTCAATGCAGTATGGACTTTGGAACCCACTAGTTGGGAGAGTGCCTCAGCTTTTGCCCCCAGGGCAAGAAGCTGCTGAGATGCTCAGGTGCAGCCAGCGCCATGTTGCAGTTTCAGCTCCTGGCCTGCAGACTGTAGGGGGACAAAGTGAGCAGTCTAGGGGGTAATCACACTTTAACCTGCTTGGATATTGATTGCCGTCTAGGGTGGAGGTCTTGGGGTGTGTGACCAGTTTGCCAGAGCTGTTGAGGCTTCAGAGAGGGCACCCAACTAATATCTCCAGCAGCTGAGGAAACCCCAGCATTTAGGATGGAAGCTCCCCTGGCTGGTGGCAGAGTCCTACTGTGGCAAAAAGTCCAGGGGTCAAGTGACTGAGTGGTGATAGGAGTAAGTAAAGGAAGCAAAACAGAGTACCCCAACTTTACACTCTTACTTTGGCAACAAAAGGGATCAAAACATGAAACAAGAGGAAGGCAGTGAAGTGAGAACTCTTGCACCAAAAGTTTCCAAGAAAGATAAAAGCTGGTTAAAGGACCATAGAGGACCTTAAGAAGCAAATAAGAGAAGTAGAGGAAAAATTGGGGAGAGAAATGAGAAAGATGCAAGAAAAGTATGAAATGAGAGTCAACAGCCTGACAGAGGAAAATAACACCTTAAAAAATAGACTAACTCGGGGAGGAGCCAAGATGGCGGAGTAGAAACAGCTCATCCAAGCCACTCTGCCCCCAGATTCCCCCCAAACTATGTAAAAGGGGACTCTGAACAACTTCTGGAGCCCCAGCACCCACAGAATGACGCAGAGAAGCTAACCTCCTGCTGAGGACAGCCCAGCAGCCCTGCAGGAAGGACCAGAGTAGCGGTCTGGGAGCCGGCAGCGCGCAGAGCGCGGGGAGCCGAACCGAGCCCAGGTCCCTGTGAGCCGAGGTTTTAGCCCCAGGGCACCAGGGCCAGCAGCCGGCTGGAGAGACCCCAGAACACCAGCAGCTGTGGCGACTCCAGAATTATCAACATAGACATGCCTAGGACAAACTAAGAGGTTACTGTCCTATGGACTTTGGGACCAGTATTTGGGGAATACATCGGCTCCCTCCCCTGGGGGCTAGAAGCCACTGAGGAGACACTCCATTTTGTAGTTTTCAGACGCAGCTCCAGCTCCTGGCCTGCGAATTGTAGGGAGATCCAGCGATCAGTCTTGGGAGGTAATCGCTCTTGC
>WOXC01006706.1:0-340113 GCA_011680675.1 Gymnobelideus leadbeateri
GACAATTTAAAAATTATTGGACTACCTGAAAACCATGATCAAAGAAAGAACCTAGAAATCACCCTTCAAGAAATTCTCAAGGAAAACTGCCCTGATGTCCTAGATCCAGAGGGCCAAATAGAGGTTGAAAGAATCCACTGATCACCTCCTGAAAAAGATCCCCAAAAGAAAACTCCCAGGAATATTATAGCCAGGTTCCAGAATCCCCAGATCAAGTAGAAAATACTCCAAGCAGCCAGGAAGAAACAATTTCAATATTGTGGAAACACAATCAGCATATCCCAGGAATCTGAAAACAATGGGCTTTCCTAGGAAAGACATAATTCACATTTATCTATTTTCCCTGAAGCACTGGCCTCCTCACTCTTTGCCACAACTGTGGAGCTAGAATTTATATTGCCTTCTCACTTCATTGTATATGCTAGCTGTGAAATGATTGTTAAAAATTAGAGTTCGCTAACTCACATTTATGTAGATCTTAGATTTAGAGCTGAAAAGGAACTTTGTTGTTGTTTGTTGTTCAGTTGATTAATCATTTCCAACTCTTTATGGCCCTGTGGACCAAAGCATGCCAAGAGTTTCCCTAAGTTTTCTTGGCAAAGTTACTGGAGTGTTTTGCCATTTATTTCTCCAATGGATTAAGGCAAACAGAGGTTAAGTGACTTGCTTAGGGTCACATAGGCAGTGAGTGCCCAAGGCTGAATTTGCACTCAGGTCTTCTTAACTCCAAACTCAGTACTCTAATCCACTGAGCCACCTAGCTGCCTCCAGAAAACTTAGGGGTTCTCAAATCTAAATCACTCACTTTGTATATGAGGAAACTGAGACTGAAGATTAAAATTATTTGCCCAAGGTTACCTGTGGTAAATAGCAGAGTAAATATTGGAATCTGGGATTGCATTCTGTCTCTGACACTACTAGATCTCATGGCAAAGTAATATCACCTCACCACAGGGGTCCAGAAAAAAGAATGGCATTTTACCTTCAGTTGAATGAGACAATTTAAGGTTCATAATATTTGGTGGAGGACAATTCCCTTCCAGCTCCATAATATAAAATATATTACACTTCACTGACATTATTATTATTATTATTATTATTATTATTATTATTATTATTATTATTATTATTTTTGTTAAAGGAGGATGGGTAAGATTTTTGGATTTATACAGACAAACGACGTCATGGTGATATATTAAAGAAGAATCTGCTTTTCTTCTTCTATACCTTATATTACAGGAGCCCAGGAAAGGAAGGGCCAATATCAAGTAGGGGTGTAGGCTGTAGTTTCTGCTTGTTGGGTGTCTCTCTTCATAGGCTCCTGAAAACAATTTATAACTGGGTGAGATTGGCCAGGGAGATTACCACCAACATGTCAGTGTTATTGTTTAGTGTAGGCTTGATTTTCTCAGGAGTGACTTTGGGATCTTGATTAAGCAGACATTAGGAAACTGAAGATAATTTCAACACTCCCTACTCACTCCAACATATGGCATCCTGGATCCAGGCTGATATTCCACCCCACCCCCCCAAACCTGCCCCCTGCAACTTGCTGCAGATCACTTGAAAGGAAAGAATCTCACAGTTTTGGACTGAAACACATTTCCTTGATCAGCTCAGTGTCAATTTTTAGGAAGAGAAAACAAATAGCAGTGTTAGAGTTGTGAAGGGCTGCCTATCTCTGACTAGTCAAGAATAATGAAGATTATACTACTCATGATAGTTTACTTTTATCTAATGCTTTAAGGTTCACATAAAGTACCTTCTAAACTTTCAAGTGCTATGTTTATGGCCGTCATTATCCCCATAAGGTGGTGTCTAGTACGGTTATGATTGCTCACATATATTTTTTAGTTTAACTATTCCATTCTCTTCCCCCCCCCCCCCCAAAAAAGACATTCCCTGCTAGAGGAGTTAATGTTGTTTGCTATGTGTCATCCCATGAACACCCATGGAAACTATGATGCTTACATATACCCAGTGAAGTGGTAGGGACCTGGGGCTTCCCTAGGCAACCCTGAGGGAGTGCCCTGTAATGTCATGGCCTGTGGCACTGAGGCCCAGGGTACCATCACTTGGAAACACTTGTTGGTGGAATACAGTCATGTCTTCAGTCTCAAATTCAGACGCATTGTGAGTGACTTCTGTTGAGTTTGTCACAGATTCCGCGTAGCAGGCCCAGGAGAAGTTGGCTCTGTCTGTTGGCCTCCCCACAATATTGCTGCACCACCCCTGCTTTTTTGATCCTATTATCTCAAGGTGAGATAACTTAAAGTCATTCATCTGTAAAATAAGATGACATCTCAAGTCCCTTCCAGCTCTAGAATTTTATGGGCTGCTATTATGCATATTTTCAAGATAGATGGGGCAGTGCCTGCAATGGGAATTTAAAGATCTTCACTGCTCCTTAGGAGACCTAGGGCAGAGTTTGAAGACCTCCCCTGCTTTGAAAGTAAACTCTGCCCCCTGATAGGCTGAATGTAGTCACATGGAGCCTGTGGTGGGAGGAGTTTGTTGAAGAGGAGCAGAGCCCACAGAAAGCTGGTGGTCAGAGCCAGAGAGACAGTGGGAGAGAGAGGAGGTTGAGGCAAGGAGATAGAGAGGTTTGTGAGTAAATATTGATCTATTGGTTTGTGGGAAGGCTGAAGGATGCTGTGGCTTTCAGGATTATTATGGCTTCTGAATGTCTTTGGTACTGTGAGGGAATCAGCTTACTGGTTTTGGGATTTGGTTTTCTTGTGTCTAAATAAATGCTTTAATTCTATCCTCTGTCTGGAAAGTTTGGTATATTTTGCAATCAAACATCATGCGATACTTATAGTCACAGTCTTAATCATGATTGTGGGCACTGTAAATATTGCATTGATGCTACAGTGCCCCACTGCTCCAACCATCTCCACCACCCCTACTCTCTCTTTTGGTTGAGCTGAGTTATCTCATTCTCAATGAGAGAGCTCCTTCATTCTTTATTATCTTGTATGTATTCTCTGACGTACACCTTCTCTGATCTATGTTTTGCTACTGATATAGATAATTTTTTTGCTATTCTTTATGTATTCATTGAGGAACTGTTATTTGATGGGAAAGGGGTCAAGCCTTGTATATAGAGTTTAGAGAGTCTTCTTCCTCCCAGTAATGACAAGTGATCAAAAGTTAGATTACACCCAGTCATATCCTCTAGACTAAGAGTATTTAAAGGAGCAGATAAAGTTCTACCCAGTTCTACTCTCTCTTTCTGAGAAGAGCAGAGTGGCCATGGCCCCAACTTCCTGTTTCCCCTCCTGGCAGTAATTAAAGTCTCCCTTGGAGAAGAATGAGGGGAGAAGAGACCAAGAGATGTTTATTCTGCCTTCCTTTGAGCCACACAACATACCCCATGGTATAGTTGAGGGGACAGATTCTTGCTACACATCCAGAACATTCTACACATTGGAAAAAGTCATCATCATCATCATAATCATCATCATCATAGTAATAATAATAATAATAATCACTAGAATGTATATAGTACATTCCAGACACTGTGCTAAATGTCTTACAAATATTATCTCATTTGATTCTCCCGACAACTCTTTAAGGTAGGTACTATTATCCCCATTTAACAGTTCAGGAAACTGAGACAAACCCAGGTTAATGACTTATCTGAGGTCACACAACTAGTAAATGTTTGAGGTAGGAATATAAAAAATAATAATAAAAGCTTCCATTCAGATAATGCTTTAAGATTCCTGTATGTAGCAAACTTTCAAATGCTATATTAATTCTCATTCTCTTTCTTCTGCAATTTTGCCTTGAACTTCATCCTGTTTTCTCCAGACCCTCTCACTAGATTGGGACTCTTTTTTCATCACCTGGACTAAGAAGCTAAATTGGTAAACCCCGATGAGAAAAGGATTCTGATGAAATTTCAGTTTGGCATAAAAGAAGAAGTGTACAGAATGCATTTTGACAAATACAGTTAAATAAACCAAACCAAACTAGAACTAGTCTTCCTTTGTCTATACAATATTGTGAAGATTTTAGCTCTGTAATTTACTAATTTTATTGCTAAACATTAATTTAATTCTTACGAGAACCCTTTCAATAGTTCTTGGCTGAATTGAAAATGGTAAAAGGAAGTATGACAGAAATTCAAATTCTAGTCTTGAAGATAAATGACACTGAGCTTTTCAAGGAAGACAGTTCACCTCAATGTGCTTTAGGGCTCAGATGTTCCAGAATTTGAACTTCCCAAACAAAGTAGTCCCATCATTTGAAGATGACAGGGCCATCAACAAAATTGATAGACCCTTAGTCAATATGATAAAAAAAAGAAAGAAGAAAACCAAATTATGAGTATCAAAAATAAAAAGGGTGAATCTACCTCCATTGAAGAGGAAATCAAAAAAATAATGAGGAATTATTTTTCCCAATTGTATGCACATAAATATGACAATCTTAGTGAAATGGATGAATATTTACAAAATCACAAGTTGCCCAGATTAACTGAAGAGGAAGTGAATTACCTAAATAACCCCATCTCAAAAAAAGAAATCAAACAAGCCATCAAAGAACTCCCTAGGAAAAAATCTCCAGGGCCAGATGGGTTTACTAGTGAATTCTATCAAACATTTAAAGAACAATTGATTCCAATACTCTACAAACTATTTGGGAAAATTAGTGAAGAAGGAGTCCTACCAAACTATTTCTATGACACAAATATGGTACTGATTCCTAAATCAGGAAGAGATAAAACAGAGAAAGAAAATTATAGACCAATTTCCCTCATGAATTTAGATGCAAAAATTCTAAATAAAATATTAGCCAAAAGACTCCAACAACTTATCACAGAAATAATACACTCTGATCAGGTAGGATTCATTCCAAGAATGCAAGGATGGTTTAATATTAGGAAAACCGTCAGTATAATTGAGCACATCAACAATAAAACTAGCAGAAACCATATGATCATCTCAATAGATGCAGAAAAGGCTTTTGACAAAGTACAACACCCATTCCTATTAAAAACACTAGAAAGTATAGGAATAAATGGAGCCTTCCTCAAAATAGTTGATAGCATCTATTTAAAACCATCAGCAAGTATTATATGCAATGGGGATAAACTAGAAGCCTTTCCAATAAGATCAGGAGTGAAACAAGGGTGTCCACTATCACCCCTCTTATTCAATCTGGTACTAGAAACACTAGCAGTAGCAATTAGAGAAGAAAAAGAAATCAAAGGAATCAAATTAGGTAAAGAAGTGACCAAGCTATCACTCTTCACAGATGATATGATGATATACTTAGAGAATCCTAGAGAATCAAGTAAAAAACTACTAGAGACAATAAATAAATTTGGCAAAGTTGCAGGATATAAAATAAACCCACATAAATCCTTAGCAGTCCTGTACATCTCTAATGAAACTCAACAGCAAGAGATAGAAAGAGAAATCCTATTTAAAGTCACTGTAGACATTATAAAATATTTCGGAATCTACTTGCCAAAACAAACCCAGAATCTATATGATCACAACTACAAAACACTTCTCACACAAATAAAAACAGATCTAAATAGTTGGAAAAATATCAATTGCTCATGGCTGGGTCGAGCTAATATAATAAAAATGACAATTCTACCCAAACTAAAGTATATATTTAGTGCCATACCAATCAATTTACCAAAAAACTACTTTCTAGAGTTAGACAAAATAATAACAAAATTTATTTGGAAAAACAAACGGTCTAGAATATCAAGGGAATTAATGAAAAGAAACGCTAGGGAAGGTGGACTAGCTATGCCAGATCTTAATCTGTATTATACAGCAGCAGCCATCAAAATTGCTTGGTACTGGCAGAGGTGTAGAGTAGTGGATCAATGGAATAGATTAGGTGCAGGAGACCCAGCAGTTAATGAATATAGCAATCTATTGTTCGATAAACCCAAAGACCCCAGTTTTTGGGATAAGAAAGCACTATTTGACAAAAACTGCTGGGAAAACTGGAATACAGTATGGCAGAAACTGGGCATAGACCATTATCTAACACCATACACCAAAATCAAGTCCAAATGGATGCATGATCTAGGTGTAAAGGATGATACTGTAAGCAATTTGGGAAAGCAAGGAATAGTTTACCTGACAGATCTGTGGAGAGGGGAAGACTTTAGGACCAAACAAGAATTAGAGAGCATTATAAAATGCAAAATGGATAATATTGATTACATTAAATTGAAAAGCTTCTGTACAAACAAAGCCAATGTAACCAAGATCAAGAGGGAGGTGGGAAATTGGGAAAGAATTTTTACAACTTGTGTCTCTGATAAAGGACTCATCTCTAAAATTTATAGAGAATTGAGCCAAATCTATATGAATACAAGTCATTCCCCAATTGATAAGTGGTCAAAGGATATGAACAGGAAATTTTCAGAGAAAGAAATTAAAGATATCTATAAGCATATGAAGAAATGCTCTAAATCACTATTAATTAGAGAAATGCAAATCAAAACAACTCTGAGATACCACATCCCTCCAGTCAGATTGGCTAAGATGACAAAACAAGAAAGTGACAAATGCTGGAGAGGATGTGGACAAATTGGAGCACTAATACATTGCTGGTGGAGTTGTGAACTTATCCAACCATTCTGGAGAGCAATCTGGAATTATGCCCAAAGGGCTATAAAGAATCTCATACCCTTTGACCCAGCAATACCACTTCTAGGGTTATATCCCAAAGAGATCATAGAAGTGGGAGGAAGACCCATATGTACAAAAATACTTATAGCAGCCCTTTTGGTGGTTGCAAAGAATTGGAAACTGAAGGGGTGCCCACCAATTGGGGAATGGCTAAACAACTTGTGGTATATGAATGTAATGGAATATTATTGTGCTATAAGAAATGAAGAGGTGACGGATTTCATAATTACCTGGAGAGACTTATACAAACTGATGCTGAGCGAGAAGAGTAGAATCAGAAGAAATCTGTATACAATCACAGACATACCATATCTGTGATGACCAACTATGACAGACTGGACTCTTTTCAGCAATGCAGTGATATAAGTTAATCCCGAAAGACTCAAGAAAGTGAGAAATGCGCCATCCAGAGATATAACTAGAAAGAACTGAACCTGAATCCTGATGGAAGCAAACTAAATGATCTTGTTCTTTTCATTGTTTGGTTTTATTTCTTCCTTACCATCTTTCATCCCACCTAGTACAATACGCCTTTGTAATTGGAATAATGTCTAACATGAATGCATTTGCAGATCATAAAAAAAAAAGATGGGACGCAGGAAAGATGGCGGAACCTGAGCCCAGAAAAAAGATTCCTTTGGTACCAGAGAACCTCCTGAAGAAGAGGAAAGCTTACCAAACCCTCAAAGCAACTCAGGCTAAGCAAGCCCTTTTGGAAAGGAGGAAGCAAAAGAAAGGGAGTCAGCTCACATTCAGGCGGCTGGAATCATTCGTCCATGAATCCCATCGGATTGTCCGAGATGTAGCTCGTCTCAAGTGCCTGGATTCGAAGCCTGGGTGCTATGTGCTGAAGGATGCACATCGTCTGGCCTTTGTGGTCTGAATGGAAAGGATTAATGGAGTGAGTAACCAGGTGACAAAGACAATAGAGGAACTTCGTCTGAAGAAAATTTATAGTGGCGTCTTCATTAAAATGTCTCCAACTTCCTTAAAGAAACTTCGCATTATAGAGCCTTATGTAGCTTGGGAATATCCTAACCTAAAATCTGTCCGTGAGCTCATTCTGAAACGAGGACAAGCCAGGATAAATAATAAGAAAGTCCCTCTAACAGATAATACTCTGATTGAGGAGCGTCTAGGGAAGTTCGGTATCATTTGTCTGGAAGATGTCATCCATGAAATCTGCTCATTTGGAGAACATTTCTATCAGGGCTCAAGGTTCCTGTGTCCTTTCCCCTTGTCTGTAGCCCACCATGCTGCCAAGAATAGAGTGGGTTTTCTCAAGGAAATGGGCAAACCTGGCTACCGAGGTGAAAGCATCAATCATATCATTCGGCAGCTGAACTAGGCCCAGGATCTCAGAAGATTTTTGTCTTTTCTGAGTTTATGCCCAGTATCTCCAAAGAAGATTTCTTTTCTGCTGGAACTTTCTCTGGAAATTAAGATAGAAAAGAATATCACCTATGTAGAAGGAACTTTTCCACCTTCTGTACTTTTCCTCAAGGAAGAAACCATATTGGTTTATCCAGCCGACTTCATCTTGGATCAATGTCTCGTGACCAGTGACCAGTCTATACTTCACATTCTAGGATTGGAAACTAGATTCAACCCATCCCCGTTTTTTCATGGTGGCCTCCCATCAGAGAGCAAGAACTCCGAGGATTGAACGTTACACTTTGTTATTGACTTAAAGACTATATTAAAGCTATTTAAACAGAAAGGCAGAATGTCATTTGTACTACCAGTTCCTGAAGTGCAGATTAAAAACTTTGCTTACTCCTGAAAACAAACAAACAACAACAACAAAAAACAAAAACAAACAAACAAACAAAAAGATGACAGGGCCTTTCATGTGCATTAGTCTCCAAACATAACAAATCATACTTGCATGCTGTCATAAATAAGGAAGTGGCTACCCTGGGTAACATGAGGACTGCTGGGAAGCGAGTTACCTAGGAATTAACTTCTATCTATATGATTAGCAACACTTGTCTTCAGGTAATCAAGTTCTCCTAGTGAATTATCTGTAAGATCGGGAGGAACAGGAAGTTATATTGGCTAAAACTTCTTTTGGATTGCTACAATTCTTAAATTTCTTGAAGGTGAAAGGGGTCAACAAAGAAACAATGAAAAAATAGGATAAAGAATGAATTGAAGAAATACTAAAGCTATGGCACATCATTATGATGGAATATTACTGTGCAGCAAGAAATAGCAAATGTTAGGAATTCAGAGAACCATGGGAAAAATTTTATGAACTAATATATATATATAGTGAAATAAACAGAATTTGAACAACAATATCCATAACGAATACACAAACATAAATGAAAAGCACACTGTAAAGGAATGAGATTCTGAGGAGCTGAAGAAATTAAAATTGTCCCAGAGAACAGATAATGAAAAATTCCTCCTTCCTCAGAGCAGAGAGGTGGGGGACTACTAGGGCAGAATGTGGTATACTGTTGACAGTGTTAATAGGTATTTTTATTTGATTGGTTTTTGTGTTATGAGAGAGGGTTAAATCATGAAAGGATCACCAAGGGGCATAGTATTTCCAGAAGTAGCTATGATATAACATCAACAGGTATCAAAGCAAATTTTTAAAAAGGATGATTATTGAAGGACCCTTTCCCCATATTTTTACCTTTTCAGTCCCAGCTATTGGCTTCAGCACTAACCTTAACTCTCTAGTACCTCCACTTGAAAAAAAAGTCTGTTTTTTCCTCTTTCTCTTCTGAGGTTAAGAAATGGAGGTGTATCTATAGTGTTAAAGCATTTCTCATTATTTTCTCCCAACTGCCTAAAGTGTAGATGCTCCATGCCCTATGGAATTAATTTATTAAGATAATGGATTAGGCAAGCCTCATTTTCCACTGTATACTCACTTGAAGAGGCTAAGGAGATGGAACATTTGGGTATCAGGGATACCTCATGGCTTCAAGTGGAGGATGGAATTTATTCTATCATATGAGCTCATGGGAATGAGGAGATATTGGGACTGGGGTGGCGATAATCCAGGTGCTAAACTCAAGGAAGTTGAATCATAGGCATCCTCAGAGAAGTGAGATGTTGGGGCTCACACTAACCTCTCTGACTTCACTCACACAAAGGGTAAAGTGTTTATTGTAACAATAATGAAGAGAGTTGATATTGCAATAGCGCTAGACGGATCACAAAGCAATTTACAGACAATTTAATTTGTGCCTCACAACAACTCTGTGTGGTAAGTGTTATTATGATCTCTATGTTACACATGAGGAAATTAAGGCTCCAAGATGTCAGATGATTTGTCCATGTCCACATATCTAGTATGTACCAGTGACTGACCTTGAACTTCATCACACTACAGCACAATGTCTCTCACTCTTATAAGATATAATAAGTTAATGTGTTAAGTCAAGACAACAGAAATTTATTAAGCACCTACTGTATTCTAGGTACTGTAGTAAGCAATGTGGATACAAAAAAGGTGGGGGAGGGGGCAGAAAACAACTCCTTTCTCAAGAAGCTTACAAAAATGTGGTTCCCCATCTTCTTATGTTATCCCAATGGTAAGAAATGAATTTTTCTTTCTCCATATCTAAGTAAATCAGTTCTACCCTTATATCATTTTTTCATGAAATTGGTACAGCACAACTATGAGCAATAGATATGCCTCCTATTATTTAAGTCATTCTTTATTTTTAAAGACTGTTTTGTGACTATATTTCTATAAGTTTTGATCATGACTTGGTAGTTGAACCCCCAGGTATTTTATGCATTTTGCAGTCATTTAAAAATAAATATTTTATGATCTTGATATTCATCAATAAACATGAACATTTCCACATACAAAGAATATTAAAAAGGTATTGCATATGGAACTGGAAACTTACCATATACAGCTTTAAAGTATACATTGACTTTAACATGATAGTACCAAGACTACCCTTCTTGTCTGTGTCCTTTTCTAAAAGTTCTTCTGCTCTCTCCTGTGTATTTTAATTTTTTTCCATTGGAGTACTTTTTAAATTTTCTTCTCTTTTACTTTAATTTATTTTATTTTATTTTTGCAGCTATAGCACTAACTCTCCCATCCCTAGTAAAGACCCTCCCTTGTAATAAATAAGTATAGTCAACAAAGCATTGTACTTATTTTAATGAGTTTTTGCTTACTATTACTTCCTCCTGGGATTTGTTCTTGCTTTAGAGAAATACTATAATTTCTGTGGATTTATTTTTATGCTGCTACTTTAATGAGGCTGCTGATTGTCACAAATGGTTTCTTTGCTGATTTCTTAGAGTTATAAAACCAACTGTGATGATATCTGAAAGTAGGGATGCTTTCCTCTCCTTGTGGCTTTTACTTAAATTCTTTCTCTTATCATATTGCTATCATCTCTGTCAAACAACAGCGGGAAAATGGGGCAGCCAGTGTTAATTGGTATACTTGTTGGGAAGCTATCTAGTGTTTCCCCGTTGTAAATAATGCTAGATTTTAGTTTTCGATGTATACTTTTTATCATATTAGGAAATAGTTCTTCTATGCCTATATTTTGTACTATTGTTTTTATCTTTAATTTATTTTTCTTTGCATAAACAAATGTTATACTTTGCCAAAGATTTTTCTAAATTTATTTATATAATCGTGTAATTTGAGATGTCTTGTTTTTATATTATTAATAATATAAATTACTTTCCTAATATTGAATCATCCTCGGTATAAATCCAACCTCTTTATAGTGAATATATTTTTGGACATGGCATTGCAGTCTTTTTACTAGGATTTTATTTAAAATGTTGAATTAATATTAATTTGTGGAGAGACAGTGTGAGATAGTGGATAAAGAGCTGGACTGAAAGCCAATAAACCCTGGGTTCAAGGTCCACTTCTGATACATACTGGCTGTGTGACTCTTGGCAAGTTACCTAACCACTCAGTGTTCTTAGCAATTCTCTAATGCTATACATTGCTGAGAAAATGCTAACTTGCATATGTAGAGGAAGGTTCCTTACCTGAGAGTTCCATTTACTAAGGAAATCACAGATCTGGGCCCTTTCCCTCTTCATTAATGATATTGGTCTAGAGTTCTCTTTTTGCCTTTATATTTCCCTGATTTAAATATTCATATATCACTTGTCTCATAAAAGGATTTTGGTACTCTTTTTTCTTACTAAATTTCTGAGAAAAATTTGTGTAGCATAGTTATTCATTTTTCTTTAAACAAGATGGAATTTACCTATAAAACTGTTTGTGCCAGATTCCTTTGGTAGTTCCTTTACAGCTAACTCAATTTCATTTTCTGAGCTACTCTTATTATATAAATGATATTATTTACCATAATTATGATATAATCATATATCAATGCTAAATGCTAGCCACTATCATCATCGTCATCATCATCATCATCATCATCATCACCATCATCATCATCATCACATTTGTTACTCCCAACTACTTGGAGATAGACAGTTCTTAAGTTTTCTGATATCTCTACCTCTTTTAAGATCTTCATTTCATGTTCTCTTAATTTGAATACTTTATATTTTTGAAGATAATCCCCCAGTTCTTTTAAATTTTTAGTATTGGAGGTGTATAATTGCATATAGTAAGTTTTGATCATTCTTTTATTTTTCCTTTTTTTACTGTGATTGTTCCTTGATCACTTTTTAGTTTGATAATTTGATTTTCCTCCCTTTTTATTAGATTAGCTAAAACATTACCAATTTCCTTAGTCCTTGCAATGAACCAGCTTTTCACTTTGTTGATCAGTTCTATAGCCTTTTTGTTGTGTGCTTTATCTATTTTGCTTCTAATTGTCAATATTTCCTCTTTGTGCTTATTTTGGGCTGCTTTTTTCTTGATTGATTTTCTAATTTTTAAAAATTGCATGTTCAGGCCATTAATCCTTGCCTTTTCCATTTTGTTAATGCATGTTTTCAGGGATATAATTTTCTTTCTGAGAACTACTTTAGTTACATCCCAGAAATTTTGATATGTTGTCTTATCTTTAACCTTCTCAATCATAGAGTTTACTGTTTCTATGATTCATTCTTTGACATTTAAAATAAGGATGATAGTAGACTTAATTATGATGAATTAATTACGATGTCATTATTAAGTTTCCTATCATCCTTCTTTTAAAGAAGGCAGAAACTGAAGCTCACTATTTAAGAAAATGGCATATAGTCACATAGCTCATAGCATCATAGATTTCAAACAGGAAGAGAACTTAGAGACTGGTCCAGATTCCTCCTTTCACAAAAGAGGAAACTCAAAGCCAAGGTCATTGTAAACAACAGAGCCAGAGTTCTAAATTCAATACCAATACTAGCTAGTGAGTATCAGAGTGAGAATTTGAAGTAATTTTTTTATTGATTATAGAGATTATTGTTGCTGTTGTTGTTGTTGTTGATGATGATAATAAATGGGTCAAACACTAAGTGATCCTATTTTCTTGGTTCCCAAACAGTGTGAAGCAGTGTACAGAATTCCCAGGGACTCCATTGGATAATGAGATATTTGAGGAAAACATTGTGGTACTTGACCTCTGTAGGCCTCCACACAAACTTCTAGCTGTAAGTAATTCACAATTTTAACATTCCTTTCTGTGATGACATTATCAAACGTTTGAGATATATTTTTATTAATTTGTACTTTTGGTTATACCAGTAACTTCTTGTTCTTGTTTGCTATGTCATATCTTTATGAAGATGGGTTTTAGAGGTTGTGATAAAAAAAAACTTGCACTTTGTGAAAATAGATATGGAATAAAAAATGAGGATGGAAGTGTTCAATTGGATTCCAAGGTTTCAGAAACTATGCAGTGCCCAAGAGGTACACATGACTCCTTAGTAAGTGATTATGGCAGGTAATTATGAGTATACTATGTATCAGGTAGCCACTAGCTGGAAAAAAGTGATGTCAGGAAGACTCCTTTTCCTGAGTTCAAATCTGACCTGAAATACTTATTAACTGTGTGACCTGGGGCAAGTCACTTTACCCTGTTTGCTTCAAGTTCCTTATCTATAAAATGAGCTAGAGAAGAAAAAGGAGAACCACTCTTATATCTCTGCCAAGAAAATTTCAAATGGGGTCACAAAGAGTCAGACACAACTGAACAACAACAGCAAAAGAATAAAATTTAGAAAGAAAACATGTATTTTTCTTTTAATTTATATGTATGATTTTTTCAATTGCTAGTAAGTTGTTATTAATTTTTGGCCCTAATTACTTTAAATAAACAGAATTGTTAAGTATTTCTTTTGGGATAGGGTCACCAGGAGAAAATTACTGAGGCATTAACAGTGATAAGAACTAAGAAAGTTTGGTAAACTCCTCATTCAAAGAGTCAGTTTGACATCATCATTGAGACTTCATGGGATGGTACATTTATTGAGCACTTACCATGTCTATGGCCCTGTTCTAGGTTCTGAAGATACAAAGATAAAAAAGAACAAAAAAAAACAGGAGTTGTATGTAAAAACTTCCATTCTATTGAGGGGTAAGTGTACGTACACATATGAGTAAAAATACCTTCCATGAACAACTAAGGAACTCAGGGAAGTTATATGACAAATCAGGTATGGCATGCTTTCTAACCCAGTCACCTTTCTCTGGTTTCCCTCCTGCCTGTCAATGTCCTCCCTGAAATGTAGTGTCTGGAATGGCACACATTACTTCAGAAGTGGTTTTCCAAGGGCTGACAGAGGACAAAATAATTCACCTCCCTCATTCTTTATACTATTCATCTCTTATTCATGCAGTCTTCAGGTATCATTTGGAGGGTTTTCCTGCATCTCTCTCATTTCTCTTCCCAATTTTTCCTCCATTTCTCTTATTTGGTTTTTAAAATCCTTCTTAAGGTCCTCTATGGCCTATAACCCACTTGTATTTTCATTTGGGGCTTTTGGTGCAGGAGCTCTGACCTCTCAGTCCTCCTCCTGTTCCATGCTTTGATCTTCTTTGCCCCCAAAATAGGAGTCTAATGTTGAATTTTTTTCTGTTTATTTTGTTTCCTTTGCCTAGGCATGTTGCCACTTAATTACTTGACTTATGGGCTTGTTGCCACAGTAGGACTCTGCCACCAGACAGGGGAGCTTCCATCCCAAACACTGGGGTCTTCTCAACTGCCAGAGGTATTAGTTGGGTGCCCCCACACACTCTGGCAAGCTGGTCACACACCCCAAAACCTCCACCCCAGACAGCAATCAGATCCAAGAAGGTTAAAGCAAGAACAATTACCCCCAAGACTGATCTGATCGCCAGATCTCCCTAGAGTTTGTAGGCCAGGAGCTGAAGCTGCAAAATGGCAGCTTTGCCCACACCTCAGAGGCTTCTTGCCCCCAGGGGAAGTAGCTGACTCGAACCCAAATACTGGTTCCAAAGTCCATAGGGCACTAACCTCTCACTTTGTCCTAGGCATCTATGTGTTGGTAATTCTGGAAATGCTACAGCTGCTGGTGTTCTGGGGTCCCTCTAGCAGGCTGCTGGTCTGGCTGTCTTGGGGCCAAAACCTCCAACTCATGGGGTCCTAGGCTCGGCTCCCAGAGCACTGTGCTGGCTGCTCTCTGCCGGCCTGCCAGGCTATCCTGAGCAGGAGGGTAGGTCCTCTGTGCTATTCTGTGGGTTCTGGGGCTCCAGAGGTTGTTCAGAGTCTCCTTTTACATAACTTTGAAGTGGTGTGGGCTGGAGCTCCACAGAACTGCTTTTTCTACTCTGCCATCTTGGCTCCCCCCCCTGTATGCTTAATTTTCTTTACATTTCTTTCTATGCTATCTGTGATTATCACTCTGATACTCTGGGCCTTGGTTGCTATCAAGGCTACAGTTAGGTAATCATGTGAAAGTTTTTCCCAGAGTTCTTTTTTCACTTATAATAGTATTTTATTTTTTTCTAATTACATGTAAAGATAGTTTCCAGCACTCATTTTTGTAAGATTTTGAATTTCAAATTTTTCTTTCTACTTCCTTCCCCTTCCCCTTTCCAATAGAGTAAGAAATCTGATATAGATTATACATGTATAGTCATGTTAAACATATTTCCACATTAGTCACGTTGTGAAAGAAGAATCAGAGCAAAAGAACACAAGAAAGAAAAAAAGTGACAATAGTCTGCTTCGATCTGTATTCAGACTCTGTTGTTCTTTCTCCGGATGTGGATAGCATTTTTCATCATGAGTCTTCTGGAATTGTCTTGGATCATTGTATTACTGAGAAGAACTCTGTCTTTCATAGTAGATCATTGTACACTATTACTGTTGCTATGTACAGTGTTCTTCTGTTTCTTCTCACTTCACTCAGCGCCAATTCATGTAAGTCTTTTCAGATATTTCTGAAATCTACTTGCTTGTCATTTTTGTAGAACACTAGTATTCCATTACATGTATATACCACAACTTGTTTAGCCATTCCCCAGCTGATGGGCATCCCCTCAATTATCAATTCTTTGCCACTACAAAAATAACTGCTATAAATATTTTTGTATTTCTGGGTCCTTTCCCCTTTTTATCATCTCTTTGGGATACAGACCTACTAGTGGTTTTGCTGTATCAAATTTCCCAGAGTTCTTTGTGGGGCCTTTGAACCAATAAGTAGAGGGACTCCTTGCTATTCACCTTGGAGGGAATCCATCCAGTTTTCGTTAACGTTCAGATCATCAGTCTTATGTGACATAAAAAAGTGACTGAATAAAGCCAAAGCTGCTTCATTATTCCCCATTATTGAAAGTAAACTAATTTGGAGGTTGGATACCATGGAGGAAATATTCTATTAAATAATATTGGATGCAGAGAATGTCTAATAACTCTGCATTCTCCCTCCACCCTCACCAAGGTGTACTACTCTAGTAAAGAAAGGCAATGTTCATTTTCTTTTCTGAGCTCCTCAGTGGAATCGGGATGGGTGGGGGGACCCTATAGAACTGCAAGGACAAGCATCTTATCCACAGCAGCTAACAGTGTGGTCCGTTTAGCATCGGGGAAGAGTTGCAGACAATTACGAGGCCCATATTATTTGACTCAGCTTGCATCTGGACCTCACCAAGACTGCTATTGAGAAATAGCATACGCACATACACCATTGGCCCCCTTAGGCATTTCTCTCTGATGCTTTTGGCCAGATATACCTGTTCCCTTCCTATTCATAGTTCACAGAGATCCTGCTGCTCAGTTGTATTGCTGACTTTAGTCTCTCCTTGGGAGAATTCATATTGTGCCAATCAGCCTCCACTGGCTGCAGGTAGACTTAGGATTAGTCTCTTTGATGGACATCTTTCAAACTTGACACTATCCTCATCATTTCAAATATGTGTTATCTTCAAATAATTTTATATCTGTTGCCTTTTTTAAAAGGGTTTTAGACTAGATATATGGAAAATGGGGGAAAGTCCCATGAGCCCTGAGGCCTCTGAGTATGGCTTCATGGAATGCAGCTAGTATGACTTCCCTAGTAACACATATAGCTGCATTTCGCTACCCTGAGGATTTTATGGACGTAAAACCAGTAGAAAAATCCTTTCATTCTCATTCTAAGAGTACTTTGTGAACTTAAAAATACTATAGACATGGGAGCCAGATTATAATAATAATAATTATTATAGTAGTGATAATTGTTATTATAATTATTATAATAATGATTATTATAGCAATAATAATTATTATATATAATATGTATTATTATATATAATAATAATAATTATTATTATTATTAAGTACCCCATTGGGTCTGTGATCACATTGAGATGGATGTTCCTTCCATCATTGCAGAGAATAGCCTGTTCATCATGTCTTCCCAAACTGCACCCTCATGTCTATGTCCAGTGGGGCTTCCCAAGGGAGCTTACTGTAGGCTTTCTCCTGACATCTTAAGTTCTTCATTGATTCTTTGTGATACCTAGCTCACATGCCCTCTGTGTTATATTCATTTTGACTTTTTTGGAGATTGTTATCTTTTATGTTTCATGCACATACAATAACATTAGTAGAATATTTTTTGGCAACTATTTTTCCTCTTTTAACACTAATAACAATAGCTCCCATTTATTTATTTTTCTTTCCCCCAGATGATTTATTAACTTCTGGTTTACATCATTCATTTCCATTGGATTTTGAGTTACAGTTTTCCCCCCATTTTTTCCCTACAACCCACCCAAGAAAAGCAGTCCCACAGGATATACCCTCACTCCATCTGCTCTCTCCCATATCTTCTCCCATACTCGCTTCGACTTTTTCAGTAAGGCAAGGTAAATCTCTGTGCCCCAATGCGTGTATATCTTATTTCCCAATTATATGTAAAAATAGTATTAATAATACTATTTATACATTTTTAAACATTTAATTTTAAAACTTTGAATTCCAGATTCATTCCCTCCCACCTTTGTCACCCACCCTTACTTGGAAGATAAGCAATTCAGTATATGTTATACATGTGTAGCTATGCAAAACATTACCATAGTACATATATTATAAAAGACTGACTATATTTCCCTCCCTACTATCCCACCTCCCACTTGGTCTATTCCCTACTTTGATCCTGTCCCTTTTCAAAAGTGGGTGCTTCCAACTTCCCTCCACCCCTTCCCTCCGACCCTCCCTTCCATCATCCCCCCTTCTCATCCCCTTCCCTTCTACTCTCCTGTAAGGTGAGATATCCTATTTAGTATGTATGTCATTCTCTCCCTGATCCAAATTCAATGAGAATAAGGTTTTCCTTTTTGCCTTCCTGTTCTTCCCCTCCCTTTTAACCATTTCCCCTTGCCTCCTCTATATGAGATAGTTTACCCCATTCTGTCTCTCCCCATCTCCTCTTGATATATTCCTCTCTCACCTCTTAATTTCAACTTTTAAGTATCATCCCTTTCTGTTAAATTTGACCTGTGCCCTCTATCTATGTATACCTGTAAACATATATATATATATATATGTATATATATATATATATATATATATATATATATATATACACACACACACACACACATTCACATATATATTCATACGCCCATATACCCTTCTTCAACTATTTTCATACTGAGAAAAGTTTCATCATTGACAGTTATCGTTTCTCCATGTAGAAATGTAAATAGTTCAACTTTGATAAGTTCCTTATGATTTCTTTTCCCTGTTTACCTTCTCAAGCATCTCTTGCTTCTTGTGTCTGAATGTCAAATTTTCTATTCAACTCTGGTTTTTTCATCAAGGATGCTTGAAAGTCCTCTATTCCACTGAATGACCATATTTTCCCCTGAAACATGATACTCAGTTTTGCTGAGTAGGTGATTCTTCGTTTTAATCCCAGCTCCTTTGCCCTCCAGAACCTGCCAGATCCTGTGTGATCCTGACTGAGTTTCCACAGTATTCAAATTGTTTCTTCATGGCTGCTTGTAATATTTTCTCCTGATCTGGGAATTCTGGAACCTGGCTATAATATTCCTAGGAGTTTTCTTTTTGGGATCTTTTTCAGGAGGTGATTGGTGGATTCTTTCAGTCTCTATTTTGCCCTCTGGTTGTAACACATCAGGGCATTTTTCCTTTAGAATTTCTTGAACGATGATTTCTAGGTTCTTTCTTTGATCATGACTTTCAGGTAGTCCAGTAATTTTTAAATTATCTCTCCTGGATCTATTTTCCAGGTCAATGGTTTTTCCCATGAGATATTTCACATTGTCTTCTATTATTTCATTTGTTTGTATTTGCTTAACTGCATCTTGGTTTCTCATAAAGACACTAGCTTCCATTTGCTCCAGTCTAATTCTGAAGGAATGATTTTCCTCAGTGACATTCTTTGTCCATCTGGCAAATTCGTCTTTTTAAGGCGTTCTTCTCCTCATTGCCTTTTTGAGCCTCTTTTGCCATTTGAGTTAGTCTATTTTTAAGGTGTTATTTTCCTCAATCAGGCTGTTGACTCTAATTTCATACTTTTCTTGCATCTTTCTCATTTCTCTTCCCAATTTTTCCTCCACTTCTCTTACCTGCTTTTTAAGGTCCTCTATGGCCTGTAACCAACTGGTATTTTCATTTGGGGCTTTTGGTGTAGGAATTCTGACCTCCTAGTACTCCTCCTGTTCCATGCTCTGATCCTCTTTGCCCCCAAAATAGGAGTCTAATGTTGAACTTTTCTGTTTATATTGTTTCCATTGCCTAGGCATGTTGCTCGTCAATTACTTGATTTTTAGGCTTGTTGCCACCAGACAGGGGAGCTTCAGTCCCAAATGCTGGGGTTTTCTCAGCTGCCAGAGGTATTAGTTGGGTGGCCTCTGTGAAGCCTCCACATGCTCTGGCAAGCTGGTTACACATGCCAAGACCTCCACCCCAGACAGCAATACAGATCCAGGAAGATTAAAGCAAGAGCAATTACCCCCCCCCCCCCAACACACATATTGATTGCCGGATCCCCCTACAGTTAGCAGGCCAGGAGCTGAAGCTGCAACATGGCTAATCAGTGGCATCTCACCCTCTTGGAAGGAGGCCGACATGTTCTCCCCACTAGTCCCAAACTCAATATGGCACTGACCTCTCACTTTGTCCTAGGCATGTATGTGTTGATAATTCTGGAAATGCCACAACTGCTGGTGTTCTGGAGTCTCTCCAGCTGGTTGCTGGTCCAGCCACCCTGGGGCTAAAACCTCCTACTCACATGGGCCTGTGGTGTGCTCACGGAGCTCTGTGCTGGTCACTCCCTGCTGGGCTCCCAGGCTGTCCTCATTGGGAGGTTAGCCTCTTGTCATTTTATGGGTCCTCTAGCTCCAGTTCTATTTCTGAGTCCCTTTTTACATTAATTTGGAAGTGTTGCAAGCTGGAGCTGTGCAGAAATGGTGTTACTACACCGCCATCTTGACTCCACCCCCTGCTCCCATTTATATAGAGATTTAATGTTTGCAAAATGCTCTTATTTAATCCTCATAATGTTTCTGTGATATTAGTGTTAATATTCCCATTTTATAGGTGAGAAAACTCAAGCGGTAGAACCAAGATGGTGGAGTAAAAGCAGGAATTAACTTGAGCTTGTTCCCCATTACCTTCAATACCTATACTAAAAAAAACACACACACAACAACAACACTAAACATATTTTAAAGCTACAGAACCCACAAAATGACAGGATAAAATACACGTCCAGCTGAAGTCAGCCTGGCAAGGCAAAAGGAAGGTTCGCTCTATCACACCAGGCTGGGAGAGGAGCACAATCCTAGGTGCTGGCACAGACCAGCCAGAGCAGATGTCAGGGGACTGAATCACTGGTAGCTGTGGTGTTTTCCAGACTTCTCAACACCTAAATGCCAAAGAAAACGCAAAAGGTTAGTGGGGAAACTCTGTTGGACCTGGGTGAGAGAAGAGTGTGATCTGGCCCCTGCCCCTGGAGTGGCAGAAGTGGTAGTGGCTATGGCAGCAGCAGTAGTGACTGTGGCAGCAGGGCTGCAGTTTCTGGATCTCCAGCCCACAGATAGTGGGGGGACCAGCTGACCAGAGGGTAGTTGCAGGAATCTCTTTGCTGGCACTGAGGCAGGATTATCTTGCTTTGCCTTGCTTGGATCTGGCTTGCAGTCTTGGCTCGTGGTCCTGGCGTGAGGAGGAGTGCTGATTTGGCTGAGTTTGTTGAGGTTGTGAAGAGGAGGTCCTTCACACAGTTCTGAGGCAGGTGCTTAGAAGAGGCTCTGACAACAGCTGCACAAAACCCCAGAAATTTCGGACACAGCACTCTCCACTTTGGAACCAGAGTTTTATCATGGCAAAGAGCTCAAAAGTCAAGTAACTGGCTGGCAAGATGAGCCAAAAGAGGAAGAGAAATCAGACTATGGAACTGTTCTTTGTTTTTTTATTATTTTAAAAAATGCTTTATTAACTTCTGGTTTACATCATTCATTTCAGCCAGATTTTGAGTTACAATTTTCCCCCATTTTTTCCCTACCCACCACCCCAGAATAGCAGTCCCACAAGATATCCCCTCATCCAATCTTCTCTCTCCCATATCTTCTCCCATACCCCCTTCGACTTTGCCATTAGGGCAAGGTGAATCTCTGTGCCCCAATGCCTGCGCATCTTATCTCCCAATTAAATGCAAAATAGTATTAATAATAGTATTTATATACATTTGAAACATTTAATTTTAAAACTTCGAATTCCAGATCCATTCCCTTCCTCCCTTGTCACCCACTCTCTCTGGGAAGATAAGAAATTCAGTATATGTTGTACATGTATAGCTATGCAAAACATTACCATAGTAGAGATATTGTAAAAGACTGGTTCTATTTCCCTCCCACCTATTCTACCCCCCCCACCCGGTCCATTCCCTAATTTGATCCTGCCCCTCTTTGAAAGTGGGTACTTCCAGCCTCCCCTCCCCCCAGAATGCCCTCCCCTCCATCATCCCCCCTCTCATACCCCTTCCCCCTACTCTCCTGCAGGGTGTGGTATCCCATTTAGTATGTATGTCATTCTCTCCCTGAGCCAAATTCAATGAGAATATGGTTTTGCCTTTTTGCCTTCCTGTTCTTACCCTCCCCTGAAACCACTTCCCTTTGCTTCTTCTACATGAGATAGTTTACCCTACTCTGTCTCTCCCCATCTCCTCTTGCCACTTTATTCTCCCACCTTTTAACTTCACCCCTTAAGTATCATCCCTTCCCACCAAATTCAACCTGTGCCCTATATCCATGTATACCTGTAAACATATATACACACATTCACATATGTATTCATATGCCCATATACCCTTCTTCAATTATTTTCATAATGAGAAAGGTTTCATCAGTCATAGTTATTGTTTTTCCATGTAGGAATGTAAATAGTTCAACTTTGGTAAGTTCCTTTTGGTTTCTTTTCCCTGATTACCTTCTAAAGCATCTCTTGCTTCTTGGGTCTGAATGTCAAATTTTCTATTCAATTCTGTTTTTTTTTTCCTCAAGAATGCTTGAAAGTCCTCTATTCCACTGAATGACCATATTTTCCCCTGAAACAAAATACTCAGTTTTGCTGGGTAGGTGATTCTTGGTTTTATTCCCAGCTCTTTTGCCCTCTGGAATATCATATTCCATGCCCTTCTAACCCTCAGTGTAGAAGCTTCCAGGTCTCGTGCTATTCTGATTGTGTTTCCACAGTCTATTTTTAAGGTGTTATTTTCCTCAGTCAGGCTGTTGACTCTCATTTCATACTTTTGCTTTTCCTTCTTAAGGTCCTCTATGGCCTGTAACCTGCTCATATTTTCATTTGGGGCTTTTGGTGCAGGAGTTCCATGCTTGGGTGACCTCTGTAAAGCCTCCATACGCTCTGGCAAGCTGGATACCTACCCCAGACCTCCCCTGCCCAGACCAGACCACAATCCAGATCAATGCAGGTTAAAGCAAGAGTGATTAACCCCAGAGTGATTGGTGGATCTCCCTACAGTTCGAAGACCAGGAGCTGAAGCTGCCACTGAAGCTGCAAAATGGCTTCTGTGCTGCAGCTCCTCAGTGGCTTCTTGACCACAGGGGAAGAAGCCGATGTGTTCCCTAAATACTGGTCCCAAAGTCCATAGGGCACTAGCCTCTCACTTTGTCCTAGGCATATCTGTGTTGATAATTCTGGAATTGCCACAGCTGCTGGTGTTCTGAGGTCCCTCCCACCGGCTGCTGCTCTGGCCGCCCTGGGGCTAAAACTGCGACTCAGCAGGCCTTTACTGGGCTCCCAGAGCATTGTGCTCAGCTCTCAGAGTGCTGTGCTGGCTGCTCCCTGCAGGGCTGCTGGGGTGTCCTCAGTGGGAGGTTAGCTTCTCTGTGTCATTTTGTGTGTGCTGGAGCTCCAGAAGTTGTTCAGAGTCCACCTTTTACATTGTTTGGAAGTGGAGTGGGGGCTAGCACCTTGGAAGTGCTGTTTCTACTCTGCCATCTTGGCTCGGCCCCCAGAACTGTTCTTTGTTGGCAAAGAAGATCAAAACATAGTACCAGAAGAAGATGATAAAGTCAAAACTCCTGCTTTCGAAAGCCTCCTGGAAAAATTTGAATTGGTTGCAGGCTATGGAGTAGCTCCAGAAGGATTTTGAAAATCAAGTAAGAGAAGTAGAGGAAAAATTGGGAAGAGAAATGAGAGAGATACAGGAAAATCATAAAAAAATGAGTCAACAGCTTGTTAAAGGAGACCCAAAAAATTACTGAAGAAAATAACACCTTAAAAAGTAGACTAACTCAAATGGTAAAAGAGGCTCAAAAAGCCAGTGAGGAGAAGAATGCCTTAAAAAACAGAATTGTTCACATAAGTGAGAAAACTGAAACTTAGAGGGGTTAAATGACTTACTTTTGGTCAAATAGTAATAGATGTCTGAGGTGGGATTCAAATCCAGGTCTTCCTGACTCTCAGGCTACCCTCCATGTGCCTTACTATTTCCCTGTTGGTTATACTTATTAAAAATTAATTCTGGGACCATGAACTAGAGCTGACTTTTTGCAGTTTGATCATTTTCATTTGCCGTATTTACCACAGAATTGGGACATAGGCATTGATATCATGTGATGAATACTATCATAAAAAATGCTCTTTCATCTACTATGCAAGTTCAATTTTCCATGCAACAATCAACCTTCAGAGCTAACTAGGGCAGGTAATATCTACTTAACTGGTAAACTCATATACAGGGACATTTAATGACTTATCAAGAATATACCCCTCCTCTACTCCCACCCCTAGACTAGCGACAGATCAAGCCTAGGTCTCCCAAGTCTCATGGCATTAGTCTTTCCTCTAACTGTGCTGGGAAGGTACTGATGTTTTAATAATCTTCTTTATCAAGGCCCTCCACTTGAAAGCACCATTGAAACCGAGGGGAAATCGCTATTTATGACAGATTTCAATTTTGTAAATGGATTCTATGCAGTCTAGCTTATTATTTGCCATTTCTTTTCTGATCTTTATCTACACTGCTTGCTATTTTAGGGGCGCAGTAGCTCAGTCATGGGACATACTTTGTTATCACTGCTTTTTCATGAGTGACAGATTGCTTAGTAACTGATCTTTTAAAAGGAAGTATGAATATGACTATTCAGTTAGACATGGCTTTTCTATAATAGGTAGGTCAAGTCCTTAACTTCTTTTGGGGGATAGGGTTTTTAAATATATTATGTTGATGTGACACTAAAACCAAAAGATGAGATTATCAAGTCCTCCCTAGTCAGAGTAGGAACAGTAATCCATCATATCCATTTCAAAGATCCAGGCTTCAATCAGTGTGAGTACTGCCTCCTATGAAGCTCATTAGTAAATGGTCTGTGAGAATTGGTTCCCCCCGCCCAATCCATTACTGGTCACCCTTTTGATAATCTCTCTAAAATTTAGCTAGACTGGTCCTCATTTAACAAAACTACAGTTTCTTACTGGGCCCATCCTTGACAACTTTCTAGCTTAGCACAATTTGTACTCTCCTGGAAGAGCCTTTGAGAACAAAATCACCTACTTGCCACCATGATATACAACAGGACAACTCAGGTGAGAACTTGGACTTGGTATTTCTGCAAAAAAAATGATTTGGTTACTTCTTCTGGAAATAGGCAGAAACTCTTTCTCTAAGAAAAATGAATTTAATTCACCCAGTACACTGATACTTTTATCCTGTGTCTACACAGCAGCACACTTAAGTAACTAGTATAAAAATCATAACTGCTAACTCTGTGACAACGTTTAGCAACACTAAACACTAGTTTAGTACACTACTTGAAAATTCCCTCCAGTCTTACATTAATCCCATGGCCAAAGAATTTTAAAGATTTTTTTTAAAAATAGATTTTTGGGGGCAGCTAGGTGGCACAGTGAATAGAGCACCGGCCCTGGAGTCGGTAGGACCTGAGTTCAGATCCGGCCTCACTTAACACAAAAGCTAGCCATGTTACCTTGGGCGAGTCACTTAACCCCAGTTGCCCCCAAAAAAGCAAAAATAAAAATAAAAATATATTTCTATTATTAAGTCAATAACCCTTACCAATAAACATTAAAGCATACAACAAGGAAAAACAACCTCATAAACTATACATGAAATCATATATATCAAACCTTGCTAGAGGTCTTCATGCCCAGACTGGATGCCCATTTATTGGGTTTGTTGAAGAGTAGATTATTATTCAGGTAGAGATTGAACATCAAGATTCTGTGAAGCTCTGAGAGGTTAAATGATTTTATTCAGGGTCACATAGCTAGTGAGCATCTGAGGCAGAATTCAAACCAGATCTCCTCACCCTGGGGACAGCATTCAGTCCTTTGCACCTTACTGCTTTTTGCAATCTTGGGCTACATCTAGAAACAAGAGAACAATTTATATACTAGCAGCAAAAATGTAAGCCAAAGAAACGTGAAAGACCTTAGAACTTTGATCAACACAATAACTACCCATAATTCACTGCAGTAGACACCAAGCATGCTCCCCATTTCCTGACAAAAACGAGATGGATTCTGAATTTAGAAAGAGACATTTTTGAATATGGACAATGTGTGAATATGTTTTGCTTGACTATGCATACTTATTGTAATTTATTTTTAATTGGGAATGTAGTGAGGAGGAAAGAAAATAAATGCATGTTAAATTGAAAAAAATCATTAGAACATTAGTGTCCTGATCAAGGGTCTTCATCTTCCTATTATGCCTGGGAGATACATGGTGATACAAAGGCCTTGATGATAAAACATTGATAATGCTATTTCCTTTTCTAGGCACCATGTTTTAGGAAGGACACTGGCAGACTGATGTGCATCTAGAAATTGGAAGTAAAGGTGGCATGAGGAGTAGAGCCCTGCTATACAAGGATCAGTAAAGGAGACTAGAAATGTTTAATCTAGGGAAGAAATGACTTCTGGTGGGATGGGTTGGGGATGATAACTGTCTTCAGGTATTTGAAGGAATGTTATGTGGAACAGGGAATAGATCTGCTCTGCTTGGCCTCAGAGGGCAGAACTAGGAATAATGGGCAGACATTGCTGAGAGGCAAAATCTGGCTTGGTATCAGGAAAACCTCCTTAAATGTTAGACCTGTTTGGGAGTGGGATAGGTTTCCTCAGGAAAAAAGTGTGAGTTTGCTACCCTGGAGATCTTTGAGTGGAAGCTTGCAGACTCCTTACTGGGAATATGACAGTGGGGATTTCTAGTTGGGTATGGATAGGATTTGATAGACCCTTTTTTCATTCCCTCTCAGAAATTCTAGAATTATAAAGTGTAATTTAGTATTTTGAATTCGTATTTAGGGACCATGTATCAGCACATTTTCAAACTACAGAAAATGCTTCCTTTATAGGTAAATATATATTTTAGTTCCATTCTATCTTCATGGTAAGACTAATTTTAAAATGATGTGTCTAGTAACTCACTTATCCAGACCTTTAAGCAAGGGGAAAGCATGCTGTTCTCTTGCTATGGAGGGACAAAGAGACGTAAGTTCTCCATTGTATATTTTCTGCCTGTGTTTGTTTAATGAAATAAGTGTTGATATTAATGTAGCAGGAGTAAAATGGGTAAACCTTAATATACAGGATGGGGGCACCCCCCATGGAGCTGTATACTCCCTCCCTTGCTTAGACCAGGTATCTGAAGCTTTGGGTCAGTGGCAGTGAGAGAGCAAAGGGCTGATTGACTGCCTGGCTGGGGAAACAGAGCCTTTGTGTTCTTTTGGATTATATAATTTCTACCATGAGGGAAATAATCAGCTTTCCTGTACTTCTTGACCATATTATACATTGAGTACTTTTTCTAGTAGGAGCACTGTTGTCTACTTTTGGGGAAGACCCTATACATAAGCCATGCTGAAGGTTTCTTTTTTTTGGAGGGCAATTGGGGTTAAGTGACTTGCCCGAAGTCACAAGGCTAGTAAGTGTGTTACGTGTCTGAGGCCAGATTTGAACTCAGGTCCTCCTGATTCCAGGGCCATTGCTCTATTCACTGAGCCACCTAGAGCCCCCTGAAGATTTCTTTTAAATATTTCCCTGGAGGGTTTTCGTTTTTTTCCCTGGTGTTATTTTGTATTTGACAAACACCAGCTGACATAGACATGTCCTCTTACAAAGAACAACGCCACCATCATCACCAAAAATAAACAGGTTGGAAGTGGAGAGGATTGCAAAAACAACTATGAAACTCCCCTAGTAAAAGACTGATTATTTTTTAAATTAAATTTTATGTTTATTTTTAGTTTACATCATTTATTTCCACAAGATTTTGAGTTACAAATTTTCTTCCCATCTTCCCTCTACCCACCACCTCAAAACAGTGATAACGCTGTATAACCCTTCTTCAATCTGCATTCTCCTACATCCTTGCCCATGCCCCTCCGACTTTCCAGTAGGGCAAGATGGATCTCCATACCTCATTGCATGTATATCTTATTTCCCAATTGCATGTAAAAAATCATATATATATATATATATATATATATATATATATATATATATATATATGTATATATATAAACATTTGATTTTAAAACTTTGAATTCCAGATTCTTTCCTTTCCTCTCTTGTAACCCACCATTACTGGGAAGATAACCAATTCAATATAGGTTGTACACTGGGAAGATAACCAATTCAATATAGGTTGTACATGTGTAGCTAAGAAAAGAACATTTCCATAGTGGGTTTATTGTGAAAGACTGACTATATTCCTTCCATCCTATCCCACCCCACACTTCTTCTATTCTCTACTTTGACCCTGTCCCTTTTCAAAAGTGTGTGCTTCCAACTTCCCCCTCTCCCAACCTCCCCTCCCCTCCTTTATCCCCCCTCTCATCCAGTTCCCCTCGCTCCTGTAAGGTGAGATACCTTTATTTAGTGTGTATGTCATTCCCTTCATAAGCCAAATTCAGTGAGAGTAAGGTTGACTCATTCCCTTTTGTCTTCCTGTACTTCCCCTCCCTTGTAACCATTTTCCCTTGCCTCTTTTATATGAGATAGTTTACCCCATTCTGTCTCTCCCCATCTCCTCTCATTATATTCCTCTCTCACCTCTTAATTTCACCTTTTAAGTATCATCCCTTCGTATTCAATTGGTCCTGTGCTCTCTATTTATACTTTGTATATATATATATATATATATATATATATATATATATATATATATATATATATATATATATGCACTTACTGATATATGTATTCATACGCCCATATATTCTCCTATATAGACATATATATGTATGTACACATTTATGTATATGTATATATGTGTATGTATACACACACAAACACACATTTATATTCCTTTAACTATGCTCATACTGAGAAAAATTTCGTAAGTTACAATTATCGGTTTTCCATGTAGGAATGTAAATAGTTTGACTTCAATAAGTTCCTTATGATTTCTTTTCCCTGTTTACCTTCTCATGCTCCTCTTGCTTCTTGTATCTAAATGTCAAGTTTTCTGTTCAACTCTGTTTTTTTCATCAAGAATGCTTGAAAGTTCTCTATTTCATTGAATGACAATATTTTCCCCTGAAACATGATACTCAGTTTTGCTGGGTAGGTGATTCTTGGTTTTAATCCCAGCTCCTTTGACCTCTGGAATATCATATTCCAAGCCCTTCAATCCCTCAGTGTTAATGTTAATTGAAAAAAAAATCATTAGAACATTAGCTGCCAGATCCTGTGTTATGCTGATTGTGTTTCCATAATATTCAAATTGTTTCTTCTTGGCTGCTTATAATATTTTCTCCTTGATCTGGGAATTCCAGAACCTGGTTATAATATTCCTAAGAATTTTCTTTTTGGGATCTTTTTTGGGAGGTGATTGGTGGATTCTTTCAATCTCTATTTTGCCTTCTGGTTCTAAAACATCGGGGAATTTTTCCTTGAGAATTTCTTGAAGGATGATTTCTAGGTTCTTTTTTGATCATGGCTTTCAGGTAGTCCAATATTTTTTAAATTTTCTATCCTGGATCTATTTTCCAGGTCAGTGGTATTTCCAGTGAGATATTTCACATTGCCTTCTATTTTTCCATTTGTTTGGATCTGTTTAATAGTACTTTGATTTCTCATAAAGTCACTAGCTTCCACTTCCTCCAATCTAATTCTGAAGGAATTATTCTTTTCAGTGAACTTTTGAGATTCTTTTTCCATCACGCAAATTTGGATTTTTAAAGCCTTCTTCTCATTGGTTTTTTGAGCCTCTTTTGCCATGTGAGTTAGTCTATTTATTTATTTTTTGCTTTTTGGAGGGCAATTGGGGCTAAGTAATTTGCCCAAGGTCACACGGCTAGGTTTTTGTTTGTGTGTGCGTTAAGTGTCTGAGGCCAGATCTGAACTCCGGTCCTTCTGACTCCAGGGCCGACACTCTACTCACTGTGCCACCTAGCCACCCCCTAGTTAGTCTATTTTCTAAGGTGTTATTTTCTTCAGTCAGTTTGTTGGCTCTCTTTTCATGATTTTCTTACATCATTCTCATTTCTTTTCCTAATTTTTCTTCCATATCTCTTATTTCATTTTCAAAATCATTTTAAGCACCTTTATGGCCTGTAACCAGTTCATCTTTTTCTTTGATGCTTTTGTGCAGGAGTTCTAACTTCATTGTCTTCCTCCTGTTCCTGTTCCTGTCCCCAAAAAGGAATCCAAAGTTGGATTGCCATGCTTGCTTTGCTTCCTTTGCTTGCTCATGTTGCCACTCAATTACTTGACTTTTGAGCTTTTTGCCAGAGTAGAACTGCTTCCAGAGAAGAGAGCTTTGTCCCAAATCACTGGGGTTTCCTCAGCTGCTGGAGCTATTAGTTGGGTGCCATCTTAGAAGCCTCCACTGGCTCTGGCACATTGGTCACTCAACCTATAACCTACACCCTAGGCAGCAATCCAGATCCAAGCACGTTAAAGCAAGTGTAATTACCCCTCAGCCTGGTTGCTTGGTCCGCCTACAATGTGCAGGCCAGGAGCTCTGAAGTAGCCATGCGTTGATAGCTGCTGCCCCTCAGCTGCTTCTCCCTCTGGTGGCAGAGGCCGGGCTGCACTCCTAAGCCCCCTGTTCCCACAAAGTCCACACTGCACTCTCACTTTGTCTTTGGCATTTATGGGTTGATAATTCTGGAAACCCCCATATCTACTGCTGATCCACTCTTCTGAAGTCCCTCCAGCTGGTGGCTGATTGTTGCCACCCTGAGGCTCAAACTGAGGGCTCAGATGTGGCTGGGCTCCCAGTGTGCTGTGATGGACCCTTCCTGTCCACTGCCAGGCTATCTGCAGTGGGAGGTTTGTTTCTCTCTCTCACTTTGTGGGTTCTGTAGCCCTAAAGTTTATTTACAGTCATTTTTATAGGTATTTGAGGTGGTTATGCAAGGGGCATATGGAGTTTTCCTGCTTCTATGCTGCCATCTTGGCTCTACTCCCCTCTCCTGGAGGGTTTTCCCTGGGGGGAGAAGAGGGCCAGAGAAAGGGATGCTTGGCTCAGCTTCCAACATATCATCAAGTTCACCTCTAGGAAATCCCAGATCCCTTTGGGGCCCCCTTGGGTCATGGAATACATAGAAAATCCCAGAAGGCTATTGTGTGGATGAATTAAAGGGGGATGAACTCTTTGTGGGTTGAAAGTATTGAGAGTTTTGTTGCTGGGAAGGGAGGAAAAATGACACCTTTGCCTCATTATGGTTTCTTTACAAAGTCAGCAGGCATCTAGACCGTCTTCTCAAAGAGTTTCTGGGCTGATAATAAATTAATTATTGCCATTTTCATTCCTAAATGATGCTGAGAAACATCAAGAACTACTTTGTCAAAACACAGTGTCTCAAAGAATTAAAATGTCAAATTTTCTCCTTGAGAGAGGCATGTAGCATAACTTAGTTTGAGCATAAATTGTTTTACTTAAGACATTTTCATGCCAGTCTGTTTTTAATGTAAAAACTTTTGTTTTCTTGGTTAGCAAATAATCATAAAACATATGAAGGAATTTTAAATTTTGCATCTTGGCAACCCCTCTCCCCCATCATATGTGACCCATTAAGACCTCAGTCGATAAGCCTGAGGGAATTGTCCCAGGCGCATAGTGAGAAAGCACTTGCCCAGGGTCACACAGCTAGGACAAGTCAGAGGCAGGTTTTGAACATTTTCTTGATCCAAGTTTCCTTGATCCAAGCTCAGCACCCTAGCACATGCACTACCCTACCTCTAATTATAAAAGAAAGATTGGGTACTTTAAACTGCAAAAATAGCATCTGCTGCTGACTTTCTCAACTCTGATAATTAGTATATACTCAAAATGAGAAGCAGCATGGTGTGGCTAAAGGGGAGGCCTTGTGTTCTACTTACACAGCACACTTAGCCATGTGATCCTAAAATTCCTTCAGATCTCAGTAATCACTGATCCACATTAGCAGAAGGAATCCCCTCCCAGGGACTGCCTTACACTGATGAAATCACAAGTCCATCTGGTTAAAAGAAAATCACAATGAAGTTAGCCCTTTCATAAGCAGATTCTTTCTACAAGGCTGTAAAATTGTAATTGCTGACATTAACTACAGTAATGTAAATGAAAAAATATCACTGGAAGGGAAAGTGAAGTTTGAATAATTAAAAAACTAACAGTGATTCTGTCTAACAAATCCTAAAATAGAACTCTCTTGTATTGGTAGAGAGGTGTGGGGCTAACAGGGAGGAATGTTGTGTGTTGTCAGGTATGGGTACAGTCAGTTGCTTTGGATGGACTAATTTTTTTGTTACAATGGAGATTTCAGTTGTGGGAGGTGATATATAGAAATTACTCTGATAAAACAACCAAAGGTACTAATAAAACATATTTGGAAAGAAAAATGCCTTTAATTTTTTCCCCATCTAAAAGTTAGGAACTGTTTTTTTCATGTTGCCAAATAAAAGGACTTTGTTACATGATGACAAGACCAGGGATCTAAATGTTTCAGGTCTGGATGAGTTTTGAATAGGAATTACTTTTACCAGGGAAATGGCAAAAGATGAAGAAGCACCCAGGAAAAGCCCCAGGGGTTCCGAGTGAAAGAGAATTTTTTTTTATTATTACCTACCAAGGCATTGGTTCACAGTTATTGGTGAAGGCTGGATAAATGCTTTCTGATAATGCTCATCATACTTATGTGAAATGAGGATTATCTGGCATTCAGCAGAAATAATTTTAGCCTTCCAGGAATACTTTTGGTTAGACCTGAGACAATATTCTCAGACTGTTAAAATGAAACTCATTGTTATTGGCTTATGGAGTTGTATTCACTGGTGTTTTTTCTCTCCCAAATTCCATTACCTGAAATTGGTAACATTTCAGGGCTGTAATGAAATAGCTAGTAATGGAAGACAGGCCTGAAATGTCCTATGTAGATTGGAAGTTCTGGGCTAGCTACTCTGATCTCTAGCAAGTCTGAATTTATAAGCCTTTAAAAGGGTTCTGAAGGTTCAAGATTGAGGTGGTCATGTTGACCAAATTTCACTGAAGTGGCCAGGAGGTTTCATTCTAACTTGTGACTTACTAGTTGAGGTTAGTTTCCCTAGTCTACAAAAGAATATCCATTCCAGTGGGTATTCCTGGTTTTGAACCCAAGAGGAAGCAGCTCTTTCCTGAGATAGAATCCCTGTTCCTGTTTGTCTGTCTGGGGCATATGCTTCCAAGGGACATGGGGGAAAGTGACACAGTGACATTTTAGGCTACGACTCTGACCCCAAGATGATTTCACAGAATTTCAGAGTTGGAAGGGACCTCATTGAACATCTAGTTCAAATCTTACTTGCAAAAGAATCCCCCTTCTAATACATCCCACAAATAGCCATCTATTCTCTGAAGACCTCTAGTGAGTGGGAATCTACTTCCTCTACTTTGGGACAATATCAGTTGTGGAGACTTTTTTTCAGACATCAAGTCTTCACTTGCCTCTTTGCCACTTTCACCCATTGCTCTTAGTTCTTCCTATCTGAGGCCAAACAGAGCAAGTTGAATCCCTCTTTTATATGATATTTGTCATCAACTATCTGAAATGCTATCAATTCCCCCTTCCCATCCCCAGCCTTCTCTCCTCTGTACTAAATACCCCCAGTTCCTTCAACTGATGTTGGCATGGCATAAACTAAGGATCCTTCCATGGCCATTACTTAGCCCAACGGAGGCAACCACACAGGAGCATCTAAAGAGCTTTCTACTTGTTTGCGAATGAGAAAGAGTAATAATTTACCTAACACATAAATTCACAGACAACTTTCTCTAAGTGTTCATGACGTCTAAGTGTTTAAGGAACCTATAGCTCCTCAGAATTGTAGAATGTAAGCTCCTTGAAGGCAGGGTGAGGACTGTGGTGTTTTTTTTCTTTGTATCCTCTGCCTAATGCAAGACATTGTGCATAGTAAGATTTTACTAAATGTGGTAAATGTTTGAGCTGGATTGGACTGATTGGTTTTTTTTTAAATTGCTTTGATTCCTTTGAGGGGCCTAAGATCTCTATAAATCTCTTTCATTTAGCAGTATAAACTGGGAAATGTATAAATCAGCCAAAATCTTCTCAATCATGGCCTGAATAGTGTCGCAGAGTGGTGGTCCAACATCTTTCCCAGAGCTTAGGACTGCATTTGGTTGATGGGGAAGATCTTGTTTTCCCACCCCCATCCCCCACAAGGATCACCATGGGGGCACATCATTTTTCCTGCTAAACAGAGAATACTTGCTGCCCAGATGGGGACCACTAGCAACAAATCCTTTGGAAGTCTACACTGTCTTACTTTGCACATAGTTGCATACAGACCTTATTCTAAGGAGAAGATACCTCGAGTTTTGACCTCTGGTTAACAGATCCCAAACATATTCAAAGTATTGCATTTTCATACAAGAGTTCATCCCTGTTAAATTGGAGAGAGAATTGGGATCCCATTTGATGGGAGCACATTTATCCAAAGGGCTTGGCTCCTTTTTTTGTGATTGGGTACCTTTCTGAGGCACCATTTTTGGTTTTGTGGTAACTTGGGCTTGCATCGGCCATCTGGTCAACTGATCCCATGTATCTGGGACCATTCAGTCAGCAATCACAAATGATTTCTAGGGGGCATGGGAATAGCTCATGGGGAAACTCCTGGTTCCAGGGGTAGTTTGATTCTATGTTAAAATGGGTTGGGGAGAAGACTAGGTAATAGACATGCAATAATCCAAGTCAGTCTGGCAGCCTGCCTAGCTGCCATATTAGTTTCTTTTGAGCCTTTTTATTTTGGTACCCAGGGATGCATGTTCAATAAATCAACAGATGCTAAAATGCCTACTGTGTGCCGGGCACTGTACTAGGTGCTGAGGACGAAAAAAATGAAAAAACAACAACATGCTCAAGGAGCTCATATTTTAATAGAGGGAACAAAGTACACAGGCAAACAAAAGAAGAAAAATAAATGACACCAGCCTCTCCCCATTTCAATCCACTCTTCACATACCTACCAAAATATTTTGCCCAATATATAGGTTTCACCATTATTTAAAACCCAACTCAAATACCACTATCTCAAATGGGCTTTCTCTAACCCAGTCTTTCCCACTTCTACATTCTCCCCAATCTGATAACATCATTTTCCCTTGGATATCAAATAGCACTTTGATTGTCAACTCTCTGATGTATTTATGAGGCAACTTGATGGCTCAGTGGATGGAGTGCTGGGCCTGGAGTCAGGAAGACCTCAGTTCAAATTAAGCCTCAAACACTTACTAGCTATGTCTTCTTGATATTATATTTTTTCATGATAATCCACTATGCTGTTTATTTCATGTAGGCCTTTACTTGCAGTATTCTATAGGGCACACCACTTGCATGTGCTATGTGTCTCGCCATTGCTTTTTAGACATTACAACTTTGAGTCTTTAGAGGTTTTGGTGTTTTAAGATGGAGAGCCATATATCAGTAGGCAAACATTTTGGTTTTGTGAAAAAGGTGTGTGTGTGTGTGTGTGTGTGTGTGTGTGTGTGTGTGTGTGTGTGAGCACCAGGGAACTGCTTGGAATCATTGAAATAACTGTTCAGTTTCCCAAGAGCAATCCAACCTATTCTCTTTCTCCTATTCAGTTCCGAGACCAAATTGCTGTCCATCTGCAGTATCTGTCCCAAATATACGTACTTATGCATTAACTTAATGGACTGGCCACTCAATTGCATGTCTTCCTCTGGACAACAGACATTTTCCATCCATTATCTTTTCCTGTGTAGGCCATTAAACTGGTCTATTTTGAATAATCATGGATTTCATTGAAGAGACTGTTCAGGTTTTGAGGGGTTTGATATAGTCAGCATAATATTATCCCAAATAGGAGCAGATGGAGGACCTCACACTGCTCTTCCATTTGGACCCTGCATAAGACATCCTCCATGGCAATGTCAAACACCTTTGGTGAGCCTGTGTTCCCCTATATTAGACTTCACTTAAAGTCAATAACCAGAGGGTCATTGGCCAGTGTTCTCTTTCTGTGGTTTCATTTATTGAGGAATCCTTTACAATATTAACACGTTGGAAGAAAGCTTTTACAGTAGATTTTTGCTCTACTATGTCAAATGCTTTTTTGTAATCAACAAAAACAGAGCAGGATCTTGGATTTTCTGTATATTTGAGACAACTGTGTGGCTTTAAAGATGTAGAAAACAATTTGTAAAAGCTGGCCCATGCCCTTCCCATGTTTTCATCAATATGTGTATAGATCCTTCTCATAAGGATTTTATGAGGACAAGAAAGCTGCCAGAAGGATCGGTAGTTATTGATATCTTCTCATTCATTTATTTTTGTTTAATAACATTGTTCTTGATTTTCCTCCTTCCACTCTTGAGATAGCTCCTTCAGGGCTTTCATGAACTGGGTCACTGCCAGCATAGATGCACTCTCTGGTTTTGTTCAGCTACACTTTCTGCTTTAATCTTCCTGGTGCCATTTATTTTTCTTCGTGTAGCACCTTGGAGACAGAGGTACTAGGCAAATGTAGTTATTTCCTGTGCCACTGAGGATGGAAAGAGGTCATTCTAGAGACCTGACAAGTGCTCTTATAAGCAGATACTCACAAATGATGGCATTGCATTATTTTCTTCAATTTGCAATATAACTGATCTTTAAGAAAAGGTCAAAAACCTTTTAATGATGACCTTTGTTTTATACATTAGTCATTTCTACATGGACTGTGCCTTCCCCCCATCCACCCAATAAACTTTACCTTGTAACAAAGAAAAAGTGTTAAGCAAAACCAACCACATTGCAGTGACCATATGATACCATATGTGTAACATTCTATACCCATAGTCCACTTCTCTAAGCAAGGGATAGAGGTACATTGCTTCATCTGTTCCTTGGGGTTGAAATTGATCATTGCCTGTATTGCTTTATTTTGCAAGAGAAAATGCCTTTGCCTTTTGATTAAAAGCAATAAATCAGGGTGATGGGCACTAGGTGATATAGTACACAAATGAGACCAAAGTAACAAATTTATTGCTGTCTCTAGCATATCTTACATTGACACGGTGTTGGTTTTGATTAATTTACATTAAGGCCCCTGTACTCTAGGTTATCAAAGAAAAATGTTTTAAGTTTATATATATATATATATGTATATATATATACACATTATACATACACACACACATATATATGTATGTATACATGTATATATGTATACATATATATATATGTAGAATTCATGTAAACAAAACCAAAAAATCTTCACTTGAATATCTTCAGTTTATTTACATATATATGATATATATGTATCTACATATATATGTATTTATATATACTCTAAAGATATTCTTCAAGTGAAGTTTTTTGTTTGTTTGTTTTTGTTTTTTTTTTACTTCCCAAGACAAAGTGGAAGCCACGATGTGTAAATTAGTTTATGTCTACCATTCCAGGAGCAGACCTGAACAATAGCAGCAATGCAAGAAGCCCAACATAAGTACTGTTTGTCTCTGTCCACTGGACGAATTACTGTGCTGTGAGGAGGGGAGGCAAGAATGAGAATCTGCTGATGCAGCTTCTGCCAGGCCCCCGGGCCCTTAGTTTGGCTCTCCCCACCCCCATCTACAATACTCCTGGGTAGATTAAAGAGGGTCTTCTTTTCTCAGTCCTCTAACTGAGCTGCAGTGAACATTAGAGATGAGAGAAAACTGCAGCCACTGTATTTCTTGGCAATCTGCTTGAATAAAAATAGAGATCTGCTGAGTCAGGATTCTCATATCTGCAAACCTTCCCCAGCTGGGGAAAAAGATTTTCCCCCCTCTTTTGAGTGTTTACCTAAATTAGGTTTCCCCTTCCCAAGCCAAAGAGATACATAACCTGCCTGGAAGTTGATATTTTCAAAGATAAATGCGTTCTTTATATATGGATTTCTATGCGCATTTAAAGTACTTCTAACTGTTAAGCCTAAAATATCTGCTTTCTTTGGGGAGATGAAATAAGATCTCCATTTATCTGGTACCGAATCTACACATCCAATATACCAACACGGTTCCATAGTGAGCGGAAGTCACTTCTTTCCTAGGATCACTCACTCCTGCCTGCCTGCTTTCTTAAAGTACAAAAGATTTAGACAAAATTCATCGAGGGATGAAGGCATGGGTGAAGGACAGATAGCATTTTAAAGAAATGGTCCCTATTTCCCAATCTTGTCCAATGGCAGCAATGATAGGATGGCAGGGGCACTTCCTCTTCTCCTTGCTTTACTTCATGACCAGAACCACTGACCTTTTTTCTTAGAGATAACATCAAGCCCCAGTGGAGAGAGATGAAATGCTCTTACTTCCCTGTGCCCGGAGAGAATGTTAACACACAGCAGGATAGCATCATACCCATAGGGAAAACTAGCAAGTGCTCTGGCCCATCCTTTATGGTAACTGCCTAGATAACTAAGTCAAAACCTTTGCTAATGCTTTCTTCTTTGGGAAGAATTTTAATGTTCAGTCCTCCCAAGGATTACTTTAAGAATCTAATCTACTTGTCCCTTTCCTAATGAACATTATTAAACAAGTGCATGTGTTTGTTTATTTTCACTGTTTCCTGTACTTCACACTCATAGTTTGACCCCCATTCCTGTATTACCCTCCCTTCTCTCCTTTCTTTTGGAATTCCAAGCTCCATTGTGGTTCTGCTCAGGTGCCCTCTCTCCTGCCCAAGGTCTATCCTGATACTCCCAGTTGTTAGTGCTTTTGCTAGTCTGCTAAATTACTTTATATTTACTTATTTGTGTACATGTTGTATTCTTACAAAGGGATGGAAGTTCCTTAAGGGCAGGAACTGTTAGGGTTAGGGTTCAATTTTTGCCCTTCTATTGTTCCTATCTAACACAAAGCTGTACATAGAGAAGGCACTCAATACATGCTGGTTCAATCAAATTGAATTGAATTTCAGCCTGGGAGGCAGCTGTGGTTTTGCAGAAAAACCCTGAATTTGGAGTGAGGAGACTTAGATTTGTATATGGCTCTGCTATTTAGTGGTTGCATCCATCATCTTGGCCTACTGACTGACTGTTACTCATCTATAAAGTGGAGAAGTTGAGTAAAGTGGCTACCTCACAGGTTTGTTGTGAGGATTAAATGAGATAGTATACTCAACTATAAAGTACTATATAAACGGTAATTATTATTATCTGCTCCTTCAGTAAATAACTACCATTGATTACTGTTCATTGCTGAGACTCTCTCCTCCATCTCTTGTAAGAAGTAATATTTCCCCTAAAAAAACCTTTTTCTGAAAAATTTCCAAAGAATTTCAAGTTTTTTCCAGCAGTATTTTGTAGTTTGAAGATCTCTGGCTTGGGAGTCAGGCAAGGGTGCACCAGAACCAGCTCAAATTGGCTTTTGAGAGCCAGTTGTTAAATATTCAACTACACTTCAAAAATCGGCAAACTACAGATCAAGGCTTGTTTTATTGTTTGTTGGTCTAGATTTAACAAAGTGATGGAAAACTGTTAATAATGTAGATTAAACTTGAAAGTATATCTTGGAAAATTTATTAAACATTTACTAGCATACTCTGGTAGTCAGGAATCCTGGGTTCTAGTTACCAGCTTTACTGCTTACCCCCTATAGGACCTTAGAATCAAAGAATGTTGGAACTGCAAGGAACCTCAGGGATCTTTTGGTCCAGCACCTTCATTTTATAGGTGAAGAAATTGAGGCCCAGAGAAGGAAAGTGACGTGACCCAGGCCACACAGCTACGTGGGATAGAACTAGGACTGAAACCCGTATCTTTCAATTCCAAGGCTAGTGAGTACTCTTTCTACTATACTCCAGCTGTCTAGGGGCAGCTAGGTGGCACTGCAGTGGATAGAGTACCAGACCTGGAGGCAGTAAGACTCATCTCCCTGAATTCCAATCTGACCTCAAACACTTTCTAGTTATGTGATCCTGGGAAAGCTACTTAGCCCTGGTTGCCTCAGTTTCCTCATCTGCAGAATGAGCTGGGGAAGGAAATGGCAAACCAATCCAGTATCTCTGCCAGGAAAACCCCAAATAGGATCATAAAGAATCATACATGATTGAACAACAGTAAAAATAACTATCTTGGACAAGTTACTATCCTTCTCTAGAATACGTTTCCTCTTCTGTAAAATGAGGCAGTTACACTAGAAAAATTCTAAGGGTCCTTCCAGATCTCACATTTTAATCTTTTAATTTAATTTAATCAACATATATTAAGCATCAAATGTGTGCTTGACACTGAGGGAGACTCAAAGTATCGATAAGACATGGTTTCTGTACTCATCAAGCTTATGATCTAATAATACCTTGGGTCCCATCAATGGAGCTTCCAAACAATCTATAGTATTTCTCTTTGCTCCCTTCCAGGGAATCATTTCTTCTTTAAAATATTTATTTATTAGTTTTCAACATTCATTTCCACAAGATTTTGAGTTACAAATTTTCTTCCCGTCTCTCCCCTACCCCTACCCCAAGATAGCAATCATACTGAATACCCCTTCCCCCAATTTATTCTCATTTATACCCTTCGCCACCTCCCCCCTACTTTCTTGCAGGGCAAGATGGATTTCTATACCCCAGTGCTTGTATATGTTATTTCTCGGTTGCATGTAAAAAACCATTTTTAACATTTGTTTTTTAAAACTTTGATTTCCAGAGTCTTTCCCTTCTTCCCTCCTCACCTACTTCCACTGGGAAGACAAGCAATTTAATATAGGTTGTACGTGTGTAGTTATGCAAAACATTTCCATAGTAGTTATACTGTGAAAGACTAACTATATTTCCCTCCATCCTATCCCATCCCCCATTTATTCTATTTTCTCCTTTAACAGAGTCCCTTTTCAAAAGTGTTTGTTTCTAACTACCCTCTCCCCCTTCTATCACCCCCCCTCTTATCCCCTCCCCTCTACTTTCCTGTAGGGTAAGATACACAATTGAGTGTATATGTTATTCCCTCCTTAAGCCAGATTCAGTGAGAGTAAGCTTGACTCATTCCCTTTCACCTTCCTGCTCTTCCACTCCATTGTAAGTTTCTCTTGCCTCTTTTATGTGAGATAATTTACCCTATTCTCTCTCTCTCTCTTTCTCCTACTCTCAATATATTTCTCTTTCACCTCTTAATTTTATTTTTAGATATCATCCTTTCATATTCAATTCATCCTGTGCCCCGTGTCTATGTATACATACACACACACATATATGTACTCATACACCCTGCTATATATATTCCCTTCAACTATTCTTATACTGGAAAAGTCTCATGAGATACAATTATCATTTCTCCATGAAGGAATGTAAATAGTTCAACTTTAATAAGTTCCTTATGATTTCTTTTTCCTGTTTACCTTCTCATGCTTTTCTTTTTTTTTTTTTGCAGAAAATAGGCTTCTATTTATTTTATTTTTACATATGGATAATAATTGTATTAATCATCACATTAGGCAATGTCTTAAGCCAAAATAAGGCAATATTGCAATCTGTGATTTCTTCAAGGCATGGAATGCCATTTTAGAAAATCCCCCTCTAAGGACTTTTAAGTAAGAAAGTCCTGGGGAACTACCCTAGGCATGTAGAGGTCTCATGGCTTACTAAGTGTCTGAAACAAGACTGAGTTAACATTGGTCAGCCTGTCTCCAAGGCTTAGCATTCTATCCGTCATTTAGATCTAACGCCTTTCCTCTGTTTACTATTTCTAGTTTACCCTGTATATAGTTGTTTGCATGTTATTTCTCCTTGGATATGACTGTTATGAGATCTATAAATGTCTTTTACCTTTATTTTCATTCCTAGCACTTCTCATGCTTTTCTTGTTTCTTGTATTTGAAAATCGAATTTCTTGTTCAGCTCTGATCTTTTCATCAAGAATGCTTGGGGGGCGGAGCCAAGATGGCAGAGTAGAAACAGCATTTCCAATGTGCTCTGCCCCACACAAATTTCAAACAATGTGAAAGGGAGCTCCGAACAACTTCTGGAGCCACAGCACCCACAGAAGAGAACAGAGAAGCTAACCTCCTGCTGAGGACAGCCCACCAGCCCTGCAGGGAGCAGCCAGCGAAGGGCTCCGGGAGCAGGCAGCACAGCGCGCTGGGAACTGACAGCGCAGCCCGCAGAGTGGAGCCCAGGTCCAAGGTTTTAGTCCCAGGGCGGCCGGGCCTTCAGCCTGCTGGTGGAACCCCAGAACACCCGCAATTGTGGCGATCCCAGAATTATCAGCACAGATATGCCTAGGACAAAGTGAGAGGTTAGTGCCTTATGGACTTTGGGGAACACGTGGCTTCCTCCCCTGGGGGCAAAAAGCTGCTGAAGAAACAGCTGCACAGAAGCCATTTTGCAGCTTCAGTAGTGGCTCTAGCTCCTGGTCTGCAAACTGTAGGGAGATCCAGCAATCAGTCTGGGGGTTAATTGCTTTTGCTTTAAACTGCCTGGATCTGGATTGTGGTCTGGGGGGAAAGTCTGGGGTGGGTATCCAACTTGCCAGAGTGGGTGGAGGCTTTACAGAGGCCACCCAACTGGCAGAAGTTGTGAAGACCCCACGTTTGGGCGGAAGCTCCCCTGTCTGGTGGCAGAGTCCTACTGTGGCAACAAGCCCAAAAATCAAGTAATTAAGTGGCAATATGCCTAGGCAAATGAAACAAAATAAACAGAAAAGTTCAACACTGGACTCCTATTTTAGGGGCAAAGAGGATCAAAGCATGGAGGAGGACTGCGAGGTCAGAACTCCTGCACCAAAAGCCCCAAATGAAAATACAAGCTGGCTGCAGGCCATAGAGGACCTTAAGAAGCAGATAAGAGAAGTGGGGGAAAATTTGGGAAGAGAAATGAAAAAGATGCAAGAAAAGTATGAAATGACAGTGAACAGCCTGACTGAGGAAAATAACACCTTAAAAAATAGACTAACTCAAATGGCAAAAGAGGCTCAGAAAGGCAATGGGGAGAAGAATGCCTTAAAAAGTCAAATGTGCCAGATGGAAAAAGAATCTCAAAAGCTCACTGAGGAGATTCATTCCTTCAGAGTTAGACTGGAGCAAATGGAAGATAGGGACTTTATGAGAAATCAAGATACTATTAAACAGATACAAACAAATGAAATAATAGAAGGCAATGTGAAATATCTCATGGGAAAAACCACTGACCTGGAAAATAGATCCAGGAGAGACAATTTAAAAATTATTGGACTACCTGAAAGCCATGATCAATGAAAGAACCTAGAAATCACCCTTCAAGAAATTCTCAAGGAAAATTGCCCTGATGTTTTAGATCCAGAGGGCAAAATAGAGGTTGAAAGAATCCACCGATCACCTCCTGAAAAAGATCCCAAAAAGAAAACTCCCAGGAATATTATAGCCAGGTTCCAGAATCCCCAGATCAAGGAGAAAATACTACAAGCAGCCAGGAAGAAACAATTTCAATATTGTGGAAACACAATCAGAATAGCCCAGGACCTGGCAGCTTCTACACTGAGGGATCGAAGGGCATGGAATATGATATTCCAGAGGGCAAAAGAGCTGGGAATGAACCCAAGGGTCACCTACCCAGCAAAACTGAGTATTTTGTTTCAGGGGAAAATATGGTCATTCAGTGGAATAGAGGACTTTCAAGCATTCTTGAGGAAAAAACCAGAGTTGAATAGAAAATTTGACATTCAGACACAAGAAGCAAGAGATGCTTGAGAAGGTAATCAAGGAAAAGAAATCAAAAGGAACTTATCAAAGTTGGACTATTTACATTCCTACATGGAAAAACAATAACTCTGTTTGATGAAACCTTTCTCATTATGAAAATAATTGAAGAAGGGTACATGGCATATGTTCACAGGTATACATGGATAGAGGGCACAGGTTGAATTTGATGGGAAGGGATGATTATTTTTTTTTGGAGGGAAATTGGGGTTGGGTGGCTTGCCCAGGTTCACGTGGCTGGGTTTTTGTTTGTGTGTTGGGTGTCTGGGGCCAGATGTGAGCTCGGGTCCTTCTGGCTCTGGGGCTGGCTCTCTGCTCACTGCGCCACCTAGCCGCCCCAAGGAAGGGATGATTCTTAAGGGGTGAAGTCAAGAGGTGAGAGAGAAAAGTGGCAAGAGGAGATGGAGAGAGACAGGGTAGGGCAAACTATCTCATGTAGAAGAGGCAAGGGGAAGTAGTTGCAGGGGAGGGGAAGAACAGGGAGGCAAAAAGGCAAAAGCATATTCTCATTGAAGTTGGCTCAAGGAGAGAATCACATACATACTAAATGGAATATCTTACCCTCACTCACTCTCCTGAGTAGAGGAAAGGGGGATGAGAGGGGGGATGATGGAGGGGAGGGCATTCTGGGGAGAGGGGAGGTTAGAAGTACCCACTATCAAAGAGGGACAGGATCAAAGTAGGGAATGGACCAGGTGGGAGGTGAGACAGGTGGGAGGGAAATATAAGCAGTCTTTTACAATATATCTACTATGGTAATGTTTTGCATAGATATACATGTACAACACATACTGAATTGCTTATCTTCTCAGAGGGAGTGGGTGACAAGGGAGAAAGGGAATGGATCTGAAAATCGAAGTTTTAAAATTAAATGTTTCATAAGATGTCCAGGGAGTGGGGCTCAGAGATTCACCTTGCCCTAATGGCAAAGTCGAAGGGGGTATGGGAGAAGATATGGGAGAGAGCAGATTGGATGAGGGGATATCTAGTGGGACTGCTATTCTGGGGTGGTGGGTAGAGAAAAAAAATGGGGGAAAATGTAACTTATAATCTGGTGGAAATGAATGATGTAAACCAGAAATTAATAAAACATTTGTTTAATTAAAAAAATAGAAGAGAAAAAAAAGAATTTTCTAGCATAGACTTGCTCTGTGTCCAATACAAGTGAGCTTTTAATAAACTTTACTTTTCTTTGGAAAAATAAAGCTTTACTGCTATCCTACTGCCTATAAAATAAAATAGGGGGGTAGGTAGGTGGTGCAGTGAATAGAGCACTGCCCTTGGAGTCAGGAGAACCCAAGTTCAAAACCAGCCTTAGACACATAAAACTTATTAGCTGTGTGACCTTGGGCAAGTCACCTAACCCCAATTGCCCTGCCCTTTCCCCTCAAAAACAAAACAAAACAAAACAAAACCAAAGATAAAAACCAAATCATAGAAACAATAATTTTGGGGCAGCTAGGTGGCATAGTTAATATAGCACCAGCCCTAGAGTCAGGAAGACCTGAGCTCAAAACTGGCCTCAGACACTTGACACGCTTACTAGCTGTATGACCAATGCATTTCCTTCCCCTCCAAAAGCTTTTTTTTTTAAAATTAAGATAAAATAAAAACCTCTTAGTGTATAAAAAAAAGAAAATTTGACATTCAGACACAAGAAGCAAGAGATGCTTGAGAAGGTAATCAAGGAAAAGAAATCAAAAGGAACTTATCAAAGATGGACTATTTACAGTCCTACATGGAAAAACAATAACTCTGTTTGATGAAACCTTTCTCATTATGAAAATAATTGAAGAAGGGTACATGGCATATGTTCACAGGTATACATGGATAGAGGGCACAGGTTGAATTTGATGGGAAGGGATGATTATTTTTTTTGGAGGGAAATTGGGGTTGGGTGGCTTGCCCAGGTTCACGTGGCTGGGTTTTTGTTTGTGTGTTGGGTGTCTGGGGCCAGATGTGAGCTCGGGTCCTTCTGGCTCTGGGGCTGGCTCTCTGCTCACTGCGCCACCTAGCCGCCCCAAGGAAGGGATGATTCTTAAGGGGTGAAGTCAAGAAGTGAGAGAGGAAAGTGGCAAGAGGAGATGGAGAGAGACAGGGTAGGGCAAACTATCTCATGTAGAAGAGGCAAGGGGAAGTAGTTGCAGGGGAGGGGAAGAACAGGAAGGCAAAAAGGCAAAAGCATATTCTCATTGAAGTTGACTCAAGGAGAGAATCACATACATACTAAATGGAATATCTTACCCTCACTCACTCTCCTGAGTAGGGGAAAGGAGGATGAGATGGGGGATGATGGAGAGGAGGGCGTTCTGGGGAGAGGGGAGGTTAGAAGTACCCACTATCAAAGAGGGACAGGATCGAAGTAGGGAATGGACCAGGTGGGAGGTGAGACAGATGGGAGGGAAATATAAGCAGTCTTTTACAATATATCTACTATGGTAATGTTTTGCATAGATATACATGTACAACACATACTGAATTGCTTATCTTCTCAGAGGGAGTGGGTGACAAGGGAGAAAGGGAATGGATCTGAAAATCGAAGTTTTAAAATTAAATGTTTCATAAGATGTCCAGGCACTGGGGCTCAGAGATTCACCTTGCTCTAATGGCAAAGTCAAAGTGGGTATGGGAGAAGATATGGGAGAGAGCAGATTGGATGAGGGGATATCTAGTGGGACTGCTATTCTGGGGTGGTGGGTAGGAAAAAATGGGGGAAAAATGTAACTCATAATCTGGTGGAAATGAATGATGTAAACCAGAAGTTAATAAGGCATTTTTTTAATTAAAAAAAATAAAGTACAAAAAAAAGAATGCTTGAAAGTCCTCTATTTCATTGAATGACCATATTTTCTCCTGAAGCATTATACTCCGTTTTTCTGGGTAGGTGATTCTTGGTTTTAATCCTAGCTCCATTGACCTCTAGAATATCATATTCCAAGCCCTTCAGTACTCTAATGTAGAAGCTGTTAGGTCTTGTGTTATCCTGATTATGTTTCCACAATGCTCACATTGTTTCTTCCTGACTATTTGTAATATTTTCTCCTTGACCTGGGAACTCTGGAATTTGGCTATGATATTCCTAGGAGTTTTCTTTTTGGGACCTTTTTTCAAGATGCGATTGGTAAATTATTTTGATTTCTATTTTGCCCTCTGTTTCTAGAATATCAGGGCAATTTTCCTTGAGAATTTCTCGAAGGATGATTTCTAGGTTCTTTGTTTGATCATGGCTTTCAGGTAGTCCAGTAATTTAAAATTTCCCTTGCCCAGATCTATTTTCCAGATCAGTGGTTTTTCCAATGAGATATTTCACATTGCCTTCTATTTTTTTTATTTGTTTGGATCTGTTTGATAGTATCTTGATTTCTCATAAAGTCATTAGCTTCCATTTGCTCCAATCTAATTTTGACGGAATTATTCTCTTCAGTGAGTTTTTTTAATTCCTTTTCCATCTGGCCAATTTGACTTTTTAAGACATTCTTCTCCTCATTGGCTTTTTGGGCCTCTTTTGCCATTTGAGTGAGTCTGTTTTAAGATGTTATTTTCTTCAATATTTTTGGGTCTCCTTTAGCAGGCTATTGACTTGCTTTTCATGATTTTCTTGTATCATTCTCATTTCTCTTCCCACTTTTTACTCAACTTCTCTTACTTGATTTTCAGAATCCTTCATGAGCTCCTCAATGGCTTACAACCAATTCATATTTTTCTTGGAGGCTTTTGATGCAGGGATTTTGACTTTGTTGTCTTCTTCTGGTTCTTTGTTTTGATTGTCTTTGTCACCAAAATACGATTCTATAGTTTGATTATGCTTCCTCTGTTTGTTCATCTTGCCAGCCAATTACTTGACTTTTGAGCTCTTTGCCATGGTAGAACTCTGCTTCCAGAGTGGAGAGTTCTGTGTACCAAATTTCTGGGGTTTTGTGCAGGTGTTTTCAGAACTGTGAGGAGGGCACCCTCTCTACAGCCTCCACAAGTTCTGGCACACTAGTGCTTCTCACCCCAGGATGGCCACCCGCGACTGTGACCCAAATCCAAGCAGGTCAAAGCAAGTGCAATTACCCTCTGAATGGTTGCTTGGTTCCCCTAGGATCTGTAGGCCTGGAGCCAGAAATAGTGGCAGCAGTTACATCCACAGCTACCTCCACCACCCCAGGGCAGGGGCTGGGCAATGCTCTTCTCTCGTCTCTCTTTCATCAGAGTTCCCCCACTGACCTTTTACTTTCTCTTTGGTGTTTATGGGTTGAGAAGTCTGGAAACTGCCATAGCTGCCAGTGATTCATTCTCCTAAAGTCTGCTCCAGCTGGTCTCTGCCACGGGTCTGGGCTTCCCTGGGTCTGGGCCACCCAGGTCTGGGCCAGCAAGGCTCATGTGGAATTGTGCTGTTCCCAGCTTGGTGCAATAGACCATTCCTATCGGCCTGCCAGGCGGCCTTTAGCAAGAGATTCGTTTCTCTCTGTTACTTTATGGGTTCTATAGCTCGAAAATTTGTCTAGAGTCATATTTAACAGATATTGGAGGTATATGGAGTGGGAGCTCAAGCATGTTCCTGCTTTTACTCTGCCATCTTGGCTCCTGAGAATCATTTCTTTATTCATTAGACAAGCATTTATCTCGCACCTAATATGTGTAAGGCACTGTGTTAGGTGAAAGAAATAGAAAGACAAAAATGATGAGACAGGTCTCTTCCCTCAAAGGGCTTACATTCTACTGGGAGAAAACAATATGTACAATACATACTTAGAAAATTAAATACAGGCCATATATGTATATATGTACACACACACACGCATATATGATAAAAATATTTTTAAGGGAACCAACATCTAGGGATTCGTGGTAATGATTGCATTCCATATCATTGCTAATAATATGGAGCTATCAATCATGTTGTCAATTAATTACAGTAATAAGGAATGAAAGGAAAGAGATTAGCCAATGTTTCCTCATAGTTAGCTGTGAAAAACAGATACACTTCTGGATTGTAAATATTACCATGGCTCAAAACTTGTTTATTTATAAACATAATTTATAGCCCAACATTTTCCCAACTGTATACTTAATGCTGTCCTTTCTAGGTTTGTTTTTCTTTCTGGGGGGGGGGGGTCACTTAGTTTTTTCTATTAAATAATCCTAACCAGTATTCACATGTAGCCATGAGAAATAACTATAAATCAGCCCCAGGAATTGCATGTAAATTAGATTTTGAACATATCCATTTCTCTCTTTCAGATTCACTATGTGGCATTCTCATGCAAAATGTCTTTACTCCTTTAAGTTTGGATGATTTTTCCAGACCAATACCAATTTGTCAAACATCATCATATCAAGGGATATATAATAATATGCCAATCTTAATTCAGATGGGCTAGACATTCCAAGTCTCCTGGCCATCTAACACATCTTGATTATAATACTTGTGGCTCCCTCAACCCTGCCCCTCCTTTCCCCACAAGAGGGATAAAATAGAATCTCAGTTTTACTTAGACACATACCTTGGGCTCCATGGAATTTCTCTGCCCTTAAAGACTTTCTATTATGGAAAATTGGCTCTTAAATTTAAGGTGGGTCCCCTCTCCCAGAACCCAATGTCCCACCTAGATCAGCTTCTCTACTCCTGAAGGTCACAACTGTGTTGAAAAAAGCTTGTCATATATAAATGGCCTGAATAAAGAACAAAGAAACAAATGAATGAATGAAAAAATGCTTTGCTCAAAATAGGTGCTTATTAGATGTTTAAGTAAATTGAAAGTTCCCTTGTGACTGACCCTTAACTGGCCTCCCTGGATGTTGGAAACGCTATTGTTAACTGGAAGAGCAGCTCCACCTCCTCTCTTTTCTTCCCATTCTTAGTTCCTCTTAGTATATTGACTGTGGCTATCCCAACACTGGAGCAGTTATAGCTTGCTACACTTTAATCCAGAGAATAGAGAGTGGCACAGTAGATGGAGTGTTGGACCTGGAGTCAGGAAGACTCATCTTCATGAGTTTATATATGACTTCAGACACCTACTAGCTATGTAACCTGGGCAAGTCACTTCACCATGTTGCCTCAGTTTCTCATCTGTAAAATGAGCTGAAGGAGGAAATGGCAAACATCTCCATTATCTTTGCCCAGAAAACTCTGAATAGGGTCATGGAGAGTCAGACATGACTGAAACAAACAACATAAACCCAGAGAACACTCGGGTAATAAGGAAGAATAATGGACTCTCATACAGCACTCTAAAATGTGCAAAACACTTTCCATACTTTATCCCTTTTGAACCTCATAACAATGAAGTAGGGACTAAAGCATTATTATTCTCATGTGCTAGGTGAGGAAACTGAGGTGTAGAGGTTATATTACTTGTCTATGGTCACATAGCTAGGTAAATGTCAGAGATGGGATCTGAACCCAGGTGTTCTTGACTCATTCAGGACCCTATTTGCTGTGCATCTTGACTCTGAACAAAGAATATTATCATTACAATCAAGTCAAGAAGCATTTACAAAGCCCCTACTATGTACCAGGAACTGTGTTAAGTGCTGGAGATACAAAGAAAGGCAAAAATATGATACCTGCCCTCAAGAAGCCCCCGTTCTAAAGGGAGAGCGATACAAAAAGCATGTACATATATGATTATAAATAGTGTAAATGGGAGGTAATCTCAGAAGGAAGGCAATGGGAGGGGTGGGGCAGGCATGGGAAAAGCTTGTTACAGAAGGTGGAATTTTAGCTGTGCCTTGAAGGAATCCAGGGAAGATAGAGATAGGGAGGTAGAGCACTCCAGGCATGGGGGGACAGCCAGAGAAAATGCCCAGAGTCCAAAGATGGAATGTCTTGTTCAAGGACCAACAAGGAAGCCAGAAACTACATAGAATTTTATAGAAAAGTACAAAAACTTTAAAATAGTAGCTTCAGCATCTAATAATAAAAAATATAAATGTTGCAAGGTCAGAACATTATTGCAAATTTTAAAAGAAAACAGATGATTTCTTGTTTGGATTTCTATTACATCACTTTGTTGTCCATGGAATCTTTCTTGAAAATAAGCAGAGCCATTATTATCAACATCACCATCACCATCACCATCACTGCCATCACCACCACCACCACCACCATCATCATCATCATCATCATCAATCACCAAGTATTCATTAATTCCCTACTCTGTACTGATTCTGAGGAACAAAAGACGAAAATGCAACATTCCTGTTCGCATATATCCATGTAAATATATATAAAATAAATGCCAGCTAGTCTTGGAGGGATTTTGAGCTAGGGAAATCAGGATAGGCCTCATATAAAAGAAATACCTGAGCTGCACTTTGGTAGAGGTGGGGGGAACAGCATTCCATGCACAGGGGTGGCTGACTTTGAAAAGATATAAAGGCAATAGATTGTATGTCATGTTCAGGAAACAGGAAGTATTCCAGTTTGGTTGGCATGTAGATTTTGTGAAAAGGAATAACATCTCATAAGAATAGAATTGCAAGTTGTAGACAAGTCATAAAGGACTTTAAATACTAAATGAACATGTTTGTGTTTGATCCTAGAGGTAATAAGGAGCACTTAGAATTTATTGAGTAGAGGCACGGCATGGTCAAATCTGCTTTTTAGAAAAAACACTTTGGCAGCTCTTAGGAGGATGGACTGGAGTGAGGAGAGACTTGAAACATGGAGACTAACCAATTAAGAGGCTGTTGAAATACTCCAGATAAGAGGTGATGGGGGCCTGAACTATCGTTGTAACAAGTTTTCTCTATATATAATCTATCTGTCTGTTTGTCTCTGTCTGTCTATCTGTCTGTCTCTCTATAATGTACCTATATTTCGTTAAAATATTCAAGCAGAAAGGGAACTGAGAAATCAACTAGGTATAATAATATCACACATTTCTATAGTATTTTAAGTTTTGCTAAGTGCTTTCCTCATACGAACTCCGTGAAAGGTTGAGCAAAAGATATTATCATCCTCATCTTACAGATGAGGATACTGAGTCTCTGAGAAGTTAAGCAACTTGATCATAATCACATAACTAATAATTTTCTGAGTTGGGATTTGAAAGCTGGTCCCCTGGCTCCCAGTCAAACACTCAATCCACTCTTCAGTTCTGTTTATTTCTTTTTTTTAAACAAATACTTTATTAACTTCTGTTTTACATCATTCGTTTCCACAAGATTTTGAGTTACAATCATTTTCCCCCTGTTATTCCCCTACCCAACCTCCCAGAATAGCAGTCCCACAAGATATCGCTTCCTCCAATCTGCTCTCTCCCATACCTTTTCCCATACCCCCTTCAACTTTTCCATTAGAGGAAGGTGAATCTTTGTGTCCCAATGCCTGCACATCTTATCTCCCAATTATAAGCAAAAGAGAACTAATAATAGTATTTATATATATTTGAAACATTTAATTTTAAGACCTCGAATTTCAGAACCATTCCCTTCCTCCCTTGTCACCCATTCCCTCTGGGGAGATAAGTAATTCAGTATATGTTGTACATGTCTAGCTATGCAAAACATTATCATAGTAGATATATTGTACAAGGCTGCTTATAATTCCCTCCCAATCATCCCACCCCCTACCTGGTCCATTCCCTACATGATCCTGTCCCTCTTCTATAGTGGGTACTTCCAACCTCCCCTCCCCCCAAGGATGCCCTCCCATCCATAATCCCTCCTCTCATCCCTCTTCCCCCTATTCTGCTGCAGGTTGAGATATCCCATTTAGTATGTATGTTATTCTCTCCCTGCCTTTTTTGCCTTCTTATTCTCCCCCTCCCTTGCAACCACTTCCCCTTGCTTCTTCTACATGAGATAGTTTACCCTACCCTGTCTCTCCCCATCTCCTCTTGCCACTTTCCTCTCTCACCTCATAATTTCATCCCTTGAGTATTTTCCCTTCCCAACAAATTCAACCTATGCCCTCTATCCATATATAACTGTAACCATATACACACACATTCACATATGTATTCATGTGACCACACACCCTTCTTCCATTATGTTCATAGTGAGAAAGATATCATCAGTCACAGTTATTGCTTTTCCATATAGGAATGTAAATAGTTCAACTTTGATAAGTTCCTTTTGATTTCTTTTCCCTGATTACCTTCTCAGGCATCTCTTGCTTCTTGTGTCTGGATGTCAAATTTTCCATTCAATTCTGGTTTTTTCCTCAAGAATGCTTGAAAGTCCTCTATTCCACTGAATGACCATATTTTCCCTTGAAACAAAATACTCAGTTTTTTTTTAAACAAATACTTTATTAACTTCTGTTTTACATCATTCATTTCCACCAGATTTTGAGTTACAATCATTTTCCCCCCATTATTCCCCTACCCAACCTCCCAGAATAGCAGTCCCACAAGATATCACTTCCTCCAATCTGCTCTCTCCCATACCTTCTCCCATACCCCCCTCGACTTTTCCATTAGAGGAAGATGAATCTTTGTGTCCCAATGCCTGCATATCTTATCTCCCAATTATAGGCAAAAGAGTATTAATAATAGTATTTATATATATATATGAAACATTTAATGTTACGATCTTGAATTTCAGATCCATTTCCTTCCTCCCTTGTCACCCATTCCTTCTTGGTATATAAGTAATTCAGTATATGTTGTACATGTCTAGCTGTGCAAAACATTATCATAGTAGATATATTGTACAAGGCTGCTTATAATTCCCTCCCACTCATCCCATCCCCCACCTGGTCCATTCCCTACATGATCCTGTCCCTCTTCTATAGTGGGTACTTCCAACCTCCCCTCACCCCAAGGATGCCCTCCCATCCATCATCCCTCCTCTCATCCCCCTTCCCCTATCCTGCTGCAGGTTGAGATATCCCATTTAGTATGTATGTCATTTTCTCCCTGAACCAAATTCAATGTGAATGTGGTTTTGCCTCTTTAGCCTTCCTTATTCTCCCCCTCTTTTGCAACCACTTCCCCTTGCTTCTTCTGCATGGGATAGTTTACACTACCCTGTCTCTCCCCATCTCCTCTTGCCACTTTCCTCTCTCACCTCATAATTTCATCCCTTGAGTATTCTCCCTTCCCAACAAATTCAACCTATGCCCTCTATCCATATACACACACATTCACATATGTATTCATATGACCACACCCCTTCTTCCATTATTTTCATAGTGAGAAAGATATCATCAGTCACAGATATTGCTTTTCCATATAGGAATGTAAATAGTTCAACTTTGATAAGTTCCTTTCGATTTCTTTTCCCTGATTACCTTCTCAGGCATCTCTTCCTTCTTGCGTCTGGATGTCAAATTTTCTATTCAACTCTGGTTTTTTCCTCAAGAATGCTTGAAAGTCCTCTATTCCACTGAATGACCATATTTTCCCCTGAAACAAAATACTCAGTTTTGCTGGGTAGGTGACCCTTGGGTTCATTCCCACCTCTTTTGCCCTCTGGAATATCATATTCCTTGCCCTTCAATCCCTCAGGGTAGAAGCTGCCAGGTCCTGAGCTATTCTGATTGTGTTTCCACAATATTGAAATTGTTTCTTCCTGGCTGCTTGTAGTATTTTCTCCTTGATCTGGGGATTCTGGAACTTGGCTATAATATTCCTGGGAGTTTTCTTTTTGGGATCTTTTTCAGGAGGTGATCTGTGGATTCTTTCAACCTCTATTTTGCCCTCTGGATCTAAAACATCAGGGCAATTTTCCTTGAGACTTTCTTGAAGGGTGATTTCTAGGTTCTTTCTTTGATCATGGCTTTCAGGTAGTCCAATAATTTTTAAATTGTTTCTCCTGGATCTATTTTCCAGGTCAGTGGTTTTTCCCATGAGATATTTCACATTGCCTTCTATTCTTTCATTTGTTTGGATGTGCTTAACAGCATCTTGATTTCTCATAAAGTCATTAGCTTCCATTTGCTCCAGTCTAACTCTGAAGGAATGAATCTCTCAGTGAACTTTTGAGATTCTTTTTCTATCTGGCAAATTCGGCTTTTTAAGGCATTCTTCTCCTCATTGCCCTTTTGGGCCTCCTTTGCCATTTGAGTTAGTCTATTTTTTAAGGTGTTGTTTTCCTCAGTCAGGCTGTTGACCCTCATTTCATACTTGTCCTGCATCCTTCTCATTTCTCCTTCCAATTTTTCCTCCACTTCTCTTATTTGATTTTTAAAGTCCTTCTTAAGGTCCTCTATGGCCTGCAACCCGCTCATGGTTTCCCCTGGGGCTTTTGGAGCAAGACTTCTGACCTCACAGTCCTTTTCCCGCTCTATGCCCCCAAAATAGGAGTCTAGGGTTGCATTTTTCTGTTTCCTTTGCCTTGGCATGTTGCCACTTAATTACTTGACTTTTGGGCTTCTTGCCACACTATGGCTTTAAGGCCAGATAGAGGAATTTTCGTCCTGAACGTGTGTGGGGGCAACTTCCGTTTCTGGCAAGCTGTAAACCCACCCACCACTTCCACCCTAGATCACAATACAGATCCAGGGAGGTTAAAGCAAGAGTGATTACCCCCCAAGACTGATCGATGGATCTCCCTACAATTAATTCGCAGGCCAGGAGCTGTTGCTGCCTCTGAAAACTACAAAATGGTATGTCTCCTCAGTGGCTTCTAGTCCCCAGGGGAGGAAGCCGACGCGTTCCCCAAATACAGGTCCCAAAGTCCATAGGACACTAACCTCTTACTTTGTCCTAGGCATGTCTATGTTGATAATTCTGGAATCGCCACAGCTGCTGGTGTTCTGGGGTCTCTCCAGCCGGCTGCTGGCCCTACTGCCCTGGGGCTAAAACCTTGGCTCACGGGGACCTGGGTTCTGCTCGGCTCGGCTCCCCGAGCTCTGCACACTGCACCCTGCTGGCTCCCAGAGCACTGTGCTGGTCCTTCCTGCAGGGCTGCTGGGCTGTCCTCAGTGGGAGGTTAGCTTCTCTGTGTCATTCTGTGGGTGCTGGGGCTAGTTCTGTTTGTTTCAAAGCATAAATATCACTTTACATCTAGAAGAAGTGCTATGGTTCATCTTATTCAAAATCCTTATTTTATACAGCAGGAAAACAGGTCTCATGGAAGTTAAGTGACTTGACCAAAGTGATATAGTTAGTTGGGAGCAGAGCCCCAGTCTACTGACTTAATAAACTCTTATAGACTCCTTTGGAAATGTCAAAAAAGAATTTCCTGACTCAGAATTCATCTAAGTCATTACTCTTTTTCTTTTCTTTTTTTTTGGAGGGAGGAAGGTAGGGCAGTTGGGGTTAAGTGACGTGCCCAAGGTCACACAGCTAGTTTTGCTTTAAGTTTCTTAGCCTGAATTTGAACTCAGGTCCTCCTGACTCCAGGGCTGGTGCTCTACTCACTGCACCATCTAAGTCATTATTGACCTTTGAAATTAAAGTTAGAGAGGACCTCTCAAAAAAGTGAATGGCATCCTCCATGTTGAGAAATGATTCCTTTATTCCCTCCTTCCTATCTTCTACCATGTCGTTTAATGGTGACAATATTGGTTCATAGACGTCAGTAGGAAGATCAGTCAAGAATATGATCCTTCCAATGGGAATAATACTTGGCAGGGGTGTACAAGATTATAGGATCTAAAGCTGAAAGATAGAGATAATTTCACCCAATCCCCTCATATTCCAGATGAGGAAACAGGCCTTAAAGAAGGAAGGAAGGTAGGCATGAAGGAATGAAAGGAGAGAGGAAGGAAAAAGGAAGGAAACAAGCATTTATTACACACCTGCTATGTTAGAGGCACTTTGCTAATCACTTTACAAATATCCTCTTGTATCTTCACAACACTCCTAGGAAACAGATATTGTTACTATGTTCATTTAAAGTTGAAGAAATGGGCAGAAAGAGGCTAACTGCTTGCTCAGTTTCACATAGCTAATAAGTGTCTCTGAGATGGAACTGGAACTCAGCTCTTCCTGTTTTATCTACTAAATTGTTCCCTTACAGAGTTAATAAATGGCAGAATCAGGATTTGAACACAAATCCTCAAACTAAATTCAGTAGGGTTTTTTTCCCATGATACTACACAACTTTCTCTGATTTGATAGACTTGGTTTCCTCTACTCAAATCCACACAGTTTGTCCAGTTACAGAGAAGCCAGAATTAACCTTCTCCACTGCTCCATGACTGGAAGCAAAGCAAAACTTCCCAGTCAAAAAATTCCACTCTAGAGGAGAGCTGTGTGCCACAGTGGAAAGAACAGTGGGTTTGGAGCCAAAAGACCAAAGTTCAGGACCTAGTTCTGTTATTTATTACCCGCATGACTTTGAGCTTCTTCCCTCTGTATCTCAGGTTTTTTTCATATCTAAAATAAGGGAGTTGTACTAGATCAGTGCTGTCAACTCAAATAGAAATAGGGACCACTAAACCATATGTAAGCATCCCTACAGGTTACATGTTGACTTAGAAACCACATATTAACATTATCCATGTTTTATTGTATTTGTATTTACTTTGTTGAACATTTCCCTGTCACATTTTAATCTTGTCCAGGCCACAGTACAGGCTACCAGGCTCTCGAACAGATGATCTTTAAGGTATCTTTCAACTCTCAATTTGTGTTCCTCTTCTTAAGCAACCAGCCCTTCAGTGTAGGAGAAGGAAGCTCTTGGATTGAGTCAGGCAGGAGTAAAAAAAAGTTGATTTGAAGGAAAGAGAGAGATTAAGACAAAGACAACAAGTTATAGAAACAACAGAGAAGGTTTTATATAAGAGGAAATTCCAACTAGAGGAAAATTCCACTGGGGGAATTTTAGGTCCAAAACAAATTGTCAAACCCTGAATTTTTTGGCAGAACTTCTGAGTTCTCTTAATTTCGGTAAATTTTATCTCGCACTTGGCACAGTGTCTGCTGCTACCCAGTTAGTCGACTGTTATCGTTGTTGTGGGTGATGTCAGCCCATCGCCACCATAGCAGCTGTTCAGCTGCCTGGATATGCTGTAGTTTTATTGGAAACAGATCCAATATTACAAGGCAAGGAATCAAACATAAATTTCCTTCTATCCAGCTGCTGTTGGTAAAAGACTAACATTCCCCAGAGTGCTGGTAACAGACAACACAGAAGGCAGTAGTGCATCCCAACTGAAAATACAAGGATCAAATTGGAGGATGCAAACAATGGTCCAAACAACTTGATAACGCTCATAATGGTTACGAAAATGGCATGAGGTTTCAGCAGGTGTGGGCATTATAATTTCCTCAGGAGGGGGTTTCCGAAACCCAGCTGGTAATTGGAAGCACCAAAAACATGGAAGGCCAGTCCTACTGGAATGCTTTGGATTTTCTGGTGCCCAGTCTGGCTGCAATAGAAGGTTTGCCTAAAGAAATAATCAGAGATAAGGTTGAAGAAGTAGGTTGGGGTCACAGTGTAAGTGACCTTGATGGACTGGTTTGAATTTTCTTCTACAGGTCATGAGAAGCCATTAAAGATTTCAGATCGGGGTGGCTAGGTGGCGCAGTGAGTAGAGCGCCGGCCCTGGAGTCAGAAGGACCTGAGTTTGGATCCGGCCTCAGACACTTAACCCACACAACAACAAAAAAAAAAACCTAGCCATGTGACCTTGGGCAAGTTACTTAACCTCAATTGCCCCAAAGGGGCGGCTAGGTGGCGCAGTGAGTAAGAACGCCGGCCTCGGAGTTGTGATGACCCAAGATCGAATCCGGCCTCAGAAAATGAGCACCCACACATAAATAATGACTAGTCGTGTAACCTTGAGCAAGTTACTTAACCCCAATTGCTTTAAAAAAAAAGATTTCAGATACATGCAAAGTGGTGTTTCAGGGACTTCGTTTATTACTTCAACACATATTCTTAATGTTGACTATGTGCAAGGCACTGTGGTAGACAGGGGATCTCCCCTTACTAGAGAATATGGTCATCGCCATCACCAACAAGTGTTTTTTGAGTAGCTACACTGTGTTAGGGAGCTGTGTACAGACTCATGGTATGTTCTTTATACCCATGAGAAGCTCACTGTCTGGTTGGAGAGACAGGATATTTAAATGGAGTGATACAAAGCAGCATGCTTTGAGTGGCAGATGAGCAATTCACACAGTCAAGTGGTCCAGGAGATCAGAGGGGAGCAAAATCACTGAAGCTTAAGTGGTGGCATGGGGGATGGCTCCTAGAGGAAGTATGTGTGGGGTAAGTAGTTACTATTTGAACTTGGCTGAAGAAAGCATAGAATGGGAACAAATGGAAAAGAGGGAAAGGATTTTTTGGATATAGAATCAAAAGACCTGAGATCTAGTCCTGGCTTTGTCATTTACTTGATAAACTCTTTTCAAGTGCTTTCCTCTCTCTGGACCTCAGTTTCCTCCTCTGGCAAAACAACAAGTTGCATTAGATGATCTCTTTTCCTGACTCTGCCATTTCCTTATTCCAGGCACAAGATCTTTTCTGGGGACAAAGAAGGGACAAGAATTACAGAATCTCCAATTGTAAAGACCTTAGTGGTTCTCTAGTCCAGCATGAACCTAACCCCAAATCCCCTCGCTGATATTGTGTGGTGATGAGTGGTCGTTCAGCCTTTACTAGAAGACCTCAAGTGAATGGGTTCAAGAAGACCTCATTGGGGTGGCTAGGTGGTGCAGTGAGTAGAGCGCTGGCCCCGGAGTCAGAAGGAGCTGAGTTTGGATCCGGCCTCAGACACTTAACAAACACAAATGAAAACCTAGCCATGTGACCTTGGGCAAGTTACTTAACCCCAATTGCCCTCCAAAAAGCAAAAAAAAAAAAAGAAGAAGAAAGAAGAAGACCTCATTGCTTCTGGAGGCAGCTCATTCCACTTTAGGAAAACTGTAATTGTTCAAATTGTTAGCAAATCTTTCCTTAGACTGAGCCTAAATTTGCTTCTTTGCAAATTCTACCAATACTCCTCATTCCAGTCAAATATAATAAGTATTTATTAAGCACTTTTTGTGTACACGGTATCATGCTAGGCACTGGGGCTATAAAACCAAGGCAAATCTGTACCCTTAAAGAGCTTATATTCTATTGAGAGTGTGAGTCTGTTTGAGGGGCGGGAGTATAACATGTGTATGGATAAATATATCTGTGATCATTTGAATCAGGAGAAAGAGAAAATAATTACGGGGATTAAAACCAATTTCCTATAGTAATTGGCACATGAAATAGGCTTTAAAGGAATATAGGGATTTGAGGAGGCAGAGGCAAGCAAAGAGTGCATTCCAAGTCTGTGGGACAGCCCAAATCCAGGGAGTAACAAGCAGGTCAGTTTTGATAGAACAAAGAGCAAATGAAGGAGAGTAATAAATATGAAATAAGTCTGGAAAGAGACTGGATTCATGATATAGGGTACTTTAAATATTAAGCTGAGGAGTCTGTATTTTCCCCTAGAGGCAACAGGGATCCATTGATAATTCTTGAGCAGGGATGTGACGTGGTCAGATTTGAGCTTTATGATGATCCTTTTGGTGAGGTATATAGATGAGAGAAAGGCAAGAGTGGTAGTTTGGTCCTCTGGGGCCAAGCAAAATTAATCTAATCCTTCCTCCGTTTGAAAATTTTCAACACAGCCAAGAATTATATAGCTGATTAGTTTAAGATGCATTTGAAGAAATGGGTTGGGGCCCCAATATGGAGGGTCAGAGAGAAGTCTTTCTATTCTTCTGTAAGCAGAGAGGAGCCCCTGAAGATTTCTGAACAAATTGCTGATGTGTGAAAAGTGGTGCTTTAGACACATTAATCTGGCAACACTGTCAGCTACATTGGAGAGGACATAGAAATTCTTACTTTATATTGGTTTTGTTCACAGGGGTTCTTGGAGAATTTTATAAGCTGTTTGCCTAAACAGTAAAATGGAATTATAACCACTTATAGATAATGCTTATTTGATATCTAAATAATGTGGGGTGTTTAGGATGAATTCATCTGACTCTAAAAATTGTCATTTTTTTCCTTTTTCCTAGCTAAATCATTTGATACCAGCTAATTAACTTTCAGGAAATAAGTAGAAGCAATAAATGATGAGGGAAAAAGTACTTGAGTGTCAGGGAAACTTCCTCAGTCGAACCATCCTGAAGTTTCTTGAAGAGTGCACAATGACAAACCAATCTATTTGAAAGTGACTAATTAAGGCGCCCTGCATGACAGAATTGATTTCTGGGTTCGATTTGGACAGAATCGACTGAGCAATTCAGCTAGAAGGTCAAATGAGCTGTGGGTGGAGATGCAGGCTAAGCTTCCTGGCTTGCAGGTCTCACACGTGGGCTCATTGATGAGTTTGGCTCAGCCTTTTCCCAGGTGGCCAGCCAGAGTGGGGGCAGGGTTACCTTACAGAGCTTTATCAAATAGCTGAAGCAGGCAGGAGGCTGATGTCTGATGCTTGAAAATGTTCAGAATTCATGTGTACGGGTCTTAAGGAAGAGGAAGATTGTGGAAAAATCAATTTTAGATGCTCTGTGTACTACATTTTAAGGTGTAATGTTTCATGTTTGCATTCTTTTATTTTCTGAAGGAATATTTATTGTATAAATAGCACTTCTTGGGGCGGCTAGGTGGCACAGTGAGTAAGAGCGCCAGCCTCAGAGTTGGGATGACCTGGGATCGAATCCGGCCTCAGAAAATGAGCACCCACACATAAATAATGAGTAGCCGTGTAATGTTGAGCAAGTTACTTAACCCCAATTGCTTTAAAATAAGTAAATAAATAAATAGCACTTCTTTCAGCTTTTCTCACCAGGTATATCTTCTGCAGCACAGTCTTTATTTTATTTCATTTTTGTATACTCTTGTTTTATTTTGCTGTTGCCTGTGTCTAGTATCTCTATTATTTTCACTGAATCATAAGATCTCAGAGCTAAATTATCTATTTCACATCCCATCCTAGGCATGAATGTTGTTTACCAACATCTAACCTCTGACTAAAGACCTTTCCAGACAGGCAGCTCACTACCCTCCTCTCCACCCTGTCAAAACAGTCCATACAATTTTGGATAGCTCTATTTGTTAGGAAGTTTTTATTTATATTGAGCTGAAATCTGACTCTTGGTGATTTTTGTCTACTGCTCTTCTGATGCCAAACAAAACAAATCTAATCCCTTTTCCATATGATAACCTTTAACATTCTTGAAGACAGTTTTCCAGTTCCCACTAAGTTTTCTCTTCTTTGTGATAAACATTCTTTGTTTCCTCCACCCTCTCTGTAGGTTACTGTTTTAAGCTCATTCACCAACCTAGCTTCCTTCCTCTAGATCTGCTATAGTTTGTTACTGTCTCTTCTAATATGTGGTGCCTAGAATGGAACCCAAGGTGGCAGAGGTGTTCTGACCAATGTAGAATACACTGGAACTTTTCTCTCCCTTGCTATGAATGTTCTACTTCTCTTCAGGAAATACTAAGATCATGTGTAATGTGGCCAAGGGGATAGAATGCCAGCTGCATGAACCAGTTGGCTTTGGCCTCAGGTTCTGTCTCTGACGAATACTGGCTCCATGACTCTGGGCAAGTCATAGGCTCTTGATACCCCAGGGTGGTCTAGGGAGCTTTCCTTACTAAGAAAATCGTAACATCTACACATACACACACACACACACACACACACACACACACACACACACACACACACACATACAAGAAAAGAAAGAAAGAAAGAAATTGAAGTTTTTGTTGGGGGGCAGGATGGACTGTCATTTCATACTGATGATTACAACTAAGCTATAATCAGCTAAAAATTTGTTTCTTTTTTACATGCATAACTGCCCAGTTGCATCTTTCTTATTCTGTATTTAAGCAATTAAATTTTTTAACTCATCTCTAAGACATTATATTTATCCCTTTTAAATTATGTATTCTATATTTAAATTCAGTCAGTCAATAAGCACTTATTAAGAATCTACTATGTGCCAGGCAGTGTACTAAGCACTGAGGCTACAAAGAATGGCAAAAGATAGTCCCTGCAGGGGGCGGAGCCAAGATGGCTGAGTAGAAACAGCATTTCCAATGTGCTCTGCCCCACACAAATTTCAAACAATGTGAAAGGGAGCTCGGAACAACTTCTGGAGCCACAGCATCCACAGAACTGCACAGAGAAGCTAACCTCCTGCTGAGGACAGCCCACCAGCCCTGCAGGGAGCGGGCAGCACAGCGCTCTGAGAGCAGGCAGCACAGCGCACTGGGAACTGACATCGAAGCCCACAGAGCCAAGCCCAGGTCCGCGGTTTTAGCCCCAGGGTGGCCGGGCCTTCAGCCTGCTGGTGGAACCCCAGAACACCAGCAATTGTGGCGATCCCAGAATTATCAGCACAGATATGCCTAGGACAAAGTGAGAGGTTAGTGCCCTATGGACTTTGGGACCAGTATTTGGGGAAAACGTGGCTTCCTCCCCTGGGGGCAAAAAGCTGCTGAAGAAACAGCTGCACAGAAGCCATTTTGCAGCTTCAGTAGTGGCTCTAGCTCCTGGTCTGCAAACTGTAGGGAGATCCAGCAATCAGTCTGGGGGTTAATCGCTTTTGCTTTAAACTGCCTGGATCTGGATTGTGGTCTGGGGGCAAGTTTGGGGTGGGTATCCAACTTGCCAGAGTGGGTGGAGGCTTTACAGAGGCCACCCAACTGGCGGAAGTTGTGAAGACCCCACGTTTGGGCGGAAGCTCCCCTGTCTGGTGGCAGAGTCCTACTGTGGCAACAAGCCCAAAAATAAAATAATTAAGTGGCAATATGCCTAGGCAAACAAAACAAAATAAACAGAAAAATTCAACACTGGACTCCTATTTTAGGGGCAAAGAGGCCCAAAGCATGGAGGAGGACTGTGAGATCAGAACTACAGCACCAAAAGCCCCAAATGAAAATACAAGCTGGCTACAGGCCATAGAGGACCTTAAGAAGCAGATAAGAGAAGTGGGGGAAAATTTTGGGAAGAGAAATGAAAAAGATGCAAGAAAAATATGAAATGACAGTGAACAGCCTGACTGAGGAAAATAACACCTTAAAAAATAGACTAACTCAAATGGCAAAAGAGGCTCAGAAAGACAATGAGGAGAAGAATGCCTTAAAAAGTCAAATGTGCCAGATGGAAAAAGAATCTCAAAAGCTCACTGAGGAGATTCATTCCTTCAGAGTTAGACTGGAGCAAATGGAAGCTAGTGACTTTATGAGAAATCAAGATGCTGTTAAGCAGATCCAAACAAATGAAAGAATAGAAGGCAATGTGAAATATCTCATGGGAAAAACCACTGACCTGGAAAATAGATCCAGGAGAGACAATTTAAAAATTATTGGACTACCTGAAAGCCATGATCAATGAAAGAACCTAGAAATCACCCTTCAAGAAATTCTCAAGGAAAATTGCCCTGATGTTTTAGATTCAGAGGGCAAAATAGAGGTTGAAAGAATCCACTGATCACCTCCTGAAAAAGATCCCAAAAAGAAAATTCCCAGGAATATTATAGCCAGGTTCCAGAATCCCCAGAACAAGGAGAAAATACTACAAGCATCCAGGAAGAAACAATTTCAATATTGTGGAAACACAATCAGAATGGTCCAGGACCTGTCAGCTTCTACACTGAGGGATAGAAGGGCATGGAATATGATATTCCAGAGGGCAAAAGAGCTGGAAATGAACCCAAGGGTCACCTACCCAGCAAAACTGAGTATCCTGTTTCAGGGGAAAATATGGTCATTCAGTGGAATAGAGGACTTTCAAGCATTCTTGAAGAAAAAACCAGAGTTGAATAGAAAATTTGACATTCAGACACAAGAAGCAAGAGATGCTTGAGAAGGTAATCAAGGAAAAGGAATCAAAAGGAACTTATCAAAGTTGGACTATTTACAGTCCTACATGGAAAAACAATAACTGTGTTTGATGAAACCTTTTTCATTATGAAAATAATTGAAGAAGGGTACATGGCATATGTTCACAGGTATACTTGGATAGAGGGCACAGGTTGAATTTGATGGGAAGGGATGATTGTTTTTTTTTTTTTTTGGAGGGAAATTGGGGTTGGGTGACTTGCCCAGGTTCACATGGCTGGGTTTTTGTTTGTGTGTTGGGTGTCTGGGGCCAGATGTGAGCTCGGGTCCTTCTGGCTCTGGGGCTGGCTCTCTGCTCACTGAGCCACCTAGCCGCCCCAAGGAAGGGATGATTCTTAAGGGGTGAAGTCAAGAGGTGAGAGAGGAAAGTGGCAAGAGGAGATGGAGAGAGACAGGGTAGGGCAAACTATCTCATGTAGAAGAGGCAAGGGGAAGTAGTTGCAGGGGAGGGGAAGAACAGGAAGGCAAAAAGGCAAAAGCATATTCTCATTGAAGTTGACTCAAGGAGAGAATCACATACATACTAAATGGAATATCTTACCCTCACTCACTCTCCTGAGTAGGGGAAAGGGGGATGAGAGGGGGATGATGGAGGGGAGGGCATTCTGGGGAGAGGGGAGGTTAGAAGTACCCACTATCAAAGAGGGACAGGATCAAAGTAGGGAATGGACCAGGTGGGAGGTGAGACAGATGGGAGGGAAATATAAGCAGTCTTTTACAATATATCTACTATGGTAATGTTTTGCATAGATATACATGTACAACACATAGTGAATTGCTTATCTTCTCAGAGGGAGTGGGTGACAAGGGAGAAAGGGAATGGATCTGAAAATCAAAGTTTTAAAATTAAATGTTTCATAAGATGTCCAGGGAGTGGGGCTCAGAGATTCACCTTGCCTTAATGGCAAAGTCGAAGGGGGTATGGGAGAAGATATGGGAGAGAACAGATTGGATGAGGGGATATCTAGTGGGACTGCTATTCTGGGGTGGTGGGTAGGGAAAAAATGGGGGGAAAATGTAACTCATAATCTGGTGGAAATGAATGATGTAAACCAGAAGTTAATAAAGCATCTGTTTAATTAATTAAAAAAAACTGACAGTATAAAATACTTGGGGCACTATATAAACATGTTTTTTTTTTAACTTTTTATCCAAATAAAATCAGATTTACATAAAAAAAGTTAGTCCCTGCTCTTAAGGAGTTCACGGTCCAATGGGCAAGACAACATGTAAACAGCTATGTATAAGCAGACGGAGACAGGATTAAACTGGAGAAACTCAACAAAAGTGAGGCACTGAAGACATCAGAAAGGCATCTTATAGAAGATAAGATTTTAGTTTAGACTTAGAGGAAGCCAGGGAAGCCAGAAGAAAGAGATGAGTAGGGAGAGCATATCAGGCATGTGGGACAGCCAGTGAAAAGGTATGGAGATGGAGCTAGAGTGTCTTGTTCAAGGAAGAGCAGAGAGACCAGTGCCACTGAATCATAAAGCACATGGAAGAGAATAAAGTACAAGAAGCCTGGAAAGGTAGGCAGGGGACCAGGTTATGAATGGCTTTCAATGCCAAACAGAGGATCTCCTGGAGGAGAAATTTATTGAGTAAGGGCGGGTTGTATGACACAATCAGACCTGTGTTTTAGGAAGATCAGTTGTACAGCTGAGTGGAGGATGGACTGGAGCAGGGAGATGAGATTGTTTTGTATTCTGACTCTAATGTATCCCAGCTTCATGTCATTCACAAATGTGATAATCATGACATCTGTATACACCGCCTGGCACATACTAAGCTAGGTGATGTAGTAGGAAGAACATTGTACTGGAGTCAGGAAGATGTGGCTTCTGGCCGAAGATGGTTACTAGCTGTGTGACCCTGGGCAAATCACTTCTTTCTCAGACTAACTTTGCTCACCTGTAAAGTGTGGCTAATAATGGCATATACCTTACAGGGTTGTTGTGAGGATCAAATGAGAAAAATAAACTTAAAATACTCTATAAACCTTGAAGTGCTACTTAAATCTTAACTGTTCATACATTTTAACTCATTTTTTTCCTTTATACCTTTATTCTAGTCATTGTTAAAATATCAAACAGAATTAGGTCAAAGCCAAAGGCTTAGTGACCACCCTGCAAGTCGATATCAGTCACTTAATTGACAGCTTTTGGGTCAAGGTCATCATCTAACCAAGACACACTGTGAAGTGAATATAATGCTGGATTTGGAATCAGGAAGCCATAAATTCAAATCCCACTTCTGATACTTATTGTCTGTGTTATCATGGGTTTGTCACTTAACTTTTTTCATTTTCAGTTTCCTTATATGCAAAAGGGAGAATATATGTGTGTATGTACAAATATATTTATATACCTACACACACACACACACACACACACACACACACACACACACCTACTGTGCCTACTTCCTAGGTTGCAGGTTGGTTTTGAGGCTTAAATGAAGTAATGCATGTGAAGTGCTTTGTAATTTTAAATTTAACTTAAACTTTTAGAGAACTATATAACTGTCAGATACCTCTCTGTGTTGTACATAGGCTCATCAGAAGGTTTCTGAATTTCAGATACCCTATGTCTTCTATCCTAGCAAAACTTGTCTGTCATAACTTACTCTCAGACTTGTGCTATTTCCTATTGATTATTTCATCCTAAGTGTTCACAAACCACCCCTTTAATAAGCATTTCTATTTTTTTGCCAGGAAACAATTTGGAACTCACTAGTCTATTGTTGAAAGTATTGACCTTTTCCCATTTGCCCCAGTTCCTCAAAGGCCACTAGTAAAGACCACAAATCATGTTCTTTGAATACCTTTGGATATAGTTCATCCAGGTCAGTGACATGGTGTCTCTTGACATCACCTCTGTCTATACTGGGTTCAAGTACTCCTTAACCATTTTTATTAAATCCATCCCCATCTGATGATCACTTAACTTGAGAGAAAAACAGATAAAAGAAGAGTTGAGTATTTTCCCTTCTCTTCATCATCTAGTATCATTTTCATTATTATATATAGTTGTAGAACATTAATGCTAGAAAGAACTTTGGAAATAATTTTGTCAGTTTTTGGGAAGAAAACAGAAGCTCAGAGAAGGAAATCACTTTCCTAGCGTCACAATGTAATAATTAGTGGCAGACCTGGCACTAGAAATCAGATTTCCATATTCCTTTTCTTGGCTAGTTTTTCTACTACACTGAGTTAACTCATACTATGAAGTCAAATATACATCTCTCTCATTTTTCCACGAAACATGGTGCTTGGCACACAGTAGACACTTAATGAACTCTTATTGAATGAATGAATGGACCCTCTTTTAATCAACTTCATGGAGAATAAGCTGAATCTAACTCTGAGTCTAGAGTGACAAGTTTCATCAATGGTAACAAAATACCCCACAACAAACCACCTTAGTAAGTGAATAACAACTGATTATGCCCGTAGAACAGAGATAATAAAATATTTTAGTTAATTGGACACGTTCACAATGAAAAATATATTAAGGAATGAACCTATTTTAAGTATATGAGGTTTGGATGAACTGGGGAAAGACCAAAACATGGGTAACAATAGAAAGCAGGAGGAAAATCAAAAGGTCTGAATGATCTACATAGAGGGATAATCTCCTAAATAATGGAAAACTAATTTGGATAGAATGTATGCTTCGAAGTGAAAAGTTGCTTATGACAAAGTAGATATGGATGGAGGGTCATCTATCCCAAAAGAGGAACTAACTTTGCTGAGACCATGGGTCTCAAACAAAAGGCAAAGAACTGAGACCTTTTTCTTCATGGCCCTATGGCATCAGAGAAGAAGGCCCTAAGGCTATCTTCCTTAAGGCATGATCTCTCACCAGATGCCCTGAGCAGAAAAAGTCACTGAGCTTCCCCAGATGCAAATCAGCTGGCTAAAGGTGACGGAGGCCTTTCTGATGATGCCAGCCATTCCTGGTTACATAGCCAGTTGAAAAAGACTCCTTCCAACTACATGGTTATCCAGCCAGAACCAGTTATAGAATGTCCACAGGGGTTCCAAAGTCCTCCTCTTAAGTATTATCATGATTCTTCTCTTAAATATTATCATGATTATCATTGTCTTCTCCACTCAGAAAGGTTGCATTAGCCAGTGAAGCCTATGAGGTCTGCTCATATTCTCTCCTTTCCCGCTGAATGGACACTATAAACCCAATTCAGTTCAATCATAATATAAAAAAAGCATTTATTAATTCCTTACGATGTGACAGGCAGTGGGAATGCAAAGACCAAACTTAATTGGTTCTTGCCTTTCAAGAGCTTACATTCTACTGAGAAAACAATAGAACTATGTTTTATCTAAACTTTAGTCTCTTAAAGAATCTAGCACAGTGCTCTGCTTACAGTAGGTGCTGGATAAATATGTGTTGAATTGAATCCAGATGGTATTAAGCAACCCTAAATATTTTTTTGTCTTAATGTAGGACTCCTTAGCCATTTGATGATAAGGGATTCTAAATGGATAGGTTTCTATTATAATTGCCCAAAATCAACATGCATCATCTAATCTCAATGTTAATCAGAATGAGGGAAGAATTATAATGGTAAGGAAAATACTTAAAAAAAATTCCATGCATGTTTTCTGCGCTTTGCTGATTCACTGGATTTCAGATCTGTATCCGAATTGATTTGGGTACTCCCTCCTCTGGGCAGATAGCAGCCCCTCTTTCCCTTTGTATCCTTTATTATACTTGTCAATGACCTCCCATAAACTCTCTAAATAGGGTGAATCTAACATACTGAACTTCTTCTAGGCTCTTTATGTGTTATATAAATATAAACACATACATACATCTATATCTCTCTATCCCTCCACCATCTCTATCTCTCTCTCTCTTTCTCACTCTCCCCGGCACCTGTCTTAATCAGTCTATACATAAGAATTTTGGTTAAAAATTAAGGACAAAAGGCCTGAAGCTCATATCATGCAATGTAAAGAATGATGCCTCATAGCTTACTGACAACTCAAGGGCTCTGAATAGGTCACTCCTCTGTCTCCCTGTGCTCTTTTAATTTATGTTTATACTGCATAATCCAGTGCCTACTTTTCCAGGATCATGTGAAATGTTTGGCAAAAATTAAAGCACAATATGAATATTAGTTATTATTATTCACCATTTTGCCTCCCCCCATCCTCTATGGTCCAGCCAAAACTTTCAATTTTCTGCCACTGTATTTTCACGCATGCTTTTTTCCCTGTGTCTAATATTTATATGGTATTGCATAGAGATGCATAACCCCATCCATCTGTGGGTCTGGTGAATTTCAAACCAATCTTTAAAACTCTCCTCTGATCTCACCTACTCTGTGAAGCTTTCCCTTTTCTACCCTGTTTGCAATGCCCTTTCCTCCTTGACCTTCATATTGTTTTACTTTTTATCATGTTATATCTATATATGTCTTATCCCCCCTCCTAGACTGTAAGCTCTATAATGGGAGGAGCCATGCTTTACCTAAACCACACAACAGATTCTTAATCAGTATTGATTGACTCTGCCAGAGTCTCAGGTGGCAGTCTGTCAGTCAAAGGAGTCTGGATAGGTCTTGTAGCAAGGGTGACAGACAACATAGAGTACCCCTCGACTTACATATTGTGATTCCAGATGGTTAATAGGAAGCCTAAGATTTGGTGGGAAGGTCCACTTATTTGGACAAAAATGAAAAAGCAGCCACAGGAGAACTGATTTTACTATTCAGTGTATCTAAGCACTTTTACTGAATCAAATGATAATAAATATATGATGTGTAGATAACTTAAAATGGAATGCAAAGTATTTTCTTATCCTACTTTATCCATATCTGTATGCTAACAAACAATTACAGTTGTTTACCTCTTGTATAGGAAATACTACTAGCTACCAGAAATTGTTGATCAATCAACAAGAATTTATCAAGCATTTACTATGTACCAGTCATGATACTAAATGCTGAGGATACAAAGAAAAGCAAAAAAAAAAAAACAGTCCCTGCTCTAGAGGAAGTTACAGTATAAGAGGGCAGACAACATATAAACCATAATGCCTGTACAAGATATATACCTATTAGATGGAAGTTAATCTTAGAAAAGAAGGCTCTAGTAGCTTAAGGGATCCAGAAAGACTTCTTACAGAAGGGATTTTCTGAGCTAATTCTGGAAGGAAGCCAGGGATTTTTAGAGCTAGCATGAGGTAGTAGTACATTCCATGCAAGGGGGGCAGTCCATGCAAAGAAATGGAAATGGGAGATGGATTGTTGTATTCAGGGAACATTAAGGAATCCAAGGCAGTTGGATCATAAAGTATGTTGAGCAAAGTAAAGTATAAGAAGACTAGCAAACAAAGAAGGGACTACCTTACAAAGGGCTTTAAAAGTCAAACTGAGGATTTTATTTTGGATTTTGGAAATAATGAGCAAATGAAGTATACTGAATAGGGTAGTAATATAGTTAGACCTGTGTTTTAGGAAATCCATTTTGATAGCTTAGTGGAGGATGGAGTGGAGTGTATAGAGACTTGTGAAGAGCCTAAATGTCAAATAGTGTACTTTATGTGTATTTGATCCTGGAGTTAATAGGGACTCACCGATGTTTATTGAGGGTGAAGATGACAATCAGACTTGGGCTTTGGGAAAATCACTTTAACAACTTTGTGGAGGATGGATTGAACCAGAGAGAAACTGGAGGTAGGGATATCAATTGGAGAGCTATTGCAATCTTCCATGAAAGAGGTAATGAAGGCCAAAGTAACAGAAATGTGAGGCAATTCAACAGACCAACAGACAGGTCTTACAGCTGTCTGACCATTACATACATATAGTGTTAGTTACCAGAGAGAGAAGCCCCAACATCTAGGTTTTCAAAGCTGAGGGGCTCCAAAGGGGGTCCATTAGGGTCAGGGAAGATCTTCAAATTCCCTAGGCCTATTAAGGGGCAGGGAAGATCTTCAAATTCTTTTACCATTAGAGGAGAACAAAACACTTCTTTTTGCAGAAGTCCTCTAGACTTGAATTTACCTTTTGTTATGAAGTGGACATCTTATAGCAACAGCTTTAAGCAAGGCAAGCTCCCTGTTCCTGGTTGGGGGCGGGGGGGACACAAATAAGTATGAAAGAAATTGTCTTTACTCAAGGAGCTTATAGTCTAGGTGAGATCATAAAGTCAAATAGTCAGTGCTACAGGGTAGAAAGAAGAGTTCAACGCAACACTGTAAGAAATATCTTGAAGTGGTTTGTGACTGACTGATTGCCCTTTCTCCTCCCCCAACATGTTTTCTCCTAATTTAACACAAATATCCAGGCCAGTTTGGAAGGGGAAGATTGTATACTTATATACTTCAACAGTACTTCAAAGATTGAAAGACATTTGGCATAGACTACCTCAGTTGAACCTCATGACAATCCCCAACATCAGTTCTTCAGGTACAATTTGCCCCATTTTACCATTGTGGAGATGGAAACTCAGATAAATTAAGCTATTTATTCAAGACCACAGATAGCAAGTGTCAGAGATGATATTTGAACTCAGTTCTTCCTGACTCCAGGTCTAGTAGTCTCTCTACTATACTATAGTGCTTTCTAGAAGGACTGGCATTCTCAAGGACCATGGAGGGGGAGGTATGTGGACTAGGGAAGGGAAAGGAGACTCATATGATTGAACTTGGTGAAACTGGGATTGCATGATGAGCCACAGGCTAATTACATGCATATGAGCTTTAAATCTTTCTCAAGAATAGCTGTCACCTCATTGTCTATTTACCTCCCTTCCTGACTGACCACTCACTGTCTCCCTGACCACTGCCCCATGACCACTGCTGAGTTTCTGATGACTTCCCTACTGAAAGACATCTAACTTTGCTCCTTTCCTTGGGCTATTTGGCAAGAGTCACTTACTTGTTCACATTGGCAGCAAATTATCCTGGCATCCAGCTATTCTTTATTCTGTTTTATTTATTTTCTTAACCAAATAAATCCATTTAATCTCCTTTGTATCAAGGAGCAAACAGCATTTCTGCATTTTTCTTTTTAAAATTTTTATTATTAATTAATTAATTTATTTATTTTTAGTTTACAAGTTTCAATTCCATAGTTCCTTGAGTTTCAAGTTTCCCTTCCCTCCCTCCCCCCATCCCCCACGATGGCATATAGTCCAGTATAGGATCTGCAAATACTTTCATGTTAGACATTAGTCAAGTTACAAAGTCATATTGTATTAGATGGGATGAAAAATGGTAAAGAAGAAATAAAACCAAAGAATGAAAAGAAAAAGATCAATTAGTTTGCTTCCATCAGGATTCAAGCTCAGTACTTTCTAGTTATTTCTCTGGATGTAGGCATCTCTCTCCTTCATGAGTCTTCCAGAAATGACTTATATCACTGCATTGCTGAGAAGAGTCCAGTCTGTCATAGCTGTTCATCACACATATGTTGTGTCTGTGATTGTATACAAATTTGTCCTGGTTCTACTCTTCTCACTCAGCGTCAGTTTGTATAAGGGTCTACAAGTAATTATGAAAACACTCACCTCCTCATTTCTTATAGCACAATAGTATTCCATTACATGCATATACCACAACTTGTTTATCCATTCCCTAATTGATGGGCACCCTTTAATTTCGAATTATTTGCAACCACCAAAAGAGCTGCTATAAGTATTTTTGTACATATGGGTCTTCCTCCCACTTCTATGATCTCTTTGGGATATAACCCTAGAAGTGGTATTGCTGGGTCAAAGGGTATGAGATTCTTTATAGCCCTTTGGGCATAATTCCAGATTGCTCTCCAGAATGGTTGGATAAGTTCACAACTCCACCAGCAATGCATTAGTGTTCCAATTTGCCCACATCCTCTCCAGCATTTGTCATTTTCCTGTTTTGTCATCTTGGACAATTTGACTGGAGAGATTGGTACCTCAGAGTTGTTTTTATTTGCATTTCTCTAATCAAAAGTGATTTAGAGCATTTCTTCATATATTATAGATATCTTTAATTTCTTTCTCTGAAAACTGCCTGTTTATATCCTTTGACCATTTATCAATTGGGGATTGACTTGTATTCTTATAGATTTAACTCAATTCTCTGTATATTTTAAAAATGAGTCCTTTATCAGAGACATAGGCTGTAAAAATTCTTTCCTAATTTCCCACCTCCCTCTTGATCTTGGTGACATTGGCTTGTTTGTACAGAAGATTTTCAATTTAATGTAATGAAAATTATCCATTTTGCATTTTATAATGCTCTCTAATTCTTGTTTGATCCTAAAGTCTTCCCTTCTCCACAAATCTGACAGGTAAACTATTCTTTGCTTTCCCAGATTGCTTACAGTGTCATCCTTTATACCTAGATCATGCACCCATTTAGACTTAATTTTGGTATATGGTGTTAGATACTGGTCTATGCCCACATTCTGCCATACTATATTCCAGTTATCCCAGCAATTTTTGTCAAATAGTGCATTCTTATCCCAAAAACTGGGGGTGGGGGCGGAGCCAAGATGGCGGAGTAGAAACAGCGTGTCCAAGCCACTCTTCCCCCAGATCACATCCAAACTATGTAAAAGGGGACTCTGAACAACTTCTGGAGCACCAGCACCCACAGAACGACACAGAGAAGCTAACCTCCTGCTGAGGACAGCCCAGCAGCCCTGCAGGAAGGACCAGCTCAGCACCGGCAGCGTGCAGGGCATGGGGAGCCGAACACAAGTTGGCCTGAGTCGCGGTTTTAGCCCCAGGGCAGCAGGGCCAGTGGCTGGCTGGAGGGACCCCAGAACACCAGCAGCTGTGGCAACTCCAGAATTATAAACATAGACATGCCTAGGAGAAAGTGAGATGTTAGTGTCCTATGGACTTTGGGACCAGTATTTGGGGAATGTGTCAGCTTCCTCCCCTGGGGAGAAACCCCATTTTTTAGTTTTCAGTGGCAGCTCCAGCTCCTGGCCTGCCAACTGTAGGGAGATCCATCGATCAGTCTTGGGGGGTAATCGTTCTTGCTTTAAACTCCCTGGATCTGGATTGGGGTCTGGGAGGGAGGTCGTGGGTGGGTTTCCTGCTTGCCAGAAATGTAAGTTGGCCCCCCCCCATGAAAGTTCCCTTCTGGCGCCAGGCCATACTGTGGCAAACCCAAAAGTCAAGTAATTAAGTGGCAACATGCCAAGGCAAAGGAAACAAATTAAACAGAAAAATGCAACCTTAGACTCCTACTTTGAGGGCAAAAAGGATCGAGGCATAGAGCAAGAGGAGGGCTGTGAGGTCAGAAGTCCTGCTCTAAAAGCCCCAGGGGAAAACATGAGCAGATTGCAGGCCATAGAGGACCTTAAGAAGTACTTTAAAAATCAAATAAGAGAAGTGGAGGGAAAATTGGGAAGAGAAATGAGAAGGATGCAGGAAAAGTATGAAATGAGGGTCAACAGCCTGACTGAGGAAACAACACCTTAAAAAATAGACTAACTCAAATGGCAAAAGAGGCCCAAAAGGGCAATGAGGAGAATGCCTTAAAAAGTCGAATTTGCCAGATGGCAAAAGAATCTCAAAAGTTAACTGAGGAGATTCATTCCTTCAGTGTTAGACTGGAGAAAATGGAAGCTAGTGACTTTATGAGAAATCAAGATGCTGTTAAGCAGATCCAAACAAATGAAAGATTAGAAGGCAATGTGAAATATCTCATGGGAAAAACCACTGACCTGGAAAATAGATCCAGGAGAGACAATTTAAAAATTATTGGACTACCTGAAAGCCATGATCAATGAAAGAACCTAGCAATCACCCTTCAAGAAATTCTCAAGGAAAATTGCCCTGATATTTTAGATCCAGAGGGCAAAATCGAGGTTGAAAAAATCCACAGATCGCCTCCTGAAAAAGATCCCAAAAAACAAAACCCCCAGGAATATTATAGCCAGGTTCCAGAATCCCCAGATCAAGGAGAAAATACTACAAGCAGCCAGGAAGAAACAATTTCAATATCGTGGAAACACAATCAGAATAGCTAAATCATTCACTGTTGATCATCATAAAGTATTGCTCTTCTGATGTTCTCTTCCGTGTTCTCCTGGTTCTACTCACTTCGGTTTTCAATGATTCATTTAATATTTAAGTCTTTTCAGGTTGTTGGGTTTTGTTTTTGTTTTTGGGGGTGGTTTTTGGAAAGCATCTCGTTTATTATTTCTAACAGCATGATAGTATTGCATTACAATCATATGCCACAACTTTTTCAGCTCTTCCTGAATTGCAATTCTTTGCGACCACAAAAAGAGCTAGTATAGAATTTTTTGTATGTATAGATCTTTTATTTTTTTTTATTTCTTTTGATATAGCATTGGTACTGCTGGGTCAAAGAGTATACAAACTTTTATAGACATTTGGATGTAGTTACAAATTGCTCTGCAGAATGGTTGGATCACTATATAACTCTACCAACAGTGCATCGGTGTGTCAATTTCCAGAGGTGATTGGTGGATGCTTTCAGTTTCTATTTTCCCTCTAATTTTAAGCTATCAGGGAGGTTTTCCTTTATTATTTCTTGAAATATTATGTATAGGATTGTTTTTGATCAGGACATTCAGATGTTCCAATAATTATTAAATTATTTTCCTTAAAAAAACCCTGCAGTCTCTGGGTTTATCAAATGATAGATTACTATACTCATTAACTGCTGGACCTCGTGCACCCAATCTATTCCATTGATCCACTACTCTACTCCTCAGCCAGTATCAAGCAGTTTTGAAGACTGCTGCTGTATAATACAGATTAAAATCTGGTATAGCTAGTCCACCATCCCTAGCATTTCTTTTCATTAACTCCCTTGATATTCTAGACCGTTTGTTCTTCCAAATATATTTTATTACTATTTTGTCTAATTCTATAAAGTAGTATTTTGGTAAATTGATTGGTATGGCACTAAATATGTAATTTAGTTTGAGTAAGATTGTAATTTTTATTATAATAGCTTGACCAAGCCACGAGCAATTGATACTTTTTCCGATTAGTTAGATATGACTTTATTTGTGTGAGAAGTGTTTTGTAGTTGTGATCATATAGGTCCTGAGTTTGTTTTGACAGGTAGATTCCCAAATATTTTATAATGTCTACAGTGACTTTAAATGGGATTTCTCTTCCTATCTCTTGCTGTTGAATTTCGTTAGAGATATACAGGAATGCTGAGGATTTATGTGGGTTTATTTTATATCCTGCAACTTTGCCAAATTTATTGTCTCAAGTAGTTTTTTAACTTGATTCTCTAGGATTCTCTAAGTATATCATCATATCATCTGCACAGAGTGGTAGCTTGGTTTCTTCTTTGCCCAATTTGATTCCTTTGATTTCTTTTTCTTCTCTAATTGCTACTGCTAACATATCTAGTACCAGATTGAATAAGAGGGGTGACACCCTTCTTTCACTCCTGATCTTATTTGAAATGCTTCTAGTTTATCCCCATTGCATATAATACTTGCTGATGGTTTCAAATAGATGCTATCTATTATTTTACGGAAGGCTCCATTTATTCCTATACTTTCTAGTGTTTTTAATAGGAATGGATGTTGTACTTTGTCAAAAGCCTTTTCTGCATCTATTAAGATGATCATGTGATTTCTGCTAATTTTATTGATGATATGATCAATTATACTGATGGTTTTCCTAATATTAAACCATCCTTGCTTTCCTGGAATAAATCCTACCTGATCAAAGTGTATTATTCTTGTGATAAGTTGTTGGAGTCTCTTGGCTAATATTTTATTTAAAATTTTTGCATCTAAATTCATGAGGGAAATTGGTCTATAATTTTCTTTCTCTGTTTTATCTCTTCCTGATTTATGAATCAGTACCTTATTTGTGTCAAAAATAAGTTGATAAGACTCCTTCACTAATTTTCCCAAATATTTTGTAGATTATTGGAATCAATTGTTCTTTAAATGTTTGATAGAATTCACTAGTAAACCCATCTGGCCCTGGGGATTCTTTCCTAGGGAGTTCATTGATGGCTTATTTGATTTCTTTTTCTGAGATGGGGATATATAGGTAATTCACTTCCTCTTCAGTTAATATGGGCAACTTGTATTTTTGTTACCCATATTATATATGTATTATATGTTGTATATTTTGTTGTTAATATTCATCCATTTCACTAAGGTTGTCATATTTATGTGCATACAATTGGTAAAAATAATTCCTAATTATTGTTTTGATTTACTCTTCATTGGAGGTAGATTCACCCTTTTTATTTTTGATACTCAGAATTTGGTTTTCTTTTTCTTTTTCTTTTTCTTTTTAAAGCAATTGGGGTTAAGTAACTTGCTCAGGGTTACACGTCTAGTCATTATTTATGCGTGGGTGCTCATTTTCTGAGGCCGGATCTGATCTCGGGTCATCCCAACTCCGAGGCTGGCGCTCTTACTCACTGCGCCACCTAGCCGCCCCTTTAGGGCAATTGGGGTTAAGTAACTTGCCCAAGGTTACACGGATAGGTTTTTGTTTGTGTGGATTAAGTGTCTGAGGCTGGCTCCGAACTCAGGTCCTTCTGATTCCAGGGTCGGCGCTCTATTCACTCCGTCACCTAGCCGCCCCATTTTTTTTTTTATCATATTGACTATGGGTCTATCACTTTTATTGTTTTTTCATAAAACCAGCTCTTAGTTTTATTTATTAATTCAGTAGTTTTCTTAATTTCAGTTTTATTGATCTCTCCTTTGGTTTTCAATATTTCTAATTTAGTAACTAAATTGGGAATTTTCAATCTGTTCTTTTTTCGCTTTATCAATTGCATGTCCAATTCATTGACCTCCCTTTTCTCTAATTTATTCATGTATGCACTCAGGGATATAAAACTTCCCCTAAGAACTGCCTTTAATGCATCCCACAAATTTTGGTATGTTGTCTCATTATTATCATTCTCTTGAATGAAATTACTGATTGTTTCTATAATTTCTTGTTTGACCCACTCATTCTTTAGGATTAAATTGTTTAATTTGCAATTAGTTTTTAGTCTATCTTTCCATGGCCCTTTACTGCATATAATTTTTATTGCATCATGATCTGAGAATGATGCATTTAATATTTTTGCCTTTCTGCACTGAATTGTGAGGTTTTTATGCCCTAGTACATCGTCTATTTTTGAGTATGTACCATGCACTCCTGAGAAGTAAGTAAATTCATTTTTATCCCCATTCAGTTTTCTCCAGAGATCTATCATATCTATTCTCTCTAAAATTCTATTCGCCTCCTTAACTTCTTTCTTGTTTATTTTGAGGTTAGATTTATCAAGTTCAGAAAGGGGGAGATTAAGGTCCCCCACTAGTATAGTTTTTCTATATATTTCTTCCTCTAATTCATTTAACTTCTCCTCTAGGAATTTGGCTGTTATACCACATGGTGCATATATGTTAAGTAATGATATTGCTTTATTTTCTATGATGCCTTTCAGCAGGATATAGTTTCCTTCCTTATCTCTTTAAATTAGATCTATATTTGTTTTTCCTTTATCTGATATAAGTATTGCTACCCCTGCTTTTTTTTACTTTAGCTGAGGCATAATAAATTCTACTGCAGCCTTTTACCTTAACCCTTTGGATATCCCTTTGTTTCAAATGTGTTTCTTATAGACTGCATATTGTAGGATTATGGTTTTAAATCCATTCTGCTATCCACCTCTGTTTTATGGGAGAGTTCATCCCATTCACATTCACAGTAATGATGACTATCTGTCTCTTCCCCTCCATCCTATTCCCTCCCCTGTTTATGGTTTTGTTTCTTCCTTCTCCCTTTCCCTCCTTGAAGTTTTCCTTTTTGACCACCCCCTCCCACAGTGTTCCAACCCAGTGACCCCCCTCCTTAACCTATCCTCTCCCTTTACTATAATTTCCCTCCCTTCTTATCCCCTCTTTCGTCTCCTCCTTTTTATCCCCCCCTTACCCTCCTACTTCCTATAGGACACAATAATTTTTTATACTTCTCAGAGTAAGTTACTCCCTGTTTGACACCAAAACAATGAGAGTAAATTTCAAACAGTGCTCCTCTCCCCCCCCTTTCCTCTATTTAATGAATTTATGTGTCTATTCACATTAGAATCTTACACTTTACTGTTTAAGTTGATCCCTCTTTGAGCCAGAAGCAATGAGAATAGTGTTTAAATGATGTTCCTCTCCCTCTTTCTTTCCCCTCTACTATAGTGTTTTAATGCCTCTTTGAATAGCATATTTTACCTTCCTATCTCATCCTTTCCTTTTATCACATTACAGTCCCTTTCATCCCTTTAATGAGTTTTTTTTTTAATCTTCAGGTAAGTTCATTCATACCCACACCCTCTATCTATGTATAACCGTTTTGAAGGTTGTGATAATCATATAAATTTCAATATTGAGAGTTATTAGCTCCTCATATAGGGATGTGAATATTTTGTTCTTGTTGCATACTAAGTTATGTGCATGTGTGCACGAGTGTGGGTGTCTGCATGTATGTTTGTGTGAGTCTGTGTTTTCCTTGTTTACCTTTTTATGTCTTTCTTGAGTCTTTTAATTGGAGACCAATTTTTCCATTGAGCTCTGGCTTTTTCATCAGGAAAGTCTGGAAGTCCCTTATTTCATTAAATGACCATCTCCTTGCCTGAAAGATTATGCTCAGTTTTGCTGGGTAGTTAATCCTTGGTTGTAGTCCTAGCTCTCTTGCCCTAGGAAATATCAAATTCCAATCCCTCTGGTCTTTTAATGTAGAAGCTGCTAGGTCCTGAGTTATCCTAACTGTAGTTCCTCGATATTTGAATTGTTTCTTTTTGGCTGCTTGCAGTATTTTTTCCTTAATCTTGTAATTCTGGAATTTGGCTACTATATTTCTTGGAGTTTTAAATTTGGCATCTCTTTGAGGAGGAGTCCAGTGAATTCTTTTGATATCTATTTTATTTTCTGATTCCAGGACATCAGGACAGTTTTCTTTGATAATCTCTTGGAGGAGGTTGTCTAGGCTGCTTTTTTATCATGGCTTTCTGGTAGACCAATAATTCTTAAGTTATCTCTCCTGCATCTGTTCTCTAGGTCAGTTATTTTTCCAGTGAGATATTTTCCATTTTTTCCCAATGTTTCAATCATCATTTTTTGTTTGATTGACTCTTGGTGCATCATAAGAATTCTGATTTTTAATTTGATTATTTCTAATTTTTAACGAATTATAGTCTTCAGTTAGTTTTTGAAGGTCCTTTATAGGGAGGTATTTTCTCCAATTACTTCACTAATTTTACTTTTTAAGGATTTGTTTTCTTCAGTGAAACTTTTTTCCAACTTGGTCACTGCCTCCCTGATTTGGTCTTTAAAATCTTTCTTAAGCTCCTCCAAGAATGCTGTTTGGGCTTGACACCAGTTCATATTTCCTTCTGTGGTCTCAGGTGTGGGTAAAGAGTCCAAGTTGTCCTCTGTATTTGGTTGTTCTTGGCCTACATAATAAGCTTGGATCGATTTTCTTGCCTTCGCCTTCTCCTTCTCAGCTTCCTTCCTTCCCATTGTAATTTTCTATTTCTTAATTTCTCAGGCGGTGAGCTAGGGGCCTGGTTGTTTACTTTGAATGCTGTAGCCTTTGGTGTCTACTTTGAAGCTAAGGCAGGAGTCTCAGAGAGGTATGCTGATGTGCACAGAGTAGTCTGTGGATGAGGGGTAGTCTGGCCACTTCAGATTTCTGCCTCTATACCCCTGGGCTACAGCTCAGGCAGGCTTTTGCTGGTCAGGTGAGGTGGGGCTTTGGGACCCCTCCCTCTCTTCTCTTCAGACTCCTTGCTGCCTCAGTTACACCCCTTCTTGAAGACTCCCAAGCCTGAGGATATTTCCACTATCTTAGGATTTCTCTCTGGGTGGGAGACTTATCTTTGGGTTTTCTATTTCATGAAGGAGGAATCACAGCTGCCAGTTTACTTTTTCATTCTGACTCCTGCCAAAACGGGCAAGTGATTTCTAAACTTCCAGGCTGGGGGCTGATAGCCCCAGGAGAAGATGCTGTCTCTGCTGGGGGCCCCAAGCTCTCTCTTACCTAGCTCCAATGATTCCTCCTGTCCCATGATGAGATGCAGATGAGACGGCTAGAATTTGTCTTTGGGATTGGTAAGTTGGTAGGCTGGGGCGTCTTCTCTCTCTGGTGTAGTCTACTTGTCTGCTCTAAAGTCTGAGCTGTACAGACCCCACATGGTCTGCATCCCCCTCTCCAGACGCACTGTGCACTTTCCTGGGCTGGATTCTGCCACGCTCCGTCTCCAAGTGGATTCTGTCACTCCAGAATCCGTTCAGATTCACTTTTTAAGGTTTAGTGATTGGATTCACAGAGGAGCTTAGACAAGTTACTGCTTCCTTTCCACCATCTTGGCTCCACCTTCCCATTTCTGCGTTTTTAACCTAGACTCTTGTTATAACAGAACTCAGAATATCTGAGGAAAGGCACTGATGTTTTGTTTTGTTGACAAGTAAATTAAATTGTGAGTTAGTTCCCAAATGATGGAAATTATTGTAGCTGTCCTCTTCCAAAGGATGCTTTTAAATGAAGTACTTTATCTTAATAATAATAATAATAATAATGCCATATGCAGTGATTTATGAGTATCACGTATTTTCACATAACATCATCCTGTTTCATCTGCACTGTAAGTTTCTGTTGTAGGCATTGAAGGCATAGCTATCTACATTTTATGTATGACGAAGCTTGGACTCAGGACTTATATGCAATTTAATGATGGGTAACTGGTAAAGTCAGAACTCAAACCCGAGTTTTCTGATTTCAGGCTCACAGGGCTTTCCACTAGATCATAATTGTTTATAAAATGGCCGTTCTATGAAGTATCAAATACTGATCTGTTTTTTCCATTTGATCTGAAGTTCAATTCAATTCAATTCAAAGTTGGAAGGGGTGTAGAATATCATCTGCTCCACCCTGTGGACTATTCTTTAAAACTCTCATTAGTAACAACTGACTTTTATATAGAATTGTAAAGTTTACAAACTCTTTTACATATTTAGGATAAGAGATTAGAGAGAACTAAGTGCTTGGCCAGGACCTCAGGTCTAGTGGCCCATACCAGTCCATGATCTTTGCCAAGTCAATATGGATTGCTCAAGTTCTTTGCCGGGGAATTCTGACTTCTCTATAGGGGAAGAAGGCCCCCAGTTATTAGATTTATTGACTTATTAACCATACCCTGGTTATTCCAGGGACAATTCTACATTTGGCTTTAGTATACAGTTTTCCATAAAAGGGAAAAGTAAAAAAAATTACCTAATGTATAAATATGAACTAGGTATAGAACAGTTGATTTACTTTTGCCCAGTAAAGGGTATGCTAAGCAGAAAAAAAATATAGCACTCTTTCTAGAAGGATTAGAACAGAATTCAGTAATTTACCTTATAGACGCAGATAGTTGGTTAGGAAGTTGATAGGCTTCATCTTCTGAAAATAAAGCAATTTTATCACAAGATTGCTACTTAGGCAATTTCACATTGAACCTCTGCACTGAGCATTGTCCATTTAAACAGTCAAGCTTAAACTTCTTCCTGGAAGCTTCCCTTTATGATGCTAACCTGTTCCTGCTTTGGTGGCAACCAAAACTAGTCTAGTATACAAAGTTACCATTCCCAGACAAACTCAAAAAGGCCACCAACTTAAGGGAAGCCCCCCCAACCCTGGTGATGTCTTGTTTGGCTAAATCCCCATGGCAGAAAACACCAAATGGCATTGCCTTGACTCCATCCACACCTCACTGCAATCATATCTTTTTGTCTCTACAGTAAAGACAAGAAGGGGGTGCGAAGTTGGAAGTTGCTCATTTTTCTACTTGGTTTGGCACTCCGTGTTATCAGCTCTTTGGTTCAGCTGTCAATTAAAAGATTCTCAGCAGATGAGTCATACATAGCCAGAATTTGATCCCCAAGAAATGATCAGAGAATATCTGCACATGATCTGTAGGGGATGGAGAGAAGGGAGTTGTTACTTGTATGTTATCTCATTTGATCCTTACAACAACCCTGTCGGGTAGGTGCCATTCATTATTATCCCCATTTTAGAGATGAGGAAAACTGAGGCTGAGAAAGGTTTAGTGACCTACCGAATACCACAAAGAAAATAAACATCTGAGGCAGGTCTTTCTGACACAAACTCCAACCCTTTGTATGTTAGACCATACATTTCTCCCCTATTAGGCTGGTAGATCAGGGAAATTTTACAGGTACAGCTTACCTAGACTTTAGCAAGGCATTTTATAATGTATCTCATGCTATTCTTGTGGGAAAATGTAGCGATGTAGGATGAATGAAAATACATTCAGGTAGATTCAGGACTTGCTGAATAGTTCATAACTAATTTCCCCTTCTCCACCCCCAACATGCTTCTCCCTAAGTTAACACAAATATTCAGGCGACTTTGAAAGGGTAAGATTTGATAGTAACATATTTCTTTTTTTTCTTTTTTTTCTGTTTTACATCATTTATTTCCGCCAGATTTTGAGTTACAATCATTTTCCCCCCATTATTCCCCTACCCAACCTCCCAGAATAGTAGTCCCACAAGATATCGCTTCCTCCGATCTGCTCTCTCCCATACCCCCATCGACTTTTCCATTAGAGGAAGGTGAATCTTTGTGTCCCAATGCCTGCACATCTTATCTCCCTATTACAAGCAAAAGAGTATTAATAATAGTATTAATATATATTTGAAACATTTAATGTTAAGACCTCGAATTTCAGATCCATTTCCTTCCTCCCTTGTCACCCATTCCCTCTTGGGAGATAAGTAATTCAGTATATGTTGTACATGTCTAGCTATGCAAAACACTATCATAGTAGATGTATTGTACAAGGCTGCTTATAATTCCCTCCCACTCATCCCACCCCCACCTGGTCCATTCCCTACATGATCCTGTCCCTCTTCTATAGTGGGTACTTCCAACCTCCCTCACCCCAAGGATGCCCTCCCATCCATCATCCCTCCTCTCATCCCCCTTCCCCCTATCCTGCTGCAGGTTGAGATATCCCATTTAGTATGTATGTCATTTTCTCCCTGAACTAAATTCAATGTGAATGTGGTTTTGCCTTTTTAGCCTTCCTTATTCTCCCCCTCCTTTGCAACCACTTCCCCTTGCTTCTTCTACATGGGATAGTTTACCCTACCCTGTCTCTGCCCATCTCCTCTTGCCACTTTCCTCTCTCACCTCATAATTTCATCCCTTGAGTATTCTCCCTTCCCAACAAATTCAACCTATTCCCTCTATCCATATATAACTGTAACCATATACACACACATTCACATATGTATTCATATGACCACACCCCCTTCTTCCATTATTTTCATAGTGAGTAAGATAGCATCAGTCGCAGTTATTGCTTTTCCATATAGGAATGAAAATAGTTCAACTTTGATAAGTTCCCCTTGATTTCTCTTCCCCTATTACCTTCTCAGGCATCTCTTCCTTCCTGTGTATGGATGTCAAATTTTCTATTCAATTCTGGTTTTTTCCTCAAGAATGCTTGAAAGTCCTCTATTCCACTGAATGACCATATTTTCCCCTGAAACAAAATACTCAGTTTTGCTGGGTAGGTGACCCTTGGGTTCATTCCCAGTTCTTTGCCCTCTGGAATATCATATTCCATGCCCTTCGATCCCTCAGTGTAGAAGCTGCCAGGTCCTGGGCTATTCTGATTGTGTTTCCACAATATTGAAATTGTTTCTTCCTGGCTGCTTGTAGTATTTTCTCCTTGTTCTGGGGATTATGGAACCTGGCTATAATATTCCTGGGAGTTTTCTTTTTGGGATCTTTTTCAGGAGGTGATCGGTGGATTCTTTCAACCTCTATTTTGCCCTCTGGATCTAAAACATCAGGGTAGTTTTCCTTGAGAATTTCTTGAAGGGTGATTTCTAGGTTCTTTCCTTGATCATGGCTTTCAGGTAGTCCAATAATTTTTAAATTGTCTCTCCTGGATGTATTCTCCAGGTCAGTGGTTTTTCCCATGAGATATTTCACATTGCCTTCTAATCTTCATTTGTTTGGATCTGCTTAACAGCATCTTGATTTCTCATAAAGTCATTAGCTTCCATTTTCTCCAGTCTAACTCTGAAGGAATGAATCTCCTCAGTGAACTTTTGAGATTCTTTTGCCATCTGGCAAATTCGACTTTTTAAGGCATTCTTCTCCTCACTGCCCTTTTGGGCCTCCTTTGCCATTTGAGCTAGTCTATTTTTTAAGGTGTTGTTTTCCTCAGTCAGGCTGTTGACCCTCATTTCATACTTTTCCTGCATCCTTCTCATTTCTCTTTCCAATTTTTCTCCACTTCTCTTATTTGATTTTTAAAGTCCTTCTTAAGGTCCTCTATGGCCTGCAACCCGCTCATGTTTTCCCCTGGGGCTTTTGGAGCAGGACTTCTGACCTCACAGTCCTTTTCCCGCTCTATGCCCCCCAAAATAGGAGTCTAGGGTTGCATTTTTCTGTTTCCTTTGCCTTGGCATGTTGCCACTTAATTGCTTGACTTTTGGGCTTGTTGCCACACTATGGCTTTAAGGCCAGCTAGAGGAATTTTTGTCCCGAACGTGTGGGGGGCAACTTCCATTTCTGGTAAGCTGTAAACCCACCCACAACTTCCACCCTAGATCACAATCCAGATCCAGGAGGTTAAAGCAAGAGCGATTACCCCCCAAGACTGATCGCTGGATCTCCCTACAAATTTGCAGGCTGGGAGTGGGAGCTGCCTCTGAAAACTACAAAATGGCGTTTGTCCTCAGTGGCTTCTAGCCCCCAGGGGAGGGAGCTGACGCATTCCCCAAATACAGGTCCCAAAGTCCATAGGACACTAACCTCTTACTTTGTCCTAGGCATGTTTATGTTGATAATTCTGGAGTCGCCACAGCTCCTGGTGTTCTGGGGTTCCTCCAGCCGGCTGCTGGCCCTGCCGCCCTGGGGCTAAAACCTCGGCTCATGGGGACCTGGTCTCTGCTCGGCTCTGTGCTCTGTGAGCTGCGAGCTGCCAGGTCCCAGACCTCTGCACTGGTCCTTCCTGCAGGGCTGCTGGGCTGTCCCCAGTGGGAGGTTAGCTTCTCTGTGTCGTTCTGTGGGTGCTGGGGCTCCAGAAGTTGTTCAGAGTCCCCTTTTACATAGTTTGGGGGGAATCTGGGGGCAGAGAGGCTTGGACTAGCTGTTTCTACTCCACCATCTTGGCTCCGCCCCGATAGTAACATATTTCAAGAGTACTTCAGAGATTGAAAGACATTTGGCATAGACTACCTCATTTAAACTTCATGAAAACCCCCAACATCAGTTCTTTAGGTATCATTTGCCCCATTTTACCATTGTGGAGATGGAAACTCAGAGAGATTAAGTGATTTGCTCAAGACTACAGTTAGCAAGTGTCAGAAATGATATTTGAATGAACTCAGTTCTTTCTGACTCCAGGTCTAGTAGTCTCTCTACTACACTATAGTGCTTCCTAGAAGGACTGACATTCTCAAGGACCATGGAGGGGGAAGTATGTGGACTAGGGAAGGGAAAGAAGAGTCATATATGAGTATGGATGGAAAAATTTGGGGCACTGGAAAGAAATCACAGAGAGGCAGATTTATGCCTGTATGAAAAATCTTACTGGCAATGAAAGAATTCTAAATTTGGAATGGGCTACCTGAGTGTCAGGTTCTCTCTACCTAGAGGACTTCAAATAATGAGCTTATGACCTGTTGTCAGGTGTGCTGTTGAGTGGATCCTTTTTCAGGTACAGGTTAGAATAAATGGCCTCTGAGGTCCTTTCAAAATTTGAGATTTTATGATCACCAATAAGTAATCATTAATCTTTCCTATGAAAGTCTCAAGTGATAGAGAGTCCACTTCTCAAGAATGTCAAGCTAGGAGATTGCCAAGGTCCCTTCTAATTTGAACATGTTCTAATTCTATGCATAACACCCTTCTCACTGTTCACTAGACCAGCTCAAACTTGTACCAGCAAGTTGGGTCCCCAGGGAGGTGGCAGCTACTACTTTCATGATTTAAGGGTTAAGCCTGTTGCTTTTGTTCCTAAATACTAACTCACACACTGCTATCAGTGTGCTTCCCCTCAATAACCAGTGAATAGACTCAGTTCTTTAGTAACAGCATTTATTTAAAATAGTATTGCAAGAGAAATAATTACAAAACATTTCCTCCTAGACCAAGAGGACACCCTCCCACAAACACATCTACAATCCAGGAGGGAGAAACTGTGAGCACAAACTTAAAAGTAAAATGGTGGCACATATGTAAGTAAGGCAACTCACAGCTCTGGAACTAGAGGATCTCAGTGTTCTCTCTCTTTCTGGAGGGTCCTTATGAAGTTTGTGGGGCATGATATCAATCATTGATGAGTTGCTCTGAAGTTTTGTTTTTGGTTTGCTCTTCAAATGCCACAGTGTTTCCACAGAACTGGTGACTCCACTGGGCTTGCTCTGCCTAGACTTGATGGGCCAATCTTCTAGGCTACATTGAACAGTTCACTTGGTGATTATGCTAATGCATCAGACTTGGCTGGAATGGGCTAGGCAGGCCATGCTTCGGGCAGCTGCTACCGAGTTGGATCCAGCAGATTTCTTGGTCACTGTATTCTCCTCCGAACATATACTGGGCTCTCTTTAATGAATGTCACGATGGTTTTTTAGCTGCATTCCTTCAGAGCTCTTTTAACTACAGCAATGATCCCTAGTTTAGGATTAACAGAAAACTGTTCTTGACTCCCTCAGAGCCATAGTTCTGAGGTTGATTGTCACCTCTCGGAAAGAGATAGGAGAAATATTACCTTTCCTTTTGGATAATATTTCACTTGATGCTGTCTTAGGGTGATTCATTTTTTCCCCAATACTATAACCTCCCCAAACCTTTTGGGAATCTTATATAGATGAGTGGGTAAGAACAAAGATATTAGTGCAGTCTTTGTACTGGAAGCAAGTTCACAGGATTCCTGGCTACTTCCTATAAATTGAGCTATTTATACCTTTCATTTTTTTCTAGGATGGGGAATGTCTATTTTAATCTGAAGGCTTTTCACTTTACACGTTAGAGTCTCCATTTTTGACCCCTTCCTTTTCCCCATAGATTTGTAAGTTGTGATGAAATCTCATGGGGCTGCCATCCTCTCATACTATGAGAGGTCAATGAGGAAGTTCCTGCATCCCAGTTCCTCTCTTCCCTCCACTCCATGGTTTTTCTCCTGTCTATTATCTCATTGTGCTGCTGTACCCAACAACAGGTCCTTGGTTGTATATTGCTCCTCCCATTTTTAATAGGTATTGCCCCAGACTGTGTCTTTTCTAACTTTGTTCTCTCCATGTGTCCAAATCTCTAGAATCATTGTAGATCCTTTATAACAGTGCTGATGCTTCCTCCCTTTTTTAAAAGCAAACATTTATTATGTCATAGGCACTGTGCTAAGTGTTTTATCTATCTACCTGTGTATCTATCTATATCTATATAATTTTTATCCTATTAACTATCCTGGGAAATAACTTATTATCCCCATTTTGCAGATGAAGCAACCGGAGTAGGCAGAAGTTAAGTAACTTGCCCAAAGTCTTATAACCAGTAGGTATTTGAGACGATTTAAACTCAGACCTTTCTGCCTCTAGATCCAGTGCACTATCTGCCACATCACCAACTACTGCTAGTCATTTTCTTTCATAGCAGTTGTAAACCCTCACACTCCTTTCATTTCATTTCTTTTTTAAAGAGACAGCCTTTATTTTAAGCATTTTGCATTATAGATTTCAAAAGTAAAATGTCCAGAATGTCAATTCATCTTTAAAAGAAAACTACTTTTGACTGGGGAGCACAGACAGGAAATAATCTGTAAGAGTGGGACAAACAGCTTAGCTAACTTTTTTTTTGGCTTTTCGTTCTATTGCCCATTTCAATAAAATTAACTCTTTGCTTCCATTTTAATTCCCCATTTGGTAGCAACAATAGCAAAAGTTCTTGAAATAATAATGTAATTTCAGGAGCCAGATAGGGTTATCATAAAATAATCAAACATCTTGGATTCTGTAACAGAACTGGAACAGATATTGAAATTGACTGCTCCCTCTTTGACGCCCAAAAGGTGTTAATATTATTCAATCTAAATTACCAATTTAAAAAAATCAATATATCATCTTTAAACATCTCTTACATTGACAATACTTTATTTCAATTCAGTGTCAGTGTGGTTTAAGTAATTTCCCATTCATAAGTCAAACAGCAATTGAAGCAATACAACCTACCCAGTGGTAGTGATAGTCTCTTTAGGTTTTGTCATGCAAATGAAACAGAAATCTGAACTGCAACAACTTTTTGACATTCCTAAAATACAAAACAGACAAGATATGGTACGTGCAGAAAGCTCTAATAAGCAGATGGTCACAGGGCTGAAACATTGAACAAATTTAGCTGGTGGTCCAGAGGTGAAGTTGATGGGTTTCCCCAAAGTGTTTCAAAGCCTCTCTGCACACCAAGTTGCATCTCATGCTTTGTACTTGTCTTTGCCAGTCTCACTAATGACACAGATATGGTTTAAGTCCCTGAAGTATTCATTGTAGTCAAGGCCATATCCAACGACAAATTTGTCTGGAATTTCAAATCCAACAAAGTCAGGTCTGTATCCTACACTTTGAGGTGTCCTTTTCACCAGCAAGCTGTAAAAAAAATAAATATAGATACTTAAATGAAAGGAGGACATGCTAAAGAGTGCTGGGGTTAGAAACAAGTTCTATTCTCCCCTTGTATTGAACCTTGGAAATTCGCTATGAAGGTGTGAATACAAACTTTCAACATTAAGTCCAGTTATTGAGGGTATGAGGCACCTTCAGTCTAGAAAGAAGACTAAAAAAAAAATAGATGAAAAATAGCTGTGTAGTCATGAAAAGCACAGAGAGGAAAAACATGAACTAATTTATCAAATCCTGGAACACAAGATTTAAAGTTCAAAGACTAACAAAAAGTACTACTACACAGCAATAGTTGAACCACAACTCAAATATGGACTTTTTTACACATTTCAAATTAAAAGCTGACGTACCTGGCCACTTTCACCATCTTTGGATTATACTGCTTGACTAAGGAAAGCAAAGTCTGCATCGTTTTACCAGTGTCGATGATGTCTTCAACAATCAGGACATTCTTTCCAGTTAAAGTTGAGAGATCATCTCCACCAATCACTTTAATGTCCCCTGTTGACTGGTCATTACAGTAGCTCTTCAATCTGATAAAGTCTACCGTCATAAGAATTGATTTATCATTATTCCTGTTCAGGGCCTTGATATAATCCAGCAAATCGGCAAAGAATTTATAGCCACCCTTGAGGACACAGAGGACAACAATATGGTGGCCTCCCATCTCCTTCATCACATCTCGAGCCAGACGTTCGGTCCTGTCCATGATAAGTCCATGAGGAATGAATATTTTTTCCAGATCTTGAGCATAATGCTTAGGGATGCAAAATAAGTCCAGGTCATAGCCTGGTTCATCATCTTCAATCACTATGCTGGGGCTCAGGTTCGCCATGGCGGTGCTGGAGGCTCGATGGTGGTGGCTCGGCAGCTGCAGGAGGAGAGAAGGAAAGCCTTTCATTTCATTTCTAAATTAAATTATTTTGACTTCTCAAAGTAACTTGTACTATAGCATCTTGGCCAGTAATGAAAAGTCAACCTGGTAATTGATGTTGGCCTTGTTTGATTGATAAGATCAGAGATTTAGAAGCTGGAAGGGTCCTTCCAGGTCATCAAGTCCAACCCCCTGGCTTTACACTTGAGGAATCTGAAGTGACTTACCCAATGTCACAGTGTTACAGAGAGAATTCCACTGTAGGTCTCCTCATTCTAAACTCAGTGTTTTTTTTTCCAGTATACCATATTAAAAAGTCTACATTACTTCGGCTTTTTTTGATCCATTCCCCACAAAACTGCCCAGTTTCTTGCTTTTTTTCTTTTTCCTCCCTTCCTTCCTTCTTTCCTTCCTTCCTTCCCTTGATAATTCTCTTTTCATTATTTATGTCCTAAATCACATCCAGTTTTATGCTACCATTTTAAAGAGGAATTGATCTTTGAACTTGATCTCCTGCCCTTCTCTTCCACAGATCATTATTCAAGTAAATCCCACACTGATGGTATATATCATTATTCAAGTAAATCCCATACTGATGGTATAGTCATAGTACGATAAAACAAAAAAGTTCATTAGGTTGTCCAGCTCTAGCAAGGCCCCCAAGTTCATGAAAACTGATTCCCCATCTCTTGGCAGGACAATTTTATGTTTTTTTTTCCTCTCCAGTGTTTCCATGGCAACAGACTCAGTGTTTTTGCAAAGGTGACTTTGCAAAAAGATGTCCTTGACTTCTTACTCTTCGTATTGTAAAGAGTATATTTTTGTGCATTAAAAATCAGCCTCTAACATTGAATAACCTACACAGTAGCTGGTGGTTTGAACATAGAGCTGGACACAGCATGTATCAGTTGTGAGATAGGAGAAATGAAGGTGGGAGTATGTGAAGGTTACTTCATAGACCCATTTTAGCACAAGAATAAAAGCTAAGTATTTGATCATACTACCCAACTCATTGTTTAGAACATTTCCTAATTTTAGTTATTAATATCAAGATCCTGTGACCTCAGACACAGGCATACAGGAGAGACTCAGAAGGCATCAACTCACTTAATTTGCCAGTGTCCTTAAGGAAATATGACACTCTGAGCTAACTCCACTCTTGTAGTGTCAGTGATTATCACCTCCTTCATTCTGGATATTCTTCCTCTTGTTGTGGTAGATAGAGTGCCACACTTGGAATCAAGAAGATCTGGTTTTGGATTCTTAATAGCTTTGTGACCCAAGACAAGTCATTTAACCTCTCTTTGCCTCAGTTTCCTAACAAAAAATGATGTGGTTAGATATGATGAACTCTAAGGTCTCTTTCAGCTCCAAATTTATGATCTTAGCTAAGGTTAGTGTTTTTGGGTAGAATGTCCTACCATGGACTCCTTTGCAGTTGTTTCATGATCACCTCCTTGGATCATAGGAATTTTATAGCTAGAAGGAACCTTAGAAGTTATCTTGTACAAGATCATATGCATAATAACTTACCAAGCCAGGATTCTAACCTTATAAGCTTAGATCTTTCCCACAACTGAATCACAGTTCTCCCATCCTGAACTTGTCATTTAATTTACCAGAATTCCACAAGTAGAAAAATGCTGCCCAAATTGAAGAAAGAATATTTACTTTGAGGGGTTTCTATTCTTTTGATATGTATTTCTCCACTAAAGTCCTCCTTTGATCCCTCATTGTGGAATGCATAGATGGGACCCTGGCTTCTTGAAAGCCATGAAAGTAAAAAAAAAAGCTCAGGGAGCCAAGATGGCAGAGTAAATAAAGGCAAGGTCTCACCTGACCTTTCCCAATTCCCCTTTAAACAACTTTAAAATAACCCCTCAAACAAAATTTTGAAGTGGCAGAAAAGAAAGTCAGGGTAAAACATTTTCTAGCCCAAGACAACTTGTGAGATTGGTGGAAAATGTCTGTCTCACCAGGTTGGTATTCAGAGTAAATAAAGTGCAGAGCAGACCATGTCCCAGCAAGCTAGCATCAGACCTTGGGGACAGCTGTATTTGTGACAATGGCAGCTTTGGGAATTCTTAGCTCACAGATGGCAAGGGAGTCTGTCAACTGGTCAGAAGATTACAGGGGGCCCTTTACTACCACTTGATGTAGGACCTTGTTGCATTGTCCATAGACAGTTCTAGTTCGGGTTGCCTGGCTACATTTCTGCATGAAAGACCAAGCCTTAAACCCATTTCATTCTGGAGCTCATAGATTGGGCAATAGGTCCCTGCCCTCCTAGCACAGAGTGAATGTAAATACTAAATAGTAACTTTCTCTTTTGAGCAGGAAACCAGTGGGTCCTCCCCTTCCAGTTTAATTTTTTTTTCTCTTCCTTGATTAAAGGAGCTGACTCCTTGATTAACTTCTTAAAGAGGGCTATTTACTGAATGGGTGTTAACTCACTCAGAGTGAGAACTTGAAAAAACCTTAGCCTAAAAGGGCCAAGGCCTCCCAGTGCATCCTGCGTCATCTCCAGTTGTCTTGATTTCTATCTGGCCACTGGACCCAGATGGCTCTGGAGGTGAAAGTGAGGCTGGTGACCCTGCACAGCCCTCCCTCACTCAGATCCAAGTCAACTACAAGTCATGTCATTATTTCCCTGATTGTTATGCTCCTCTTTGAGAACAAAGGAAAATACAGCAACAACAATAACCTTTCTCAAATATATAGATAACTGAGTCAAATTTAGAAAATTAGAGCCATTCCTTAATTGATAAATGGCCAAAGGATATGAATAGGCAGTTTTCAGAAAAAGAAATCAAAGCTATCTATAGTTATATGAAAAATGTTTTAAATCACTATTGATTAGAGAAATGAAAATTAAAACAACTCTGTGGTACAACCTCATACCTATCAGATTGGTTAATATGACAAAAAGAAAATGACAAATTTTGGAGAGGATGTGGAAAAATTGGACACTCATACACAGTTATGAACTGACCCACCAATTCTGGAATGCAGTTTGGAGCTCTGCCCAAAGAATTCTTAAACTGTTCGTACTCTTTGACCCAGCAGTTCTACTACTAGGTATGCATCCTCCCCAAAAGGAAAAAAATATTTATATCGCTTTTATTGTGGTATCAGAGAATTAGAAATTGAGGGGGTGCCTGAATTTGGGGAATGACTGAACAAGTTGTGGTATCAGATTGTGACAGAATATTATTGTGCTTTTAGAAATGGGAAGGGAGGAGGAGATGGTTTCAGAAAAAACTGGGAAGACTTGTAAGAAGTAATGAAAAGTGAAATGAGTAGAACCTGGACAACATTGTACAGAGTAACAGCAATATTGTATGATGATCACCTGTGAGTGACTTAGCTATTTTCAGCAGTTCAGTGATCTAAGACAATTCCAAAGGACTTATGATAACAATGCTCTCCACTTCCAAAGAACTAATGGAGTCTGAATGTAAAATGAAAATGAATGAAAAAACAAACTTTTTTTCTACTTTCTTCATTTTTATTGTCTCTTTTGACCTGTATCTTATTTTTCAACATGGTTATTATGGAAATGTTTTACATGACTGCACATATATAATCCATATCAAATTGCTTGCTTTCTCATGGAGGGGATTGATGAGCAGGGGAGAGAATTTGGAACTCAAAATTTAAAAAAATATATTAAAATTATTTTTCCAAGTAATTGGAAAAAAATTTTTTTTAAAAAGAAAACCATGAAAATGAAACTCAGGCCTGATCAGGTCCAACAAGTATAGAAATGCTTTGAGGTTTGGCCGAGACATGAAGTATATATCTGTAACCAGCCTAGCCAAGCTTAGAGAGGATTAACACCAGCTTGGCTGCAGGGTGAGGAATTTTGCAGCCAAAGCAGCTCTCCAGCACCATCTCCTAATGCACATTGAATAAGGTTACAATCTTTATTGGTGGAGGGAAGACCTATAAGGCACAAATCCTTGATATGTTGAAGTAAGTATTTGTGTTGGCCCACACTGACTAGGGACCCTAGGGTTGTGTAATCGTGCTGCAAGGAACTTTAGAGGTCATCTAGTCTATGCCCCTCATTTTATAGGAGAGGGTATTTAGACCCAGAAAGATAAGTGATTTTCCCAAGGTCACCCAAGCGTCAAGTTGCAGACCCAGGTTTTGAATCTGTGATTTTCAGTTCCAAATTCAAAGCTGTTTCCATGATATGGAAGTTCCCATTTTCAGACAATCTCTAAAAGATGAAATATAACTTAAGTGTTGGAAAACGGATCTCTATGCTAGTACACTAACTTTCAGAGTTTTATTGCTCTGATTTTATTTTGGAACTGCTACAATAAGAGCTAGAGGCAGCTTGTCCATCTTCAGAAATATGGGCCATTTGGAGCTGCAGGGGGGATATCCAGGAGCAGCAGGTTTGTGTATTTTGCAAGCTCCCCAGAGGCTGGTGGGAGAGATTTCGCTTGCCTTTAGTTTTTATGAAGCAAAAGAAATGTGATGCACCACAGAAAAGTATCTAAAATGTTATATAAGAAAAGGGCAAATAAGATACTGAGTCTCATCATTGCCAAATACCTGAATATGTACCTATCATGGACTGCTTATTTGCTGTGTGAGGAAAATTGGTAAAGCAATTCAAGATGATCACATGTTCTCTCCTCTATAAAGTGGCATCCTCCAAATGATTTGTAGGGGCTTAGCACTTAATATAAGTTTTCTATTCCATTTAACAAATCAGTCCACTGATCAGCATTGTGGCTAGTTTGTAATTCAGTAATGGTTGCTTGAAAGATTCCCCTATTTGAATCATTTGGTGTCTGGGGATTTTTAAAATTTAAGATAGGGAACAAAGAATATTTTGACGAAAATGGAGATTCCCCAAACCCATTGGAAGTACTGCCTTTTATTTGGGACTCTCCATGAAAAGCCAGGGTTTAGAATTTATAATTCAGGGAAACCTCCACTTTAATTCCTAGATTTCTAGTAGAAGAATGCTGATAGCTTATAATTATATAGCTCTACATGGCTCCAAATTAATTTTACATACATCATGTTTGTGCTTCATGATGGCCCTATAAGACATTGTATACAAACATTCTTCTCCACCCTCATTTTATGTACGAAGAGACTGAAGCTCATAAACATTCAATGACTTACATAAGACCATGCAGCTGGAAGATGGGAGAGAACTAGAAATCTAGGTCTCCTGATTCTATTCCCCATTTCCCACTACAGTATGTTGAATTAAATTAAACCAAACTTCTAAATTAAAAACTGAACTAAGGAGATCAGTATCAGGAAAGTAAAGGCAATCCTACCTTTCCAATTTGTGTAGGAAACATGGAGACTGAGGTAGGAGCTAGTATCCAATAAAAGCATCTTTGACTAAGCGACAGTGAATTCAAACTTCTTTTAGAATCCCAATTGAGGAAATTAATTCAAGTCAGTAGATTGAATCATCCAGTGAAAAGACCATTTGCCAGAGAGTACAGCTCAGATAAAATGCATGCTACCATATCTGGCAGAGACATATATATTCTCTACACATTCTTCCTTTTTTAAAAGCAAGATACTTATCAGGCCTTTTTTTCTCCCTTCAGTCTAATACTTAAATATGTGTTCCTAGAGAAAGAGAGGGTCATGTCAGTGAGAATGGCAGAGAAATAAAAAGAGTGTGAGAGAGGAGAAAAAGAAAGATAAAAGAGTGATTTAAGGAAAAGACTTCAAAAAGGGGTAGAGAAGGATAGAGGGAAAGCATATGACTTAGAGCTACATGCAAGAACCTTTCATGGTGCCCCCCCCAATAGTTAGTGAACACATAAATATGGTGGTAACTTGTAGGTGAGAATGGTGTCTTCCAGCTTGGTTCTACATCACCAAATATACAATGTCCGTAAATATCCTAATGTGATGATAATGCTATAGTAGGTGTTTATTTTCCTCTTCTCCTCTCTACTTTTCCTCAAGTTCTTCTGACATCACAATATCCCTAGAGCCTGTGGGTTATTTGTTGTCTTTCCATCTCATCACTTAACCAATCTATCTTCTTTTAATAATACATTTCTTTGATGATGTCTTTTATACTACTTCTCCTTACCAAATCCTAGTTTTTAATATGGTGCATTCTGCTCATGCCCACCATATCTCTCTCCTTTGCGCTCTGGGTGGTCTTTAGTTTCAATTCATTGGTGGCTGTAATATTCCAAGACTGACAATACATCTCTGAGAATTTATTGGAAAAGATGGGCCTTTGTTTCAGAAATAAGTTTGGGGTCATCAAAAGATATCTGCAATTTTCTCAAGGCAAAGATACATTTACTGTAAGTATCCATGACATCCTCTCTGCCCAAATAAACGAGAAAATAGGGGAAACCTCTTGATCCTGTAGGCAGTAATGCAGTCAGTAATAGTCAGAAAGCCTAAGAAATTCAAACCAAATTATCTCAAGACCAGGGAATCACTTCAAAATAAATCAGCATCATCCCCTGAACAATTCACACTAGACCCAGGTTCCATGCTCTCTCTCCCCAATCTTTGGGTCTGTTTGACCCAATTGCGAACTGTATAAAAACACATTGGATTTTACCAGTTTGGGTGCTATGTCCCACAAGGCACCATGGTAGCCCTGACCTGTGTTCTCTGCTCCTGACTGCCCCTCATATTTTGAGTATCACCTTTCAATAAATCCTCCTTGTTTTACTTTCTTTTGGTTGCCATCTCGTCCTTTGTTCTATCTTATGATGTTACCCCTTACCCACTTCTCCCTTCTCTCCTGGTCACAAAAGTGGTTGAAACTAATTCTTTTAGAAGCATCAGCTCTTGATGGTGGAGAATGACAGTTTTGGCTGCCACACCTATTTTCCAAGCCGTGGCTTAGGAAACCAAGTGTATTTTATTGTGCTATAGAAAGCCAAGACTGAGACCACAAGCTCCATGCCCCAAAGGTAGGACTCCCCCATTCTCCACAATATCAGGAATGTGACTAAGGTCTTGCCTTGAACCAAAGGCCTACCGGCAACATAAGTGACACAAAAGGGAGATTACCACTGCATTCTTGTACAGTATCTTGGGATCGTGAATTTTATTCAAACTTCATTATGATAGTCACTAAAGGAGATGTTTATTAGCCAATATCATGGACAAGCATTAAAAACTTTGTGGTTTCCAAAAAGGTAATCCAGCCCACTTTGTTTTTCCTGTTTTATTATGGGAAGAAAGTTGTCTGTTTGCAGTGTTACTGATAGATAAATTCATTTAACTGCAAATCAATCTGAACAATAGATAATCATTCACTTAGCTTTTCTTGTATTGTTAGGCCAGAATTTTTTGAGTGATTATGGACACTGTTGAGGAGACCCTCTGATATCCTGTGACTTTATTCAGTAATCACTATGTCCATTCACAAAGAACAGCATTTGTAGGGCTGGGAATCACTCTTCAACTTTCACTCTGTCTTAGATCTCCATGATGGTGGAAAATATCTTTGCTGAGCATGTGTCTCCCTGTTTCATGTCTCGATTATATTATTAATAATAAGTAATATTTATATAGTGCTTTAAGGTTTGCAAAACATTTTTCACATTATTTCAATTGATTTTTACTGATTTTTTATTTTACTAATGGTCAGAGTGATTTACTAATGATCAGGATGATATTTGTTGTTTTATCTTTCAAAGAACGATAAGATTTTGATATATATATATATATATATACATGGTGGGGTAAATTATTGGAAAGCGCCATTAAGGTGACATGTACTGCACTAAATCAAATGAATTTTGCTAGTTATAAATAATAAGTGGAGTGAGATCTTATATCTCCTTAAAAGATTTTAGGTTGTTAAAAAATTCAGTATCCATCGTATAGATCACACACCTTTCTGTGCTCAGCTAGACTGGTCCTCTGAAAGCAAACACATTTTGTGCTGGAACTATGGTCAAGGTCTTTCCAGAGTGGTAGGAATTGTCAGAATTTCTCTCCCACCCCCAAGCCAGCATAGCCCAATATCACCTCCATGGCATCAAAGTTTTCAAATAGGACTGTGTGGAGGTCCTGGGCAAAAAAAAAAAAGAAATAGATAAGGAGTTTGGGAAATATATCACATGCCTAGAACCAGGGGTAGTAATAGGGAACTTTAATTATCTAGACATCTCACTCTCCTCAGTGTTACTAATAATTTCTTAACTTGTCTTTTCTCTTCCCAATTTTTCCTCCACTTCTCTTATCTGCTTCTTAAGGTCCTCTATGGTCTGTAACCAGCTCATATTTTCCTTTGAAGCTTTTGGTGCAGGAGTTCTAACTTCACTGTCTTCCTTCTGTTCCATGCTTTGATCCTTTGTGTTGCCAAAGTAGGAGTGTAAAGTTGAAGTACTGTTTATTTTGTTTCCATTGCCTGCTCATGTAGCCACTCAGTCACTTGACCCCTGGCCCTTTGTCACAGTAGGACTCTGCCACCAGAGAGGGGAGCTTCCATCCCAATCACTGGTGTTTTCTCAGATGCCAGAAGTATTAGTTGGGTGCCCTCTCTGAAGCTTCCACTGGCTCTGGCAAGCTGGTCACACACCCCAGGACCTCCACCCTAGACCACAATCCAGATCCAAGCAGGTTAAAACAGGAGCAATTACCCCTCAGACTGGTCTCTTGGTCCCCCTACAGTTTGCAGGCCACGAGCTGAAACAGCCACATGGCAGGGGATGCTTCTGGCCCTGGGGGAAGAGTCTGATGCTCTCCCAACTACTGGATCCCAAAGTCCACGATGCATTGACCTCTCACTTTGTCCTTGGCATCTATGTGTTGATAATTCTGGACCACCAGAGCTGCTGGTGCTCTGGAGTCCCTCAAGCCAGTGGATGATCAGGACTGCCCTGGGGCTAAAACCTCTGGCTCATGCAGTCCTGGGCTTGGCTCCCAGAGCACTGTGCTGGCTGCTCCCTGCCAGGCTGCCTGGCTGTCCTCCACAGGAGGTTAGCTTCTGTGTCATTTTGTGGGTTCTGTAGCTCCAAAGTTTGTTCAGAGTCCCATTTTACATGAATTGGGGAAGGAAAAAGCCGGAGAGGCATGGAAGTCCTGTTTCTACTCTGCCATCTTGACTCTGCCACCCCCGCCCCTTAACTTGTCTTGATAATAATTTCATCTTTCAAAAAAAGGAAGAACCAATAAGGGGAAAACATTTTCTAGATCTAATTATTACCAGAAAGAAGAAACTGGTTCAAAATGATGGTAACCTGGATGGGAAGTAACCACTCCATTTTATTGTGTTGAGGAAGAAGAGGAAACCATGGGATAATTTGACACATACCAGAGAAATACATGGCACAAGATTTGAATGTGTCACATACTTTGGGGGAATTCTCCTGTTAGCTCTTCATCTTTCCCTTCACCAGATTTTGAGTGATAAAATTTCAAAGTATTCAGAGGAAGGATTAAGTACGATACCATAGTCTAAACTTCTACTTCAGAAGTCAACCCAAGAGAATTAGAAAGCCTCCAGTAATGAAATTCTGAAAATGTAAAGAGAACCTATTTAGATAAGAGAGAAACTGATGTGGACATACACGGATCTCACCAACCATTTTGGATTTTAAAATGATACAAAAAAGTTAGAAATAAGACTAGGTAACAGAGGATAAATGCAAAAATGTTAAGGAATCCCATAAGAAGAGTGTCATTAGTGCAAAGACCCAGAATGAACTGAAATCAGTAAGGGAAGTGAAAGGGCAAGGGAAAGGTTTGTTTAAGCTAAATTAAGGAAAAGAGAAGGATCATCAAAGAGACCAGACTGTTGTTGATGGTGGATGGAATGATAATAATGGATGAGAAGACAGAACTATTCAACTGTTATGTTGCTGATGTTTTCTCTGATAAGCAGACTGATCTTCGGACTGGAAAGGATAGAACAAAATTTTTTTCTATGTCTGGAATCAGAAAGACCCAAGCTCAAATGCTGCCTCAGATACTCAACTAGCTGTGTGACCCTGGGCAAGTCACTTAATCTCTTTCTGCCTCAGACTCCTCATCTGTAAAATAGGGATAATAATAATACTTACCTCCCAAGATTTTGTGAGGATAAAATGAGACAATATTTGAAAAGCACAGTATCTGGTCTGCAGTAGGTGCTAAATTAATGTTAGCTATTGTTATTTTTAATTTATATCTAAATTAAGTATGGAAATAGCAAGAGGACATCTCTCTGTCCTTTTTGAGTTCAAGTTACCAGACCCAGAGGTATTATAAACAGTCAGTGGTGTGCTGTAGTCTGTACCTGCCTGAGAGTCAGTTGTTAAATTTGGAGTTTAAGTATTTACACCTTAGAAATTGGCAAACAGTACGGGTCAAGGATTGATTTGTTGTTTTGTTGTCTAAACTTAAGAAATTAATGGATAAAATGTTAATAATTTAAATTAAATTCAAAAGTATACTGTTATTATGTATACATTTTCCCCCAGAGAGCTAGTTTATGTCCTAGGCTACTGAAAAATAATGGCATATGTGGATTGTTTAGCTACTGTCTGTGATCTTAGAAATATTAAGAAAAAAAGGAAGAGGTACTGAAGGATTAAAGGGTGCAAAATGGAGAAAGTAGGGGGCAGAGCCAAGATGGCAGAGTAGAAACAGGAAATTCCATAACCTTCCCCCACACCCCCCTCCTCCCAAGAGAACTTTATTTGGACTCTTGTTTTGAATTGATGTGATAATGCTTTGTATTTTGTGTTTAAGGCCCATTGGCCACTTTGGTAAGTTTAGATGTACCTTGAAAATATGACTTAAGAGATGGTTAGTGCTAATTGAAATATAAATTGTCTCTGCTATCGGGATACTTAGGAAGACTTTATGGAATAAGTGATGATTGTACTTTGAGATATTACTGATAAGAGACTAATGGAATTAATCAAGACTTTGCCCCATGAGTAGAAGACTTTGACCTTGTACTTTGAAACTACTGATAAGTGATTAATTGAGTTAATCAAGACTTTGCCCCATGAGTGGAAGACTTTGACCATGTACTTTGAAACTACTGATTAAGTGACTAATTGAGTTAATCAAGACTTTGCCCCATGAGTGGAAGACTTTGGCCATGTACTCTGAAATTACTGATGTGACTAATTGAGTTAACTTAAGACTGACTATTTTTTTTACTGATAAGTGACTGAGTTAACAATTGCCCCATGAGTGGAAGACTTGGACTATTGTACTTTGAGATTATATTGTGATTTTCTTTTGTACCTGGAAAATGTGACCTAAGAGATGTTTTAGTGCTAATTCAAATGTAAATTGTGTATGCCATGGGCATGAAACATCTTGGGGCCAATGTAATGGAAATGTAGATTTGAAGACCTTCCCTGCCCCTAGGCCCTTTGATTGGCTTAAGTGACTCTGAGAACCTTCTTTAATTTGAAAATATACTCTGCCCACTAATAGGCTGAATGTGGTCACATGGAGCCTGTGGTAGGAGGCTTGGTTTCCAGGAATGACCACACCTTGATGCTGTGTGATTGGGCAGTAGGTCAAGAGGGTGGTTATATTCTGACCCAGGAGAAGCCTATATAATCCCTGATGTGGGGCTTTGCTTTGGGGCTCACTTTGAGAAGTGTTGTGTGATTTTAGAGCTACAGAACCCAGAAAGTGACAGAAAGGAAAAATCTCCCACTGAGGCATCTTAGCAGGCCTGTAGAAAGCAGCATGGGAGCTTAGCACAGTCCCACATGAGCCACATGGTTTTAGCCCTAGGGAAGCAGCTGCAGTCAGAGCAGACTTCAGAAGAGTGAATCACCAGCAGCTATGGCAGTTTCCAGACTTTTCAATGCATACATGCCAAAAAGAAAGTAAAAGGTCAGTGGGGAACTCTATCAGAAAGGAAGGGTGCAGTCCAGCCCCTGCCCCTGGGGAGAGAGGTGGTGGAGGCATGATGGCTGCAGCATCTGCTGCATGGCTACCTCAGGAGCTCTTGGCCTACAGATTATAGAGGGAGCAAATGAACATTCAGAGCTTAATTGCTCTTGCTTTGACCTGCTTGGATCTGGGTCACTTTCTTGAGGGGTGGTCCTGGGGTGAGAAACACCAGTTTGCCAGAATGGTGTCTGTATAGAGAGAGAGGGTGCCCTTCTCAGGCCGCTGAGAACATCTGTGAAAACCCCAGCAATTTGGAACAAAGCTCTCCTCTCTGGAAGCAGAGTCCTGCCATGGCAGGGAGCACAAAAGTCAAGTAATTGACTGACAATATGATCAAGCAGAGGAAGCACAGACAGACCATAGAATCCTTTTTTGGGGACAAAGAGGATGAAGGTATGGAGTGGGAGGAATATAAGTCGTAACACCATCACCAAAAGCTTCCAAGAAATATATGAACTGCTTACAGCCCATGGAGGAGCTTAAGAAGAATTTTGAAAACCAAGTAAGAGAAGTGGAGGAAAAACTGGGAAGAGAAATGAGAATGATGCAAGAAAATCATGAAAAGAGACTCAACAAACTGACTGAAAAAAATACCCTAAAAAAATAGACTAAATCAAATGGCAAGAGACGCCCAAAAAGTCAATGAGGAGAAGAATGCCTTAAAAAGCTAAATTAGCCAGATGGAAAAGGAATTTCAAAAACTCACTGAATAGAATAATTCCTTCAAAATTAGATTGGATAAAATGGAAACTAATGACTTTATAAGAAATCAACATATTATGAAACAGATCCAAAAGAATGAAAAAAATAGAAGGCAATGTGCAATATCTAATTGGAAAAACCACTGACCTAGAAAATAGATCCAGGATAGATAATTTAAAAACTACTGGGCTACTTGAAAGCCATGATGAAAAAAAGAACCTAGAAATTATCCTTCAAGAAATACTCAAGGAAAATTGCCCTGACATTTTAGAACCAGAGGGCAAAATAGAAATGGAAAGAATTCACTGATCACCTCTTGAAAATGATCCCCAAAAGAAAACTAGTAATATTATAGCCAAATTCCAGAGTTCCCAGGTCAAGGAGAAAATATTATAAGCCGCCAGGAAGAAACAATTTGAGCATTGTGGAAACACAATCAGGATAACATAGGCCCTGGCAGCTTCTACACTGAGGTATTGAAGGGCTTGGAATATGATATTCTGGTGGTCAAAGGAGCTGCAATTAAAACTGAATCACCTACCCAGCAAAACTAAGTATCATGTTTCAGCTGAAAATATGGCCATTCAATGAAATAGAGGACTTTCAAGCATTCTTGATGAAAAAACCAGAATTGAATAGAAAATTTGACTTTTAAATACCAGAAGCAAGAGTATCATGAGAAGGTAAACAGGGAAAAGAAATCACAAGGAACTTATTAAAACTATTTACATCCTACAACAATAATTGTAACTAATGAGACTTTTCTCAGTATGAGGATAGTTGATGGGAATATATATGTATGTATATGTATACATACATATATATGTTTGTATAGGAGGTATATGTGTATATCAATACATACGTGAGTGTATGTACATGTATACAGAAGTGAGGGCACAGGATCAATTGATTAGGAAGGGATGATATCTAAAATATAAAATTAATAGATGAGAAATGAATATAATGAGAGGAGATAGGGAGAGATATAATAGGGTATTTTACCTCATATAAAAGAGGCAAGAGAAAATGGTTACAATGGAGGGGAAGAACAGGAAGGCAAAAGAGAATGGGTCAACCTTACTCTCATTGAATCTGGCTTAAGGTGGGAATAACATAATACTCAATTGGGTATCTTACCCTACAGGAAAGTAGGGAGAAAGGGGATAAGAGGGGGGGATGATAGAATAGAGGGCAAATTGGGGGGAATGGTATTTTAAAGTTCACACTTTTGAAAAGGGACAGGGTCAAAGTAGAATATAGAATAAGTGGGGGACGGTATAGGATGGAGGGTAATATAGTCATTCTTTCACAATATATCTACTATGGAAATGTTTTGGGTAACTACACATATATACCTTATATCAAATCGCTTTTCTTCCCGGTAGGGGTGGGTGACAAGGGAAGAATGGAAAGAATATGGAAATCAAAGTTTTAAAATAAAATGTAAAAGTATATATATTATTAATTTTTACATGCAACTGGGAAATAAAATGTACGGGCATTGAGGTATGGACATTGCTTTTTCTCTACTAGAAAGTCAGATGGGGGATGGGGAGGATAGAAGAGAGCAGATTAGGGGAAGGGGTATTCAGTAGAATCGCTACTTTGGGGTTGTGGGTATGGGAAAGACAGGGAGAAAATTTGTAACTCAAATTCTTGTGGAAATGAATGTTGAAAACTAAAAATAAACAAATTAGACAGATTTTTTTTAAAAAAAGAATATCAAATATACTGATTTATGTTAAAAGGCAAGAAAAGGGAGTATGCAAACTCCAAACTATAAGCCAGTGACAAAGACTGTAGTAGAACAGGTCATTTCAGTCTAACGTCATTTCCTTTTTTTGTAAGGTTATGTAACAATAATACAATATTCACAACACCCATGGTGATTATGAATATACTGGTATAGTTGTGAATTACAAAATATAGCAGACTTTCCATATGGAGGGCAGAACCAAAGCCTTTTAAATACCAGAAAACAGAGTCCCAGAACCAGAAAGTTGAATGCCAGAACCAGAAAGCCAAGGTCATTACAGTAGCCACGAAGTTGGTACACATGGTTAGTGCAGTTAACACCCACATTCTCATACCTTCACAACAGAACAGGCTCCCTCAGGTAGGGATCCCCCTCTCTCACTCAAGGTAGCTCCTCAGCCTTGTTCTTAGAAGTTCTCAGCAGTTATTCCCAAAGGAAAGGTGTCAGCAGAAGAAGGGTCTCAGCAGAAGCTCCAGCCTCCAGATGCTTACCCCAGCAAATTCAGATATTCCCATCTGGGGCTTTGCCTTATATATGACTTAGCTCCTCCCAGTTACATCAGCAGCTTCCTCCCAAGGTGTTAATTACTTCTGTATTAATTAAATGCTTAAACAAGGTGTCAACTTGAAACAAGGTGCTAAGTACATGCTTACTTGCCAATACAAAGGGGCATGGAAGATCTTCAAATTCCATTAAGATTACAGGTTACTAGACTCATAGAGGGAGGAATGAAAAGAAATAATTTACCTAGATTTAACATAGCATTTGACAGTCTCTCATGCTATGTCAATTGGAAAGGTAGAGATATATGGCTAGATGATAATACCATAGCCCTTTCTTCCTTAAGGAATTCACACATTGAAATAGCACTTATATTTTAATTTATCTTGTTAAGGTCAATTTGCATGTTAAAGAACTTTCTATTTTTTTTTCCCTTGAAGAATTAGTCTCTGATAGCATTAAATTCTCCAATCTTTTGTCATATTCGATATAAAGTGAGATTTTATATATGATATACATGTATGTATGTATATATATATTACATATATATGGCATACACATATATTTGGAAATCTCTATTTGCTTTATAAATGTCAGATAGCAATAATAATAAAGAATATGCTCAGTTTTGTAAGATAAACACTTTTGGATTGAAGATCAATCTCTCCTTCATTTTGGGATATTACTTTACAGATTCTGCTTTCATATTGTATCATTGTTCAGCTATTCAATGTATTTAGTTTGTTGTTTTTTTATATGAGATTTGATTCTTTTTGATTGGTTGTAAGGCTTTCTCATTTGTAACAAAACTCTGAATTTTTGATTACTAAATTGAGTTAAACTAAGTATCCCTCTCTGTCAGCAATCTGTGGATTGTATTGTTATGGACTTTGCTGTTTTCAGTATTCCTAGGCAGTTCTCTTGACCAGTTTCCCAGAATATGATCTCTAGACTTTCATTCTTATTTTTCTGTGAATCCATTAATTCTTAGCTTGCCCTTTGACTTTACACCTTTGTTGCTTTCATTTACATGGATCACAAGTATTCTTCCACTTATGTATTTATTTATTTTTTAAATTATGGCAACTGCATTTTTGTCCTCCATTTGGAAAAGTTTATTCTCCAGGGAATCCACAACTTTACTTTTTTATGACTTTAATTTTTTAGTCAATAAATTTATTTTATTCTCTCTCTCTCTCCCCCACCAAATTCTAATTGGAAAAAGAAAAGAAAAACCTTTGCAACAAATATGCATAGTCAGGTAAAACAAATTCCTGCATTGATCATATCTAAAGCATATGTTTCATTTTGTGCCCTATGTCCATTGCAACTCTGCGAGAAAACATGTAGGAGACTTAATCATCAGTCCTCTGGAAATACAGCGTTGATCAGGTCTTAAGATTTTCAAAGTTACATGTCATTCACAATTTTTAATCGTATGAATTGTTCTTCTAGGTCTGTTGACTTTACATTGTACCAGCCTTCCCAGGTTTCTCTGGAACCATTCCTTTCATGATATATTATGGAAGAATAGTATTCTACTACATCCATATAATTTGTTCAGTTTTTCCACAATTCCACAAATACCCCTTTAGTTTCTAGTTCTTTGCCATCACAAAAAGAGATGTTCTAGATATATGTACATAAAAGGCTTCTTTTGATTTCTTTGACCTCTTTGGGATTTTGCATTAGGAGTTGTATCAACAAGTCAAAGGGTATGCATAGTTTAGTAATTTTTGGAGCATAGTTCCAAGGCAAAACCAATTCTTATTCCCACTAACAGTTTATTAATGTATCTTTTTTTCTTGTAGCTCCTCCAACATTAGTCATTTTCTTATTATTTATTCTTATTATTGTGGACTTTTCATCAGTCCTAGGAGTGTGACATAGAATGTCAGAGTTGCTTTCATTTGCATTTTTTACTACTATAATTTGTGATTTGAAGCATTTTTTCCCATATGCTTATAGGTAGCTTGACTTTTTCCTTAGGAATCTACCTCTTCATATCATGGCCATGTAGCAAGTGGGGAAAATCTCTTATTATAAGTTTGGAACAGTTTTAGAAATGAGATCTTTATCAGAGTAATTGCTGAAAAGATTTTCCCCCTTTTACTATTCCTTTTCTAATTGTGGCTTCATTGGTTTTGTTCATGCAAAAATGTTTTAATTTTATGGAGTCAAAATAGTCGATTTCTTTTTTACGATCCTCTCTATACTTTGTAGACAATTCTCTATTTCCATCAAGTTTTTTCCAGTGTTCCAAGCCTCATGTTTATCTTTTTGTGTTTGATCAGTATTCTTTTTGTAGATGACAAGCTTTCTTTTATATTTCTTTCTTTTCTTTTTTCTTTCTTTCTTTTTTTTTTAAGCAATTGGGGTTAAGTAACTTGCTCAAGGTTACACGGCTAGTCATTATTTCTGTGTGGGTGCTCATTTTCTAAGGCCGGTTTCGATCTCGGGTCATCCCAACTCCGAGGCTGGCCGATCTTACTCACTGTGTCACCTAGCCACCCCTTTTATATTTCTTAATGAGTTTGAAAAGCATTCTTAAGGTTCTTATAATAAATCCACTTTCTCCTGTAGGAGTCCAATTGTTGTTTTTGTAATGTTCTTTTTTTCTGGAGATTTTTATTGACTTACTTTTATCCTATAGCATTTATTCATTTATTAGTGTTACTTTTTTGTTTAGTCATTTCTTCAATTTCTCTTTTTTCCCCAGGCAGGATTTCTCCTTTTTCCCCTTTAAATTTCTTTGCTCAAAGGAGTATATTTTTTCAGCTGTACATTCAACCACATCAAATATTGACCACATATTAGGGCGTTAAAAAACTGACAAATAAATGTATAGAACAAAAAATTTTAAATATACCCTTTTCAGACAATAATGTTATAAAATTGCATTAAGTAAAGGGTTTTAGAAGCATAGATTAAAATTAGTTAAAATTAAATGACCTACTCTTAAAGAATGAGTAGGTCAAAGAACAACTCATAGAAACTATCAATAATTTCATTAAAGTGAAGGATAACAAGACAGCATACCAAAATTTGTTAAGCAGTACTTAGGGGGAAATTTATACCTCTAAACATTTACATCAATAAACAAAAAGGGACCAGACAAATGAATTGGGCATACAAGTTAAAAAAGTTGAACTAATAAATAAAATTAGGAATTGGTATCATAAAAAAAACAATAAAATAAACCACGGGATAATTTGATTTAGAAAAAAGGAAAACAAATTATCAGCATCAAAAATAAGAGGAGTAAATACATCACCAATGAAAACAAAATTACAGCAATTATTAGGAGTTATTTTGCCCAAATATATGTCTGTAAAACTGACAATTTAAATGAAATGGGTGAATATTTACAAAAATATAAACTCCCTAGATTAAAAGAAGAGGAAATAGAATACTTAAATAAATGTATCTTAGAAATTGAACCAGTCACAAATGAGCTCCCTAAGGAAAAATGCCCAGGAATGGATGGATTTGCTAGTGATTCTATCAAACATTTAAAGAGAAATTAATTCCAATACTATATAATGTATTTTAAAATTAGGTAAAGGAGGAGTGCTACCAAATTCTTTCTATGACACAAATATGATTATGTTGCCTAAACCAGGGAGAATAACAGAGAAAGAAAACTATGGGCTAATCTCCCTAATGAATATTGATGCAAAAATTTTAAATAAAGTACGAGGAAGGAGATTGCAGCAATATATAAAGAAGATCATTTACTATGACCAGGTGGAGTTTATATCGGGAATGTAAAACTTGTTCGATATTAGGAAAACTATAAGCATAACTTGACTGCATCAATACAAAAACAACAAAATTACTTGATTTTCTTCATAGGTGTACAAAAAAGTTTTTGACAAAATATAACACTCATTCCTATTAAAAACCACTAGAAAATATAGGAATAAATTGAAGTATTCTTAATTTTTTGAGGGTAGAAGGCAGGGCAATTGGAGTTAAGTGACTTGCCCAAGGTCACACAGTTGGTAAGTGTTAAGTGTCTGAGGCTGGATTTAAATTCAGGTCCTCCCGACTTCAGGCCAGTGGACTACTTTGACCTTGTACTTTGAAACTACTGATAAGTGATTAATTGAGTTAATCAAGACTTTGCCCCATGAGTGGAAGACTTTGACCATGTACTTTGAAACTACTGATTAAGTGACTAATTGAGTTAATCAAGACTTTGCCCCATGAGTGGAAGACTTTGGCCATGTACTCTGAAATTACTGATGTGACTAATTGAGTTAACTTAAGACTGACTATTTTTTTTTTTACTGATAAGTGACTGAGTTAACAATTGCCCCATAAGTGGAAGACTTGGACTATTGTACTTTGAGATTATATTGTGATTTTCTTTTGTACCTGGAAAATGTGACCTAAGAGATGTTTTAGTGCTAATTCAAATGTAAATTGTGTATGCCATGGGCATGAAACATCTTGGGGCCAATGTAATGGAAATGTAGATTTGAAGACCTTCCCTGCCCCTAGGCCCTTTGGTTGGCTTAAGTGACTCTGAGAACCTTCTTTAATTTGAAAATATACTCTGCCCACTAATAGGCTGAATGTGGTCACATGGAGCCTGTGGTAGGAGGCTTGGTTTCCAGGAATGACCACACCTTGATGCTGTGTGATTGGGCCAAGAGGGTGGTTATATTCTGGGTCAAGAGGGTGGTTATATTCTGACCCAGGAGAAGCCTATATAATCCCTAATGTGAGGCTTTGCTTTGGGGCTCACTTTGAGAAGTGTTGTGTGATTTGACCAGATGAGACTCTGGGCAGCAGTTGAGAGCCCCCCAGCTTTGAAAACCAGATGTTGATGCTTCCCTCTCTGGTAACTGGGATTTTGGTATTGATAATGTTTGGACAGTTTGGAAGACGGTCTGTATGATCTGTCTATATATTTTGAAGTTCAGGATGCTGACCTTTTTCCCCTGAACTAGGTGATATATGTTTGTTTGATTAAAGTCAGCTTGTTAACCGTTTTTGAGTTGCTTTCCTTTACAAAAGCAGATCTAAGAACCTGTGCTGGCAGCCACCCTGGCAATGCTGGGGTGCTTGCTGCTACAAGAGTCTACTTGCCAAAACAAACTCAGGGATTCTGTGGATTACAAAGCAAAGCCACATAAACAACTGGCAAAATATGCATTGCTCATGGATAGGCCAAACCAATATAAATAAAATTGAGAATTCCATCTTAAAATTTACTTATTCAATGCCATGCCAATCAAACTGAAAATTATTTTGTAGGTATAGAAAAAATAATAACAAAATTTATCTAGAAGAGAAAAAGATCAGTGAAACGTGGGGTGGAATAATAGACAAACCGAGACCACTGAGGCAAGAAAAAGAAAAAAATTTATTATGAGTTCGAACCCAGGTCCCACCATACATTTTAGATGGAGGACCCCGAGTGTCTCCTCGGGTGTTTTTTTATACAATTATGAGGGGAAAGCAGGAAGTACTGAGCTCACTGATTGGCTTAGTGAGACTCAGCTAACTCTTAGAGACAAGGAGTTGGCGGGAAATGATTGGCTAGCAGACTTAGTTGAATCTTAGAGATAGAGGCTTGATGCCAACTTCATGGGCTATAGGGGAGGGGGAGAGCAAACAGGTGCCAGGTGGGGGCAGTTGAGGCAGTTGACTCAGTTCCCAAATCTTATAGGTCAACATGACATTGTGGTTAGGGTTGGGAAAGCATGCATTCTTCAAGAAAAAACAAGGTTATTCTATAATCTCCTGAGGTTTGGCCCTATTTCATATTTGGCTCCATTTCATTCCCCACTTCTTTTTATCTAGGGAATCGAATCCTAGATTCATCAGTGCGGGACTTGAGGAGGGCAAAAAGAGATCTGAGAAGGAATGGGCCGAAAACAAGGGCCAGACACAATAAAATCAAAGGGCCGGCGAGAGCGGTCAGTAAAGTAGTCAACCAAGGGGATGAAGAAAAAAGAGACTGATACCAATTGTTCTGGGCTTGGCGGGCTTCCTCCCTGTCAGCCAAACGTTTTCCTAATTGGCTCAGGCCATCCCTAACGACCCTAGAGCGATTGGCATAGAAACAGCAGGCTTCACTCTGGTGTAATGTCATGTGGGAATAGAGTCCACTTTGACAGCAGTAGGTGTATTGGGGATCGTGACGTGTGGTCCCTTCCACATCTGCTCCAGACCATGAATTTCTTTTTACCAGCACAGAATTCCCAGGTTGAAACAGGTAAGCTGAGGCATAACTCCGGATCGGGATCAGGATCAGGAGAGCTGAGGGAAGGAGTTTTTTTTTGAATCATCTGCAGACCCTGAAGGAACTTGATAAAGGGAAGAGTTAGTGATTTCAGCTTTTAGGTCTTCCTAGATTAGAGGAAAAATGGGTGGTGATCTTCCATATGTTAGGGAATGGTCTGGACTTTCTCAGCCTTGAGTTCTGAGCTCTGAGAAAATTTCAGATGCCGGCTGCTCAAGGAAGTCAAAGCTGAGAATCCAAGGACCTAATCATCTCCCCCTTAAAACAGTTGGGACCCAAAATCATTTGGGTAGATCTATGTTTCATAGAAAGCTGGGTACACAGATTATATATACAGTATACAGTATACAGTGAATACAGATTCACTCAGGAAGAAAGATAATTCAGAAATTGAATCCTTAACATACATTCAGTTACAAATGTTAACTTTTGCTTAGAGCATGAAACAACTACAAATTCGGATCAAAAGAGCCAGATCTCTTCTGTTTTCACAACTCATTACATTAGTTTAGCAATAAATTTATCTTGCAAATGAAAGTTTTAATAGGCCTCTTAAAATGACACTAGAGATTTGAAAATTTCTTCTAAAAGTATTTTCCCTTCTCTTAACAATTTCAAGATTTATAATTGATCACTAAACTTTTATGAAGAAAGTTAGTTGAAAACTTTCAAAATGACCTTAAGCAATTTGCATACTTTCTGCACATGTTCCAATTCCAAATGAAAAATAATATTAGATTTTCCAGTAAGCTTACACGAAAGAACTCATATCTGTTACTGACTACGTGCTCTGATCATGGAAACTTGCTATAGAAGGAAAAAAACAGGGACATGTGACATTCCAAATATGACAGGATAAAACATCCTTGACTCTGTTTAAATTCAGGTAAAGTCACAGATATCCAACCATGCAGTATCTGTTCCATCTTATAGCTAGACTCAGGAATAAGTGGGAAACATTCCTTTTCAAAGGAATCCCATCGGTAAACTGAGCCAGGAGGGATCCCATCCCAGACAGAGGCTAAGATTGTCCCTTCGGCCTTTACCAAATGTAGACTTCCACCTATCAGCAGTACAGGATCACATTCCCTCTGAGTAGCTTGTGGCATTTTCTCCGAGATACTGATTTAATGCAGACAACTATACCCAAATTCAAACTCAAAATAAAATTTAGTTATGGTCCCAAGTGCCTTTTACCTCACACAACAAGCTTCACTGATCACAGCTTAGAGCTAGTTAATTATTTTTATTTTCATGGAGCTGCACCAAGCAATGATGATTTATCAGGTCTCTCAAATGTAAAGAATTCCATTTACCATCTTTCCTTCTGAAATCTAAAAGCCAATTGATAGAAATCCTTCTAATCTTTGCAACTTCTTAGCAAGTTAGGTTCATTTAAAACTACACTTAAACAAGTTCCTTTCCCAGGCTGAATGACCTTGCCTATTAGAGATAGTTTCTAGGGGATTTGGCAGTTTTACAACATAAGGAAAATTTATATGAATTCTAAGGAGGAGAGACTGGGAGAAGGGCTAATAATGATGCCCCCCCGCTTAGCCAATTCTCATACAAGCAGGAGGACTGTTCTGAATGGGCAGAACTAGTCTGAATAAAGTTTTCATCCAATCTCCTCCTTTCTACATACAGTAATCAATTACAATTTTAGGTTTTAACATTGAAACAGTAGCCAAAATAATTAACAATCTTACAAGTTTTAAACAGTCTTAACTGAAACTTCCTTTTAAACAAAGACAGACTTGGAAGCTTATGATTTCCCAAATTACAATACTCTGAGACTTTAAAAAAAAGCTGCTTCTTATACAGCATAGATAATACAACTTTTTACCAGTAACAATGTCATAAACAATTATCATGTTCTTAAAATTGAACTTTGAAATAAAAACAAAGAATTACCAATCTGGTGACCTTAAAAATCAAGTTTTTGAAGTTACACAGAACTAAAATTTTCTTCTTGCCACACACCTGATCAACTTATCACTAAAAATTAATTACATTCTGGAATCTCACATAGATGGTGAATGTGGTGATCCATAAACCTTCAAATTATCATAAATACATCCTTAGATGAAGCAAGCTTGAAAACCACATCTCTATATTTTTTTCCTTTTTTCCCCAAGTTTCTCATTTGCTCAATAAGAATTCTACAAAATGCCTTTCCAATTCCCTTTGTACATTCACTTCATCATTAGTATTGTGGAAACTATAACTTTGTCACTGCATATTTCTAGAATAGCCAAAAAGTTAAATGAACAACCAGCTATCACAATAAATATCAGCAGCATTATTACTACCTATTTGTATCCCAAATATAACAGCTTTAAATTGTCAAATCTTATAACATAAAAAATCCAATTCACATAAAATAAACAGAAGACAAAATTAGCAAAACTGATAAAATACCATAGCTGTTTTACAAAACTTTTCTCCATCTTTTAGTTTCAACAAAATTCAGAATGAAAATTGCTTTATCTAACATTTCTGGCTCACAATGGTCACTCAAACTTTTACAGTATAAGAGGATTTTACAATTTAGAGATACCATAATAACACAATGACATTATGACATTAATTGCATTTCCAATTCATCACATACAAAAATTACTGATAGAAAAATTGGGCTTACCAAGTACAGAGGCTGGGGTGTTGCAGCTCCCCCCTTTTTTTTTCAAGTCGGGGAGCTTAACTCAAATTCCCTATATTCTTTAGCACACTCTATTTCTCTTCTAGAATGAGAGACTTTAATAAATTTTTGTAAAATGTTTTCAGCGATTTAACTTTTACTCCAATAAGCTTTAATTTATGTGTCCACTCCTTACAAAACCTTCTTTGAAAGTGATATCTTTGACCTCTCCAGCAAGTGATATTGGGGGGGCGCCTTCCCCCTGTCTCACTACTAGAGAACCCAAAAGAAAATTCCCTTTTTCTTATCAAATCTTAGAAAATATTCCAGTTTGCCTAAATGCCAAATAGTAAAATGAATTCTGACTTATCTTTAGCATCAAATTAGGAGTGACACTTTTTTACTTCTCACATGAATTCAATTGACTTACAGTTTTATTCTAATACACAGATTTTTCCTCTTTTAGGTGAGGCAGGAAATAGTTAAATTTTCATCTGCCTGCCTCTTTGATTTGAGGGGAGAAGATTCCCTCATTATTTCTTATCACCTTCTCCTCACTCCACTTGGCCAGAGTGGAATGAAGAGGAGGAGATTTTCAAACTTTTAAAGATCCTACACATGCTTCTTCCTCTACTACATGCTTAAACTTTCTTGCTCTATAAAACCAAGACAATATTTACCTCTCTTTTCTCTTCTTCTCCAGCTTGCACTCAGCATCAGTGAAGGGAGGAGGGAGAGAGAGCTAAGAGCCTTCCAAAGGAAGGTCCGGCAGTCCAGCTGCAGTTTAAACCTTCCATGATGTTAGATTACACACTCACTCATTCACACAGACACACACACACACACAAAAAACAGAACAGAGAGAGAAACTGACAGGAACGTTACAAAAGCTCACAGAGGATTGTTAGAAATCCCCAGGCACAAATCATGTTTGCTTGGCTTCCAGATAGATGCTAATGGAGGCCAGGTACAAATCATATTTGCTTTACCTAATGTTAATCAAGTGGGACTCTAACCCACAATTTGATTAACCCAATGCTGATCAAGTGGGACTCTAACCCACAATTTGATCAGTTTACCTAATGTCAATCAAGTGGGACTCTAACCCACAATTTGATTAACCCAATGCTGATCAAGTGGGACTCTAACCCACAATTTGATCAGTTTACCTAATGTCAATCAAGTGGGACTCTAACCCACAATTTGATTAACCCAATGCTGATCAAGTGGGACTCTAACCCACAATTTGATCAGTTTACCTAATGTCAATCAAGTGGGACTCTAACCCACAATTTGATTGACCCAATGTTGATCAAGTGGGACTCTAACCCACAATTTGATTGACCCAATGTTGATCAAGTGGGACTCTAACCCACAATTTGATCAACTTACCTAATTTCAATCAAGTGGGACTCTAACCCACAATTTGATTGACCCAATGTTGATCAAGTGGGACTCTAACCCACAATTTGATCAACTTACCTAATGTCAATCAAGTGGGACTCTAACCACAATTTGATTGACCCAATGCTGATCAAGTGGGACTCTAACCCACAATTTGATCAGTTTACCTAATGTCAATCAAGTGGGACTCTAACCCACAATTTGATCAGTTTACCTAATGTCAATCAAGTGGGACTCTAACCCACAATTTGATCAACTTACCTAATGGCCTTAGGGGTCGTCACCTCCTTCGGCCGGGGTTCTGGAAGTTAATGGCAGCGTCCCACCCTTCCCGAACCAACCAAGCTCATGAGACTCCAGAAATTGCTAGCCAAAAACACCAGAATCAACAAAAAAAGAAACATTATTTTGGGTCAGGCCTGAGTTACCGGCGCCGAGCAGAGCCTAGGGTCCAAATTCCAAGGCGTCGAGGATCTCACTGGGGCCTCCATATGAAACATGGGGTGGAATAATAGACAAACCGAGACCACTGAGGCAAGAAAAAGAAAAAAATTTATTACGAGTTCGAACCCGGGTCCCACCATACATTTTAGATGGAGGACCCCGAGTGTCTCCTCGGGTGTTTTTTTATACAATTATGAGGGGAAAGCAGGAAGTACTGAGCTCACTGATTGGCTTAGTGAGACTCAGCTAACTCTTAGAGACAAGGAGTTGGCGGGAAATGATTGGCTAGCAGACTTAGTTGGAGATAGAGGCTTGATGCCAACTTCATGGGCTATAGGGGAGGGGGAGAGCAAACAGGTGCCAGGTGGGGGCAGTTGAGGCAGTTGACTCAGTTCCCAAATCTTATAGGTCAACATGACATTGTGGTTAGGGTTGGGAAAGCATGCATTCTTCAAGAAAAAACAAGGTTATTCTATAATCTCCTGAGGTTTGGCCCTATTTCATATTTGGCTCCACTTCAATCAGGAATATTAAGAAAGCCATGAAAAAAAGATGTGAAGGAAGGCAGCCTGCTAGTACCAGATTATAAATTAAATCACAAATTGGTAATTATCAAAACGTTGTTGCTGATTAAGAAATAGTGGTGGAGGGGGTGGAGCCAAGATGGCGGAGTAGAAACAGCACTTCCAAGGTGCTCTGCCCCACACCACCTCCAAACAATGTGAAAGGGGAATCTGAACAACTTCTTGAGCCCCAGCACCCACAAAACTACACAGTGAAGCTAACCTCCTGCTGAGGACAGCCCAGCAGCTCTGCAGGGAGTGGTGAGTGCATTGCTCTGAGAGCTGAGCCCAGGCCTGGTGAGCTGCAGTTTTAGCCCCAGGGTGGCCGGGCCAACAGTTGGCTGGAGGGACCCCAGAGCACCAGAAGCTATGGTGATTCCAGAATTATCAGCACAGATATGCCTAGGACAAAGTGAGAGGTTAGTGCCCTATGGACTTTGGGACCAGTATTTCTGGAACGTGTAGGCTTCCTCCCCTGGGGGCGAAAAGCTGCTGAAGAAACAAAGCACAGAAGTCATTTTGCAACATCACTGGCAGCTCTAGCTCCTGGTCTGCTAATTGTAGGAAGATCCAGCAATCAGTCTGGAGGTTAATCGCTCTTGCTTTAAACTGCCTGGATCTGGATTGTGGTCTGGGGTAAGTTTGGGGTGGGTATCCAATTTGCCAGAGTAGGTGGCTTTACAAACGGAGGAAGTTGTGAAGACCCCACGTTTGGGATGGACGCTCTCCTGTCTGGTGGCAGGGTTCTACTGTGGCAACAAGCCCCAAAATCAAGTAATTAAGTGGCAACATGCCTAGGCAAAAGAAACAAAATAAACAGAAAAATTCAACATTGGACTCCTATTTTAGGGCAAAGAGGATCAAAGCATGGGGAAGGACTGTGACGTCAGAACTCCTACACCAAAAGCCCCAAATGAAAATACAAGCTGGCTACAGGCCATAGAGGACATTAAGAAGCAGATAAGAGAAGTGGGGGAAAATTGGGAAGAGAAATGATAAAGAAGCAAGAAAAGTTTGAAATGACAGTCAACAGCCTGACTGAGGAAAACAACACCTTAAAAATAGACTAACTCAAATGGCAAAAGAGGCTCAGAAAGTCAATGAGGAGAAGAATGCCTTAAAAAGTCGAATTTGCCAGATGGAAAAAGGATCTCAAAAGCACAATGAGGAGATTCATTCCCTCAGAGTTAGACTGGAGAAAATGGAAGCTAATGACTTTATGAGAAATCAAGATGCTGTTAAACAGATCCAAACAAATGAAAGAATAGAAGGCAATGTGAAATATCTCATGGGAAAAAACACTGACCTGGAAAATAGATCCAGGAGAGACAATTTAAAAATTATTGGACTACCTGAAAGCCATGATCAAAGAAAGAACCTAGAAATCATCCTTCAAGAAATTCTCAAGGAAAATTGCCCTGATGTGTTAGACCCAGGTGGAAATAGAGGTTGAAAAAATTCACTGATTGCCTCCTGAAAAAGATCCCCAAAAGAAAACTCCCAGGAATATTATAGCCATGTTCCAGAATTCACAGATCAAGGAGAAAATACTACAAGCAGCCAGGAATAAATAATTTCAATACTGTGGAAACACAATCAGAATAGCCCAGGACCTGGCATATTCTACACTGAGGGATCACAGGCATGGAATATGATATTCCAGAGGGCAAAAGATCTGGGATTGAAGCCAAGGGTCACCTACCCAGCAAAACTATGTTGTTTCAGGTGAAAATGTGGTCATTCAGTAGAAGAGAGGACTTTCAAGCATTCTTGAGGAAAAAAACAGAGTTGAATAGAAAATTTGACATCCAGTTTCAAGAAGCAAGCAATGCCTGAGAAGGTAATCAGGGAAAAAGAAATCAAAAGGAACTTATCAAAGTTGAACTATTTACATTCCTATATGGAAAAAAACAATAACTGTGACTGATGAAATCTTTCTCAGTATGAAAATAATGGAAGAAGGGTGTATGGTCATATGAATACATATGTGAATGTGTGTATATATGGTTACAGTTATACATGGATGGAGGGTACAGGTTGAATTTGTTGGGAAGGGATGATACTTAAGGGGTGAAATTATGAGGTGAGAGAGGAAAGTCGCATTAGGAGATGGGGAAAGACAGAATGGGTTAAACTATCTCATGTAGAACAAGCAAGGGGAAGTTGTTGTAAGGGGGGGGGGAGAATAGGAAGGCAAAAAGGCAAAACCACATTCTCATTGAATTTGTTTCAGGGAGAGAATGACATACATACTAAATGGGATATCTCAACCTGCAGCAGAATAGGGGGAAGGGGGATGAGAGGAGGGATTTTGGATGGAAGGGTATCCTTGGGGGGAAGGGAGGTTGGAAGTACCCACTATAGAAGAGGGATCAAGTAGGGAATGGACCAGGTGGGGGGTGGGATGAATGGGAGGGAATTATAAGCTGCCTTGTACAATATATCTACTATGGTAATGTTTAGCATAGCTAGTCATGTACAACATATACTGAATTACTTATCTTCCCAGAGGGAATGGCTGACAAGAGAGGAAGGAACTGGATCTGGAATACGAGGTTTTAAGACTAAATGTTTCAAATATATATAAATCCTATTATTAATACTCTTTTGCTTGTAATTGGGAGATAAGATGTGCAGGCATTGGGGCACAGAGATTCACCTTCCTCTAATGGAAAAATTGAAGGGGGTGTGGGGGAAGATAGGGGAGGGAGCAGATTGGAGGGAGCGATATCTTGTGGGATTGCTATTCTGGTAGGGTGGGTAGGGGAAAAACAGGGGGGGAATAATTGTAACTCAAAATCTGGTGGAAATGATTGATATAAAACAGAAGTTAATAAAGCATTTGTTTAATAAAAAAATTAAAAAACAAAAACAAAAAAAAGAAAAAGTGGTGGATCAGTGCAATAGATTAGGTACAGAATACACAGTTGTAAATGACTTTGGTAATCTTGTGTTTGTCATACTCAGTGATCCAAAATTTTGGGGAAAGAATGCACTGCTTGACAAGAAATCACTGGCAAAACTGGGAAGTAGTTTGGCAGCAAGTAGGCATAGAAAAAAATCTCATAGTGTATACCAAAATTAGGTCAAAATATGCTCATGATTTAAACATAAAGGTGATATCATAGGCAAATTAGGAGAGCATGGAAATTTTATGTACCATTTCTGTGGGTTAGGGAAGAGTTTGTTACCAAGTAAGAGTCGGAGAGTATTACAGAAAGTATAACAGCTAATTTTGATTGCATGAAATTAAAAAGGTGCTGTAGAAACAAAACCAATGCAGCCAAAATTACAAGGAAAGCAAGATACTGGGAATAGATTTTTATAGCTAGTTTCTGTGAAAAATGCCTCCTTTCTCAAATACATATAGAACTGAGTCAAATTCATAAAATAATAACCATTCCCCAAGTGATAAATGTTCAAAGGATATGGACAGGCAATTTTCTTTTTTTTTCCTTTCCTTTTCTTTTTTTTGGAGGGGGAAGGCAGAGCAATTGGGGTTAAGTGACTTGCTCAAAGTCACATTGCTAATAAAGTGTTGAGTATTTGAGGCCAGATTTGAATTCAGGTCCTCCTTAATATGAAGCTGGTGCTCTATTCACTGCATCACCTAGCCACCCCTATGAATTGGAAATTTTCGGAAGAATTTGAAGCTATCTTTAGTTGTATGAAAAAAAACAATGCTCTAAATCACTATTGATTCGAGAAATGTAAATATAAACAACTATGAGATACTACCTCACATCTATCAGATTGGCTCACATGACAGAAAGGAAAAGGGAAAATGCTGGTGGGAATGTGCAAAAGCAGGGAGCACTAATGCACTGATGGTTAAGTTGTGTATTAGCTTCACTATTCTAAAGAAAAGTTTGGAAGTATTCCCAGGAAACTGAAAACTGGGGAGGGACAATGACTTGTCCAAGGTCACATATCTAGTATGTGTTAGAAGCAGAATTTGGATGGATCTCCTTTGCTCCAAGTCCAGTGCCTTCTCTGCAATACTATGCTGATCTCTTTTGAAGGAATATATGTAAAAAAAATTCAGGCCATGATCATGCCCCCCAACCCACATGAATTCAAAGGCATTAATTCAATAGTCCTTTTTTGAACAGAAGAGATAAAAGAGGAGAAAGCACTTCAGTTTGACTAAATAATTACTAAGGAGGGGCAATGTAAACTTTCTCTAGGTATTTGGAAATCCTAATAAGAAAAGGAAATTATAGAGACTGATTTGAAAGGTATAATTAAAAATAATAGGATTAAATTGAGAAGAGGAAACTGTACCTTGAATAGAAAGTCCTGCCCTCCCCCCCCCCATTTGCTATGGATGAATATGCTTAGACAGGGAAATGATCTTCAGAGGGAAAGTTGGAATTCCCCCACCACTTGTGACCTGTGAGCTTGATGCAGACAGAAGGTACCAGCAACAACATCCAAGGAAAACTCCTGTGAAAATTAACCAAGGATGGAGTGAAAGAATCAGTAGCATTTTCTTTTGTGATTTTTAGGATTCTATCATTTTAGCAGCCACAAATGTCCACAATAGAGACAAATACCTTTATCTTGTCTCTTACATCTCACCCTGTGACATGTGTGTTCAGCTGTCTGTGAACAAACAGCAGATAAGATTCAGAGAAAACAGAAGCAGGAATTAAGTCACAGAAGTCAAAATGGTTTTTTCCAATAAAATCTTTCAATTTCTTCTTGTATCTACCTATTCTTTTATGAACTATAGGATTGTTTTTCCAAAAGATAAAATTATGCTTTATTAACGAGCATCTTAGATGGAGCTTTGTATTCTGTTTTGGCTCCAGTCCTCCAGCCTCTTCCTTTCCCTCACAACTGTCATCTAAGGAAGGAATTGATGTCTTTTAAAAATGCTTCACCAATATTCACACCATTTCCTATCCCGATATATATTTTATAAACTATATAGTAAAAAGAACTCTAGACTTGTAGTCAGGGACTTGGGTTCTGATAGCTAAGTGACTGTTATAAATCCATTCATTGACTTGAATGTACTTTATCAATATGTATATCTATATTCATTATATAATATACTAACCAGTTTATAGTATGTACTTGCCACAGAAAGAAAGGACACATTATGAGTTTGGTTAGAAAGTAAGTTTTATTCACTTCAACTTGAACTGATGCATGTAACATAGGATCACTCAAAAGTCACTTTATTATCAGAAAGTTGTCAAAATATTTTTAAAAACTGATTTTCCTAAATCCTAAATACCTGATTGTTCTAAAGCAGCTGCTCTTAAGTTGGAGTCCATGAAATTAAAAAAACCCTAAATGTCTGTTGATATAATTGGTTTCCTTTATAATCTTACATATTTTATTTTATATATTTAAAAACATTATTCTGAGAAGGGTTTCACTAGACCATAAAAGGGATCCTCGGTATAACACAAATTAAAACTCCTGTGTTTAAAGTTAGTGAATGAGGATCACTTAACAGCAGGTATCAGTTGTATCACTGAAAGCACAGCCTTATCCCTCCTTGGCCAGTAAGAAGGTCTCTGGTCCAGGAGCATGGAGATCTGGAAGTAAATTTGAACAGTCTGTGCCAGAGCTGTGGGTAATGAGGGCTGAAGTTGAACTCCATCTGGTCCAGACTGATTTTGTCATTCCCCTCAGGTCTCCCTGGAAACTGCAGGCTCATGGTGTGGTTTCTCTTCTGCTTGTATCACTGTGGCCTCTCCAAGTACCACAGCTGGACTAGAGATTTTGGTCAGTACTGTATAACCAAGCCAATCTGTCACAATGAGGAGGGGTCACCTGGGCTCCATATAACTTGGTTTTATGCTTACACCAGTCAATCATCTTATGAATTATATAACAATAGCCAACCAATACCTGAGAGTGTTTGTATCAATATGTAAATATGCTGACATTAACACTACAGCTAATTATCTTATTTTTCTGTATCTCTTTTTTATTGTTATTTATTTTTAGTTTTCAACAATCACTTCCATAAGTTTAAAAATTTTCCCCCTCCCTCTCTTCTCCTACCCCAAGATGGCTAACAGTCTGATATGGGTTCCACATATACATTCTTACTAAACACATTTTCACATTATTTGTGTTGCATAGAAGAATTATAACAAATGGGAAAAACCATGAGAAAGAAAATAAAACAAAACAAACAAAAAAAGAAATAGTTTGCTTTGTTCTGCATTCCAAATCCATAGTTCTTTCTCTGGATGTCACTTGCATTTTCCATCATGTGTGCTTTGGAATTGTTTTAGGCCCTTGTATACTGAGAAAAGCTAAGTCTATCAAAATCAGTCCTTGCACACTGTGGCTGTTACTGTGTACAATGTTGCCCTGGTTCTGCTCCCCTCACTCAGCATCAGTTCATATAAGTCTTTCCAGGTTTCTCTGAAGTCTGCCTGTTCATCATTTCTTATAGCATAGTAGTATACCATTACATTCATATACCATGACTTGTTTAGCCATTCCCTAATTGATGGGCATCCCCTCAATTTCCAGTTCTTGGTCACCACAAGAAGAGCTGCAATAAATGTTTTTGTACGTGTGGATCCTTTTTCCCATTTTTATGATCTCTTTGGGATACAACCCTAAAAGTAGTATTGCTGGGTCAAAGGGTATGCACATTTTTTTGTTTTGTTTTTGGAGGGCAATTGGGGTTAAGTAACTTGCCCAAGGTTACATGGCTAGGTTTTTGTCTGTGCGTGTTAAGTGTCTGAGGCCAGATCCAAACTCAGGTCCTTCTGACTCCAGGGCCGGCGCTCACTCACTGCGCCACCTAGCCGACCATGGGTATGCACACTTTTACAGCCATTTGGGCATAGTTCCAAATTGCTCTCCAGAGTGGTTGGATCAGTTCACAATTATACCAATAATGAATTAGTGTCTCAACATTCTCACATCTCCAACATTTATCATTTTTCTGTTTTGCCATGTTAGACAATCTAATTATCTTATTTTATAAACAATTGATAGCAACCATGTCTTGGTTGGAAACAGAATGCAAGATGCATGTTAGACTTCTCTGATCAACATGTAGTTTTTATAACTTAAATAAATTCTGCTTGCATTCTTTAAAGTACTTGAAATCCCCTGTCTAAACTAGATTCAAGATGCAGTCATTCATGACAAGAGTTCTTCTATGACAGAGTAAGTAATTTCCCTCCCCTGACCTTGAGTTTTCCTATCTATAAAATGAGACAGTTGTGCTAAATGACTAGAAAGGTACTTTCCCTACTCTAAATCTTATGATCCTAGCATCTATAACATGACTATCACTCCAGTTCAAACCCTCATCACCCTTTGGGCTAGAATAGACTCCTAACTGGTCCCCCTGCCTCTAGCCTCTCTCCTCTCCATTCCTTTCTTTAAACAGTTGCCAAACTGTTATTTCTAAATCACAGACCTAACCATGTCACTCCCTAAATTCTGGTGATTCCCTATTGCCTCTCAGATAAAATACAAACTCTTCTTTTTGTCATCTAAAACTCTTTACAATCTATCTCCAACCTGTCTTTCTAGGCTTATATCTCTTCTCACCTAGAGTGTTGCTATTGCCTTCTTACTAGGCTCTCTTTCCAAAGACTCTCCTTGCTTCAATCCACCCTCTGCACAACTGCCAAAAGAAATATTTTCCTACTGTGCAAGTATGATCATGTCAGTACATACTAAATAAGCTCCAGTGGCTCCTTGTTACATTTAGGACCAAATATAAACTCCTCTGTCATTTGACACACTTTATGACTCCCACCTATTTGTCCAAACTTATTATATATTACTCTTTGGTTCCATCAAATTGACCTTCTTATTGTTTCTGCCATATAGTACTCCGTCTTCCATCTCCATGACTTTATACCAACATTCCCCGTGCCTGGGATGCACTCGCTCCTCCCTTCTGTCTCTTGGAATCCATAGTTTCATTCAAAACTCAGTGAAAGTGTTACCCCCTCCATGAAGGCTTTCCTCATTTCCCCCAAATGCTAGTGATTCCACCTCCAAAATATATTTGGTGTAAGGTCAGAGGGGAGGGGTGAGGGTGGGGCAAACATATAGGTTGCTGGCAGCATATAGCCCACAATATTCCCCAGTGTAGCCTAAAATAGATTAAAATGTAACTGGGAAATATTTAGCAAAAGAAATAAAAGTACAATAAAGCATATATAACATTACATTTTAAAATGAAATCAATATGTAGCCTCCAGGGATCCTTATGTATATGGTTTAATGACCCTTTCTCCTATTTGAGTTTGATACCACTGGTGTTGATTATACAGAGCCTATCCCAAAGCTGGAAAGACCTGGGTTTGAGTCCTGTCTTTGACATACAAAGGCTGTGTGCCCATGGGAAAGTCACTTTCCTTCTCAGAGCTCCCTGCAGCTTTCTTCATCTATAAGTTTCAGAGAAGGTACCTGTGAGGGAGTTTCTTAAACCCAGAGTGAAATCACAGATCTCCTCACTCTGCCTTATATCCTGTATATATATATATATATATATATATATATATATATATATATATATATATATATATATATAATTTCCCCAAGCTCTACTGTAAGTTCCTTGAGAGGACTTTTGTCTGTATCCCCATTACCTTAGTACAGTGCCCTACCCATATTTAGGCCTTAATAAATACTGGTTGTTTGACTAATGATCTTTTACTCCATAGAATGTTATTTTGAAAACAATTTTCAGAATGATTTGTATAATCCTTCAGTGAGTAATACAAGTGCTACCTTTGGGGAAAGCTCATTAGCTTTCTTAGATCTGCTGTACTAAAATCAGAGAAAAACAAGGTACTTCCTAAAGGCTAGTCACCAAATATCTCCTTCGATTAAATAGTTGACCATATTAAAAATTAGCCCAAACACTTGATTGTCAGGGGCGTTTTCCTTGACATTTAGTTCACTAGCTCTAAACATCATTGAGGAAGAAATCAGTTGGATATCAAAGGGAAAAGCTCATTAAATTATTGGTCTTAAGATTTTAATTGGGAATGTAAGACCTCTGGCTTGCAATGTCAGACAGGAAAAAAAGTTATTTAAAAATGGAAATTTGGTGGGGGGAGCCCCTCTATATTTTAGAAAAATTTGAAGAAGTCATTTGATTTCTCAGCCCCTTTGAGAAACGTAGGGTTCACTTAGATATTGAAACATGATAAGGTAATTTTTCTGTATCATAAGTGATGAAATGTAGTCAAAGCATCATGTGCATGTGTGTATGAGTAAGTACACTTACATGTAAATGGAGGCCAAATTCAGTATTTCTTTGTGATGTAATAACTAGCATAGCCAATTCAATTTGGCAAACATTAATTAGATACCTACTATGTGTAGAATATTGGAGCATATATATTCTGAACTTCAATTTTCTCATCTTCAAACTAGAGATACTAATATTTCCAACAATACATGGTTGTTGTGAGGACCAAATGACAGAATGTATGTAACTCACTTTGCAAACTTAAATCTGACATATAACCCAAAGGAAGTCAAAGATAGAAAGTCAGGTTTCATATATACCAAAGTACTCATGGCACTGTCATTTTTTGTGATTTAAAAACCTGGAAAAATAGGTATCTGTTGATTGAGTAGTGGTTTAACAAATTGTGTTACATGAATGCAATGGGATATAATTCTACCATAAGAAACGAAAAAAAAAATGAAGTCAGAGAAACCTGAAAAGAGTTGTGTGGTCTGATACAGAGTGAAGCAAACAAAACCAAGAAAGTGATACATACAATTACTGCTTAATGTCTATGATAAGATGATCAAAAGGGAGCTGAATGGTATAATCATAATGCCTGATTGAGGCCATAAATGAAATAATGCACCTTTCTTCTCTCTTTGGAGAAGCTAACCAATAAGGAGGTAGAATGCTGAATATGCTATCAGAAGTGGTAGATTTGTATGTCAGTTTTGCTTAATCAATTGCCTTCATAAGAAGAAAAGGCTCACTGGTAGGTGAGGAGGGGGCCGTAGAATGTAAGCATATCTGGAAATGAATGTGATGTGAAAACAAAAGGTATGAATCAAATGCCATTTTAATAACCTTTAAAGTGCTTTATAAATGTCAGTGGTGATGATGCTGGTGATGAGGAGCATGGGCTAAAGACAATTCCTTTCTCAAAGCCAGTGATTTCAATAATGATGTTTTTTAAAATGAAATTAGACATCTATCACTCACAGATTGTCTACAAAGATAAAATATGACTTCTGAGTGCATATGTTTTAAATGCATGTGTTTGTGTGAATGTAAAGTTGGCTATTTGAAAATGTCACTATCCTCTTTCATTTAATCTCACTGTGACAAAGAATGGTGCAGAACCACCTTAAAATACATGGAAGAGGTTAAAATGTGAGCCATCTCAAAGACTAACATTTAAGAAAAACTCTGACTTATAGCAAATACGATGCCCCTGTGCCATCAAAGGGGGGTGGAAAAGTCTAAAGACTGGATACATTGACCTTTCCTGCTAGAAACCTTAATTGCCTGGATTTTTCTTGCGCTGGAGTCACGTGATGGTTTTAAAGCCTTCACATGTCAGCATACGTACAGGAAGAGGATATTGTTTTTAGTCATCTTATTTCTCATAAATGTGCAGCAATTACCAGGAAAGTGAATCAATTCATCACACTGTTACATTGAATTAATTAAAGGCTATAGAAAGAGTACAGATCCATTCCATTATTGAAATAAAATCTAATTTTATCAGTGAGATCCCAATCGCATTCCATTTGGGGAATGGCTAAGTAATATCTAGTGAATAGAGCAATTATCATTGATGGTAACTGCAAAAACTCTTCTAGTCTCCACTAAGGAGTGTGAATGAGTCCATATATACAGCACAGAGCACATTTCCTGCTAAGGATGATTATAACTCTATTAATCACTTGTTACGGAAGTAAAGCCTATAAGAGAAGGCTGAATGGAATTAGGCTTATTTATCATCCTGGAGGAGGGAGGCTGTCTGAATGGAGAGTGCTGGAGCTGAATAAGAGCTTCTACAGCTATGAAAGGAAAACACACACATGAACATGTTCTCCATTTCTATTGAGGACAAAAGAAAAGGAACTGGATCCATATATGATAAGACAAAATATTTATAGAGCATTTTACATATGAACTTGTTCTTCAAGGACTTTAAAAGTCCTTCTTATACTGCTTCTTATTAACCTTTGTATGTCCATTACTCTCTGAGCCTGCCTTCTTACTGATTCCCACCCATAGTATTCTATCTCCCATCCCTGTACCTTTGCTATCCTGCATATCTGGAGGTTCTCATAGAATCTTTGGTTGCATCCAAAATTCAGCTCCAGTGCTACTTTCTACTAATTCGACCCCCTAAAGTACCTATTTTGATCTTTCCTAAATGGTTCCCAGAACTGCCCCACACTCCCATGCGGAGAAGAAAGGGATAAATGAGCATGAGAAAGACAGAGTCAAGAACAAATGCTTATGAAAAATAGAATGAGATTAATCAGATGTTGTTGTTCATCCTTTTTTGAAAAGGACCAAAGACATTAGCAAGGTGATATCTTTTTTTTTTTTAATTTTGGAGGGGGGAAAGCTGGACAATTGGGGTTAAGTGACTTGCTAGTAAGTGTTAAGTGTCTCAGGTCAAATTTGAACTCAGGTCCTCCTGACTCCACGGCCAGTGCACTATTTACTGTGCTATATAGCCGCCCCAATGGTGATGTCTTGACTTGCAAGTAGATTAAATTTAAGTGAGGCAGAGCTATGCAGAGTCATTAGCCTTACTCTCTCCTCCAGAGTCATCAGAGTCCAGTGACAAGACAGAAATAAAGATAACTGGCAATGACCCCAGAGCAGTGGGAGACTTTGTCCTTGTTAACCTAAGGTGTTTCCCAGTTCTCAGTTTGTCTGAGAACTTTAAATACCCATTTAGTATTTAAAGGCTAGGTAAGAATTGAGGAAAAAGATGGCTAGTTTGCCTTCACAAAAGAATCAATCTGGGAGGGGAAGACCTTCAGAGTTTCTGGCTAAAATAGAAAAAGTTGCTATTTATGTTCATTCTGACCTGTCAAAATCCAAACAATGAGCAAATGAAGCTTTTCTGTGCTTATCTGATGTAGATTTCATATAGGATTTCTTGAAATATAACTGGAAATCAGATGTAGATTTAGCTGAAAGAAGTTATTCAACATTAGTTGAATAAAAGAACATAATTGGAGGCAGAGCCAAGATGGTAGAAAGGAACTTTTCTAAGCTCCTCCATGAATTCTGTCACTAAATTTTCAAAGGTGAATCTGAACAGGTTTTAGAGTGACAGAACCCATTGGGAGATGGAGCATGGCAGATTCCCAGCCCAGGAAAGTGCCCACACATGTTTGGGCAGGGGGAATATGGAGCAGTGGGGCTACACCACCATGGACCTGAGAGCAGACTACAGCAGAGTGAGAAGGAGCCCCAGTCAGCAGGTTCACCCACCCCAAGGGCAATTTGCAGCTGTCTCACCATAAGGCAGAAGATCTGGCAACATTGGGTAAGAGAAAGTGCAGGGCCTGCCAAAGAGAAGCAGCTTCTCCTGGGTCTATCAGCCCAAGTCTGGATGTTTAAAAATCACCTACCTGAACTTCCAGGAGCCAAGATGGCAAATGAATCCTAGCTGCTCTGATTCCCCCTCCCCCACCTAGAAAACCCAGAGATAAATGTCTCTCCCAGAGTAAAAACCTGAATTAGTGGAAATAGCCTCAGGCTATTCCCAAAGACAGTGACGAAGAGCATAACTGAAGCAGTACTGAGTCTGAAGGGAAGGGCTGGAGGTGTCCCAACAAGCCCCACCCCAACAAGACCAGCAGAAGCTCCCAAAGCCCAGGGGAATGGAGCCAGCAAGCACAACAACACAATCCCAGGTGTGCCTTAGCACCACCAGGGGAATCTGCAGACAACAGCACTGCAGGCCACCAACTGCTGAGCCTCCCTGAGCTGTAGCCCAGAGGCACAGAGGTGGAGACTAGAAGTGGCCAGACCACCCCTCCCCCACAGGTGAGGGTGAGGGTACCCTGTGAGCCTCAGGGTAACTCAGGGGAAACAAAGAGAGTCCTGGCCTTGGCCTCAGTCTAGACACCCAGAGGCTACAGCACACAAAGTTAACAACCAAACCCCTACCTCCCAGCCTGAGAAGTGCATCTGTACTCCAGAAGCAGATATCCACTCTAAAGATTCAGGATATAGGCAGTCACAATGGGCAAGAAGGAATCTGTGAAATCAAGAATGAGACGATCCTATTATAGTGAGCAAGAACAAACAAATTCAGAGGAAAAAAATGGGCTCTATAATCACACCTGAGACCACAAAGGGAAATATGTACTGGCCTCAAGCCCAAAAACATTCTTGGATGAGTTCAAGAAAGATTTTAAAAGCCAAATTAGAGAGGTAGAAGACAAATTTAAATCTCCAGTGACCAAATTGGGAAAAAATCTCACTGAAGAAAACAAACCTTTAAAAAGTAAAATTGGTAGGCGCAGAACCAAGATGGAGGAGTAGAAACAGGTCATCTGTGGGACTCACGCTTCCTTCTCCTCCCATACATGTAAAAATGACTCTAATTTTTTTTTAGAACTACAGAGCCCACAAAGTGACAGAAACTAACCTACTGCTGAAGACAGCCTGGCAGGCTAGCAGGAAGGGTCCAGCTCAGAGCTCTGGGAGCCAAGCTCAGCTCCATGTGAGTATAAGGTTTTAGCCTCAAGGTGGTCCAACCAGCTGTGGCTAGAGGGACATCGGGAGAATGGACCACCAGCAGCTATGGAAGTTTCCAGAATTATCAACCTATAAATTCCAAAGACAAAGTGAGATATGAGTGAACTTTGGGAACAAGGTGTTTGAGAGTGTGGTCCAGGCTCTGCCCCCTAGGTGAGAAGCTGCTGAGGCATGGTGCCCACACCCAGCTGGCTGCTTCAGAACTCCTGGCCTAAAGATCGTACAAGGAACAAGTGACTAGTCTGAGGGTAAATCATTCTTGCTTTAACCTGCTTGAATATGCATCTTGTTCTGGGTGGAGGTCCTGGGGTATGTCAACAGTGTGCCAGAGCCAGTGGAGGCTTCTGAGAGGTCACCCAACTATTAGCTCCTGCAGCTGAGAAAACTAAGCAATTTGGGACAAAACTCTCATCTCTGAAAGCAGAGTTTTACTGAGGCAAAAAGCTCAAGAGTCTAGTGGCAACATGAGCAAGTAGAGAGAAGCAAAGCAAGCAGAGCAATCCAACTTTGGATTTCTTTTTTAGGGACAAAAAGGACCAAAGCATGGAACAGGAAGAAGACAATAAAGTCAGAACTCCTGCAGCAAACGCTTCCAAGAAAAAAAATGAACTGGTTACTGGCCATAGAGAGGCTTAAGACGGATTTTGAAAACCAAATAAGAGAAGTGGGGGAAAAATTGGGAAGAGAAATGAAAATGATGCAAGAAAATCATGAAAAGAGAATCAACAACCTAACTGAAGAAAATAACAACTTAAAAAACAGACTAACTCAAATGGCAAAAGAAGCTTAAAAAGCTAATGAGAAGAATGCCTTAAAAAGCCAAATTTGCCTGATAGAAAAAGAATCTCAAAAGCTCACTGAAGAAAATAATTCCTTCAGAAGTAGATTGGAGGAAGTGGAAGCTAGTGACTTTATGAGAAATCAAGATGCTGTTAAACAGATCCAAACAAATGAAAAAATAGAAGGCAATGTGGAATATCTCATGGGAAAACCACTGACCAGGAAAATAGATCCAGGAGAGATAATTTAAAAATTATTGGACTACCTGAAAGCCATAATAAAAAAAGAACCTAGAAATCATTCTTCAAGAAATTCTCAAGGAAAATTGCCCTGATGTTTTAAACCCAGATGGGGAAATAGAGGTTGAAAGAATCCACCGATCACCTCCTGAAAAAGATCCCAAAAAGAACATTCCTAGGAATATTATAACCCGGTTCTGGAATTCCTAGATCAAGGAGAAAATATTACAAGCAGCCAGGAAGAAACAATTTTACTGTTGTGGAAACACAATCAGGATAACAAAAGATCGGGAAGCTTCTACAGTGAGGGATTGAAGGGCTTGGAATATGATGTTTCAGTGGTCAGAGAAGCTAGGATAAAAGCCAAGAATCACCTACCCAGCAATACTGAGTATCATGTTTCCAGGGAAAATATGGTCATTCAAAGGAATAGAGCACTTTCAAGCATTCATGATGAAAAAACCAGAGTTGAATAGAAAATGTGACATTCAGATACAAGAAGGAAGAGAAGCATGAGAAGGTAAACAGGGAAAAGAAGTCATAAGGCACTTATCAAAGTTGAAATATTTACATTCCTAAATGGAAAAATGATAATTGTGACTTATGAAATTTTTCTCAGTATGAAAATAGTTGAAAGGAATATAATTGTGTGTATACATACATACACACATGTACACATATACACACATATGTATGTGTATACATATATACACATATCTATACATATATACACATATCTATACATATATACACATATGTGTATATGTGTATACATATACACATGCATATGTGTACACATATACACACATGCACATGTGTATACATGTATATATACATATGTATATATACATGTTTACATAAATGTATATGTGTATATACAGGTATACATAAATATATATGTGTATATAGGAGGGTATATGGGTGTATGGATATATATGTGAATGTGTGTTTATATGTATACAGGTATATATAGACAGATGGCACAGGACCAATTGAATAGAAGGGATGATATGTAAAAAGTGAAATTGAGTGGTAAGGGAAATATAATGAGAGGAGATAGGGAGATACAGAATGGGGTAAATTATCTCACATGAAGAGGCAAGGGAAAACTGTTACAATGGAACAGAAGAACAGGAAGGCTAAAGGGAATGGGTCAACCTTACTCTCATTGAATTTGGCTTAGGGAAGGAATGACATACACACTAAATAGGGTATTCACCCTATAAGAGAATAGGGGGGAATGTAATGAGAGGGGGTATGATGGAGAGGAGGGGAGATTTGGGGGGAGTGAAGTTGGCAGCACACACTTTTGAAAAGTGCCAGGGTAAAATTAGAAAATAGAACAAGTAGGGGTGGGACAGGATGGAGGAAAATATAGTCAGCCTTTCTCAATATATTTACTATGGAAATGTTTTGCATAGTTATACATGTACAACCTATATTGAATTGCTTATCTTCCAAGTAAGGGTTGGTGAGGAGGGAGGAAGGGAAAGAATTTCAAATTCAAAGTTTTAAAATCAAATGTTTAGAAAACTATTTATATATTTTTACTTTTTTCATGCAACTGGGAAAGAAGATATACAGTCACTGGGGCATAGAGATTCATTTTGCTCTACTGGAAAGATAGAGGGGGCATGGGGAAGGGTGTAGGAGAGGGCAGATTGGGGTAAGGGTATTCAGTCAGATCACTGTTTTGGGGTGGTGGGTAGGGGAATGGTGGGGAGAAAATTTGTAACTCAAAACATTGTGGAAATGAATGATGTAAACTAAAAATAAAATTTAATTAAAAAAATTAAATTTGGTGAACTGAGATGGGAGGTTCAAAATGTAACTGGAGAAACTACCTCCCTTAAAAAGAAAAATGAATATGTGGAAAAGGAACTTCAAAAACTGAGGAAAATAATTCACTAAAAATTAGAATCAGTGAAATTGAAGCTAAGGACTCTATGATGCATCGAGTCAGTCAAACAAAACATAAAGATTGGAAAAATTAGAAGAAAGTATAAAATAGCTCACTGGAAATCCAAGTGATAAGGAGAACAGATCCAGGAGAAATAACCTAAGAATTATTGGTCTACCAGAAAGCCATGATGAAAAAAGCAGCCTGGACATCATCCTCAAAGAGATTTTCAAGGAAAACTCTTCTGATGTCCTAGAATCAGAGGGTAAGATAGCTGTTGAAAGAATTCACAGTTCTCCTCCTGAAAGAGATCTCAAATTGAAAACTCCAAGAAATATAGTAGCCAAATTCCAGATTTACAAGGTCAAGGAGAAAGTACTGAAAGCAGACAAAAAGAAACAATTCAAATATCGTGGAACTACAGTCAGGATTATGCAGGACCTAGCAGCTTCTACATTAAAAAATTAGAGGGATTGAAATTTGATATTTTGTAAGGCAAAAGATCTAGGACTGTAACCAAGGATCAACTACCCAGCAAAACTGAGCATAATCTTTCAGGCAAGGAGATGGTCATTTAATGAAATAAGGGACTTCCAGACTTTCCTGATGAAAAAGCCAGAGCTTAATGGAATATTTGATCTCCAATTACAAAACTCAAGAAAGATGTAAAAGGTAAACAAGAAAAACACACACATATACATGCACACATGTACAAATGAACATATCTTGAGATTCAATAAGAACAAACTGTTTACATCCCTATATGACAAGCAGATACCTGTCAGTATTGAAATTTATATAATTATAATGACATTTAAAAAGGGATATTCATAGATAGAGGGTGTAGGTATAAATGAACTAATCTGATGATAAAAAATGTTATTAAGGTGTACAAAGGGATTGTGATGGGAGAAAATGAAAGAATGGGGCAGAAAACTGTAACTATGCCACATGAAGAGGCATAAAAACATACTATAGTAGAGGGGAAGGCAGGAGGGAGATGAACATCATATGAAATTTGTTCTCATTGGTTCTGGTTCAAACAGGGATCAACATAATCAGTTAAGTTTAGGATTCTAACAAGAAAAGACACAAAAACTCATTATAATAGAGGGAAAAGAGGGAGGGAGAGGAGCACTGCATTAAATTTACTCTCATTGGTTAGGGTTCAAGGAGGGAATAACATAATCTGTTAAGTATAAAAATCCATTGTGCTGTATAGGCAGTAGGTGGGGTAAGGCGCAGGGTAAAAAGGGGAGGTTGGTTAGAAGGGAGGGAAATAGTAGTAAGGGTAAAGGGTAGGTAAAGGGCGGGCACAGGGAGGGAATACTGAGGGAGGCAGTGGTCAAAAGGAAAACTTTTTTTTTTTAAACAAGTGGGGTTAAGTAACTTGCTCAAGGTTACACGGCTAGTTATTATTTATGTGTGGGTGCTCATTTTCTGAGGCTGGTTTTGATCCCGGGTCATCCCAACTCCGAGACCTGGAGCTCTTACTCACTGCGCCACCTAGCCACCCCTCAAAAGGAAAACTCTTAAGGAGAGGAAAAGAGAAGGTAGAAACAAAAACAGAAACAGGGGAGGGAACAGGATGGAAGGAAAGAGACAGATAGTAATCCTAACTGTGAATGTGAATGGGATGAACTCTCCCACAAAATGGAGGTGGATAGCAGAATGGCTTAAAAACCACAATCCTACAATACGCTATCTACCAGAAACACATTCGAAACAAGGGAATAGGCACAGGGTAAAAGTAAAAGGCTTGAGCAAAATGTATTATGCTTCAGCTAAAGTGTAAAAAAAGCAGGGTTAGCAATCCTTATCTCAAATAAAGGAAAAGCAAAGATAGATCTAATTAAAAGAGATACGAAAGTAAACTATGTCCTGCTAAAAAGCACCACTGATAATGAAGCAATATCATTACTTAACATATATGTACCAAATGGTATAGCATCCAAATTCGTAGAGGAGAAGTTAAGGGAATTAGAGGAAGAAGTAGACAGCAAAACTGTAGTATTTCCCCTCTAGGTCTAAAACATCAGGGCAATTTTCCTTGATAATTTCTTGAAGGATGATTTCTAGGTTCTTTCTTTGATCATGGCTTTCAGGTGGTCCAATAATTTTTAAATTATCTCTCCTGGATCTATTTTCCAAGTCAGTGGTTTTTCCCATGAGATATTCTGCTCTCTCCCATACCTTCTCCCATACCCCCATCGACTTTTCCATTAGAGAAAGGTGAATCTTTGTGTCCCAATGCCCTATTACAAGCAAAAGAATATTAATATTAGTATTTATATATATTTGTAACATTTAATGTAGAGACCTCGAATTTCAGATCCATTTCCTTCCTCCCTTGTCACCCATTCCCTCTTGGGAGATAAGTAATTCAGTACATGTTGTACATGTCTAGCTATGCAAAACATTATCATAGTAGATATATTGTACAAGGCTGCTTATAATTCCCTCCCATTCATCCCACCCCCCACCTGGTCCATTCCTTACATGATCCTGTCCCTCTTCTATAGTGGGTACTTCCAACCTCCCCTCACCCCAAGGATGCCCTCCCATCCATCATCGCTCCTCTCATTCCCCTTCCCCCTATCCTGCTGCAGGTTGAGTATGTATGTCATTCTCTCCCTTAACAAAATCCAATGTGAATGTTGTTTTGCCTTTTTAGCCTTCCTATTCTCCCCCTCCCTTGCAACCACTTCCCCTTGCTTCTTCTACATGTGATAGTTTACCCTACCCTGTCTCTCCCCATCTCCTCTTGCCACTTTCCTCTCTCACCTCATAATTTCATCCCTTGAGTATTCTCCCTTCCCAACAAATTCAACCTATGCCCTCTATCCATATATAACTGTAACCATATATGCACACATTCACATATGTATTCATATGACTACACACCCTTCTTCCATTATTTTCATAGTCAGAAAGATATCATCAGTCACAGTTATTGCTTTTCCATATAGGAATGTAAATAGTTCAACTTTGATAAGTTCCTTTTGATTTCTTTTCCCTGATTGCCTTCTCAGGCATCTCTTCCTTCTTGTGTCTGGATGTCAAATTTTCTATTCAATACTGGTTTTTTTCCTCAAGAATGCTTGAAAGTCCTCTATTCCACTGAATGACCATATTTTCCCCTGAAACAAAATACTCAGTTTTGCTGGGTAGGTGACCCATGGGTTCATTCCCAGTTCTTTTGCCCTCTGGAATATCATATTCCATGCCCTTCGATCCCTCAGTGTAGAAGCTGCCAGGTCCTGGGCTATTCTGATTGTGTTTCCACAATATTGAAATTGTTTCTTCCTGGCTGCTTGTAGTATTTTCTCCTTGATCTGGGGATTCTGGAACCTGGCTATAATATTCCTGGGAGTTTTCTTTTTGGGATCTTTTTCAGGAGGTGATCGGTGGATTCTTTCAACCTCTTATTTTGCCCTCTGGATCTAAAACATCAGGGCAGTTTTCCTTGAGAATTTCTTGAAGGGTGATTTCTAGGTTCTTTCTTTGATCATGGCTTTCAGGTAGTCCAATAATTTTTAAATTGTCTCTCCTGGATCTATTTTCCAGGTCAGTGGTTTTTCCCATGGGATATTTCACATTGCCTTCTAATCTTTCATTTGTTTGGATCTGCTTAACAGCATCTTGATTTCTCATAAAGTCATTAGCTTCCATTTGCTCCAGTCTAACTCTGAAGGAATGAATCTCCTCAGTGAACTTTTGAGATTCTTTTTCCATCTGGCAAATTTGACTTTTTAAGGCATTCTTGTCCTCATTGCCCTTTTGGGCCTCCTTTGCCATTTGAGTTAGTCTATTTTTTAAGGTGTTGTTTTCCTCAGTCAGGCTGTTGACACTCAATTCATACTTTTCTTGCATCCCTCATTCCTCTTCCCAATTTTCCCTCCACTTGTCTTATTTGATTTTTAAAGTCCTTCTTAAGGTCCTCTATAGCCTGCAACCCCCTCATATTTTCCTTTGGGGCTTTTGGAGTAGGACTTCTGACCTCACAGTACTCCTCCCGTTCTATGCTACGATCCTCTTTGCCCCCAAAATAGGAGTCTAATGTTGCATTTTTCTGTTTAATTTCTTTCCTTTGCCTTGGCATGTTGCCACTTAATTACTTGACTTTGGGGCTTGTTGCCACAGTATGACTCTGCCACCAGACAGGGGAGCTTTCATCCCCAACGTGTCGGGGGACAACTTCCATTTCTGGCAAGCTGGATCTCCACCCCACCACCTCCCTCCCAGACCACAATCCAGATCCAGGTAGGTTAAAGCAAGAGCAATTACCCTCCAAGACTGATTGCTGGATTTCCCTACAGCTTGCAGGCCAGGAGCTGGAGCTTCCACTGAACACTAAAAAATGGCGTGTCTCCTAAGTGGCTTCTAGCCCCCAGGGGAGGAAGCCAAAGTGTTCCCCAAGTACTTGTCCCAAAGTCCGTAGGGCACTAACCTCTCACTTTGTCCTAGGCATGTCTGTGTTGATACTTCTGGAATCGCCACAGCAGCTGGTGTTCTGGGGTCCCTCCAGCTGGCTGCTGACCTGGCAGCCCTGGAGCTAAAACCGGGGCTCAAGCAGACCTGGGCTCGGCTCTCCACACACTGCGCTGCTGGCTCCAGTGTCTCTGATAAAGGCCTCATTTCTAAAATATAGAGAGAATTGGGTCAAATCTATAAAAATGCAAGTCATTCCCCAATTGATAAATGGTCAAAGGATATGAACAGGAAGTTCTCAGAAGGTGAAATTAAAGATGTGTATAAGCATATGAAAAATGCTCTAAGTCACTATTTATTAGAGAAATGCAAATAAAAACAACTCTGACGTACCACATCCCACTGGTCAGATTGGCTAAGATGTCAAAACAGGAAAATGATAAATGTTTAAGAGGATGTGGAAAAATTGGACCACTAATGCATTGCTGGTGGAGTTGTGAACGGATCTAACCATTCTGGAGAGCAATCTGGAACTATGCCTAATGAGCTATAAATAATTGCATGCCCTTTGACCCATTAATACCACTTTTAAGGTTGTATCTCAAAGAGAGAGATTATAGAAATGTGAGGAAGACCCATATGTACAAAAATATTTATTGCAGCTCTCTTTGGAGTGGCAATGAATTGGATATTGAGGAGATGCCCATCAACTGGAGAATGGTTAAACAAGTTGTGGTATATGAAAAATATAAAAAAAATCTATGTGAACAAAGGCATGAAGGTGGAAATGAGTGCAGTGTGCATGAGGAATGGAGGGTTCATGTTGGAGTGTAATGTGGTATGAGGTTGGGGAAGATGATGAGCTTGTATTCCAGAGGGCCTCAAAGTTCAGGAAGATGAGTTTAGAATTTAAAATGAGGAACTTCTTTCTATGAATTTGAGATAGTCACAATTCCATAGGAGTGATGATGAAGCATGCTATTCACATCCTCAGAGGGAGATATTAGGTTCAAAATGAAGAATGAGACATAAATTTTGTACATGTCCATTGTGGGAATTTGGTTTGACTACATATATAGATTTTTTTGCTGTTTGTTTATTTGTTTTTAATTTTAATTAATTTATTTACTTTTAGTTTACAACATTCAGTTCTACAATCCCTAAGGTTCCAAATTTTCTCCCCCTTGCGACAGCATGCAGTCAGATATAGGTTCTACAAATGCCTTCATATTAAACATTAGTCAAGTTGTAAAGAAGGATTATAACCAGAGGAGTGAAGAATGAGAAAGAAGGGACAAAACAAACACAACACAAAAAAGAGAGAGCAAGTACTTTGCTTTAATCTGCATTCAGACTCTGCATTTCTTTCTCTGGATGTGCATATCCGTTTTCATCATGAGTCTTTTGGAATTGTCTTCTAACCTTGCGTTGCTGAAAGTAGCCCAATCTATCAAAGTTAGTTGTCACAGATACAATGTGTATGTAATTGTGTACAAAGTTCTCCTGGTTCTGCTTTCCTCACTCAGCATCAGTTTATATACATCTCTCCAGGTTATTATGAAGTTCTGTCTGCTCCTCATTTCTTATAGCACAGTAGTATTTCATTATATTCCTATACCACAACTTGCTTAACCATTCCCCAATTGATGGGCATCCCCTTGATTTCCAATTCTTTGCCACCACAAAAAGAGCTGCTATAGCTGTTTTTGTACATACAGAGCATCTTCTCACTTCTATTATATCTTTGGGATACAACGCTAGAAGTGGTATTTCTGGGTCAAATGGTATGGACTTTTTTATAGCCCTTTGGGCATAGTTCCAGATTGCTGTCCAGAATGGTTGCATCAGTTCACAATCCCACCAACAATGCATTAGTGTTCCAATTTTTCCACATCCTCTCTAGCATTTATTATTTTCCTATTTTGTCATCTTAGTCAATCTGACCAGTGAGATGTGGTACCTCATAACTGTTTTTATTTGCATTTCTCTAATCAATAGTGATTTAGAGCATTTTTCATATGCTTATAGATATCTTTAATTTCTTTCTCTGAAAATTGCCTGTTCATATCTTTTGACCATTTATCAACTGGGCGATGACTTGCATTCTTATAAATTTGACAAAGTACTCTGTATATTTTAGAAATGAGACCTTTATCAGAGACACTGGTTGTAAAAATTCTTTCCCAATTTTCCACTTCCCTCATAATCATGGTGAAATTGGCTTTATTGTATGAAAACTTTTCAATTTAATGCAATCAAAATTATCCAGTTTGCATTTTGTAATGATCTCTATTTCTTGTTTGGTCATAAATTCTTTCCTTCTTCATAAATCTGATAGGTAAATTCTTCCTTGCCCTCTCAGATTGTTTATAGTATGAGCCTTTATATTTAGATCATGCACCCATTTAGACTTCATTTTTGTATATGGTGTAAGATATTGGTCTATACCTAGTTTCTGCCATACTGTTTTCTTGTTTTCCCAGCAGGTTTTGGCAAATAGTAATTTCTTATCCCAGAATCTGGGGTCTTTGGGTTTATCAAACAGTAGAAAACTATAGTTATTAACTGCTGTGTCCTGTGTACCTAATCTATTCCATTGATCCGCTACTCTATTCCTCAGCCAGTACTAAGTAGTTTTGATGACTGCTACTTTATAATACAGTTTAAAATCTGGTCTTGCTAGGCCACGTTCCCTAGCATTTCTTTTCATTAATTCCCTTGATATTCTGGACCTTTTGTTCTTCCAGATAAATTTTTTTACTATTTTTTCTAGCTCTATAAAATAATTTTTGGTAGATTGATTGGTATGGCACTAAATAAATAAATTGATTTAGGTAAAAGTGTCATTTTTATTATATTATCTTGACCTAACCACAAGCATTTTTTAAACAAGGGTTTTGTTTCTTTTTCTGACTGGTGGAAGGAGGGGTCAGAATATGGATATGGTTTTAACAAGAGCAAAAAAAGGGAAGGAAGGAAGTATAAAAGGAAGTATCATAGACAAGCAGAGCATCTTTGAAAATTACATGTTAAGTTTATTATATTTTTAAACAATTTTAAAAACCTGCAAATAAAAGATACTCATTGTTTCATATACACTCTTCTTTTTCTTCTCCACTTTGTATATAGAAAGCATCTTTTTATTTGCTATGTGCATAGTTCAGAATTAAAAAATAAAAACAAAAACGAGTGGGTTAGAGTATAAAAAAAAAACATACCCAAAATAACAAATGTAAGGTTGAAAAGACACGAAAAGACTACTGAAATAAATGATAGAATCTATTTTTCTTAGAAGTTATAAAGAATAGAATACATGGCCATCTATTTTAGATATTTTATATTGTTAAGGCAAATTGATAGCAAAGACCACCTAAAATTAAACATCTTAAATTTAGTTTATTATTTTCCTCTGAACGTGTCAACCCCTCTAAGTCTATTGATCATCAACAGTGAAACCACTATTTTATTGGATACTCCTCCAGTCATTCAACTTGGGGGACATCTTGGACTGTACTCTTCTTTCTCTCCCAAATGGTACAGTTGAAAGAACTGTGTATCTGAGGTCTAGGGACCTGGATTTAAATACAACTGTGCAACCTAGGGTAAGTCATTCTCCTTTTCTGGTCCCCAATTTCTTCCTCTCCAGAAAAATTTGGACTAAGTGACCTTTAGGTCTCTTCCAACATTAGAGCTATGGTTCCACCAAATCCAAATGACTTTTTTTAAACACACTGTAGCAGCAAGCACTCTAGCAAACCCAGGATGGCTGCTAGCACAGGTTTTTAGATCTGCTTTTCTAAAGGAAAGCAACTCAAAATGGTTTAATAATCTTACTTTAATTAAGCACATTGTCATTTACCTAGTTCAGGGGAAAAAGTTAACAACCTGAACTTCAGAGAATATAAACAAAGTTACAAGCAGAAGTTATAAGCAGACAGAGAAATAGATCAGCAGACAGGGCTTCCAGTTGTCTGACCATTACATCCATACCTAGTTAGTTCCCAGAGAGGGAAGCACCAACAAGTGGGTTTTCAAAGCCCAGGGGCTCAACGGCTGCCCAGAGTCTCATCTGGCCAAATCATACAACTCTTCTCAAAGTGAGCTCCAAAGCAAAACCTCACATCAGGGTATGTATAGCCTTCTCCTGGCTCAGAGAATGTAAAAACCCTCTTGATCCACTGCCCGATCACAAAGTAATAAGGTGTGGGCATTCCTGAAAAATAAATCTCCTACCACATGTTCCATATTGCCGTGGGCTGCTCAGTGTCCAGCACTTAGCATGATTTGGAGACATGAATAAGAAATGACCAGGCCATGTGGGTAGTTCAAGGAAGAGCAATGAACTCCATTTATTGATTCTCAGGATAAGGTTTGTATAGAGCAATGAGACAAAGGAAGGGGACTCAAGTTTTCTAATCATTACCTTAGTCTGTTGTATCCTGGAAGTAGCACAGAATAGATAATTTGATAAGGATTTGTTATCTGGGAGACTAAAGTCTTAGGGTAAGACCTTTGACCTAGGCCTCAGGTATCTGCTAATGCATCCACAGTCATAAACGGATACAACTGAGAGCAAACTTCAAAGCTGAAGCGCAATCGTCAAAAGTCATTACATTTAGAGCTGGCCACCCAAAGATACCTGAGTGCTGAATCAAATATTTTGGCTCTTAATAACTAAAATCTAGGAGTAGAGCCTATTGATTTCAGAACTCAAGTAACATCCTTATAAGTGTAACCCATAACAAAGAACTCAGGAGCTAACTTGACAAAAAGTCGCATGTCAGATATTCTTGTTTCAAAGTCCACTATTAGGATTTAATATCTGAGTTCTGAACCAGGCTTCTTTGGCTCCCCACACCATATGACCACGTTCAGCTTATTAGGGGGCAGAGTATATTTTCAAATCAGGGAAGGTTCTCAGAGTCACTTAAGCTTATCAAAGGGCCAAGGGGCAGGGAAGATGTTCACATTCCCATTCCCATAACACACACCCTTTTTTCATTGCTGACCCATAGCTGTGAACATTATTACAGATCTAGCCACCTCTGTTTTAGATCATTGCAATTGACTACAAACTGTTCTCTTTGCTTCCAGTCCCTTCCTCGTTTGATTATTTTATAGATAGCAGCAAGGATAATCTTCCCTAGATAGCATTCAATCATGTTGTTCCAAAGTTCAGGCTCCCAGTTTCCTTCCATAGCAAATTTAAAGTTCAGATAATTTCTTTCAAGTTTTCTTCCTACCCCATCCCCCATTACTCTTCTTCTTCTAGTTGCCCTTAGTTCCTGTAACTCCTCCAAGAAATCTTGGAAACAAAGTTCTTTCATTATGTCCCAAAAAATAGCTCAGTGGGGATCCTTCTTCATTTCTAGTTGACCCCTTTCCTCCTTGCACTGTCCCTACACTATTGAGGGCTTATTCTAGCTTTAGTAGCCAGTGTTATGATCACTTCTCAGCTTTCTTCCTTTTCCCCTGTTTCTTCTCTCTTGCTACAAAAACTTATGTAGTAGAACCTTTTCTGACAGGAAAAGCTAAAAGCAGATTAATCTCATGCTGTGTACTTTGATGTGATCTCAGATCCCTAGTGATTTACACCAGAAGTCGATCAGGCTCAGATGCATTTCTCATATCCTCATTTTAAAGCATAGGAGCAGTGAAATCTATGCAAAAATATTTTTACCTGGCATCCCTCAATCACATATCAGTTTAATCTCAAAATGCACTGGTAAAATAATTATGGGTTTCATTCATTATTTAACATTTTTTCCCAGTTTTCCTCCACTTCTCTTACTTGATTTTCAAAATCCTTTTTGAGCTCTTTCATGGTCTCAGACCAATTCATATTTTTCATGGAGGTTTTGATGTAGGAGCTTTTGACTTTGTTGTCTTCTTCTGAGTGTACATTTTGATTTTCCTCGTCACCAAAGTAAGATTCTATAGTCTGGGTTTTTTCCCCATTGTTTACTCATTTTTCCAGTCTATTACTTGACTTTTTAACTCTGTTAAGGTAGGGCTCTGCTTCCAGGGTAGAGAGCTCACTGTCTCAAGCTTCAGGGGTTTTGTGCAGCTGTTTTCAGAGATACTTCTAAAGACATGTAAGTTTCCAGTTCTTCCAAGGTGGCGTGATCTAAGGAGAGGTGTTTACTCCTCTTCTGGCCTGTGTCCTGGTCAGTGAGTGACCACAAGCACTCTTTTCTGTCCTGGAGCTGTGAGGAGGGTTCCCTCTCTACTGCTTCCGCAAACTCTGCTATGCCAATGTTTCACCTTGCCCCAGGCTTGCCACCTAGGACTGTGACCCAGATCCAAGTATGGGCAAAGTTACAGAATCCTACCTCAGTGCCAGCAAAGAGACCCCTGTAATCTCCTTCTGACCAGTTGTTTTTATCCTCTTACCATCTGTGGGCTGAGAGGACCGGAAGCAGTTGCTGCCACCACTGCTGATTAAGTTACTCCCAACGCCTGCTCCTGGTTTTCTGGGACCAGGGTTTTACTGGGGCCAGGACTGGACTGTGCTTCACTCATACCCAGTTGTGACAGATCTTTTCTACTGATCTTATAAGTTGTCCTTGGTGTTTGTGGGTTGAGAATTCTGGAAACTGCCACAGCTGCTTGTGATTCAGTCCTCTGGGGCCTGACCTGGATTTGCTGGGGCCTGGTTTGTGCTGGCCTGTGTTGGCCCATGCTCTTCTCTCAGCCTGGTGTAATAGACTTTTCCTGTCAACCTTCCAGGTTGTCTTGGGCTGGAAATTTGCTTCACTCTTTCTTTTTGTGGGATCTGCTTCTCTAAAGTTTGTTTAGAGGCATTTTTTACAGGTGTTTGGATGGGCTTGGGGAAGAACTCAAGCAACTCCCTGCTTTTACTCCGCCATCTTGGTTCTTTCCCTCTTTTATTTTCTACAAACATTTATTAACCCCCTACTCTGTGGAAGACGTTGTTCTTGGTGGTGGGGATAGGGAGATCTAAAAAATGACATTGTGTTTGGCCTTAAGGTATGTACAATTCAGAAAGAGGAAAGAGATACTCTCATATCCCAGCAACTATAGTATAAGCATATGAAGTCTTCTAGTAATAAAATAAATATAAATCAGAACAACTTTTGGGTTCTCCCTTACATCCAATAAATTTGCAACAATGACAAAAAAGGGAATGTCAATGTTGAAGGGGACACAGATACCCTAATGCATTGTTGGTGGACCTATGAATAGGTACAACCATTCTAAAAAGTTATTTGTAATTATGCAAAGAAAATGACTAAAATGGTTATACTGTTTGACTAAGAGATTTAACTTCTAGTCATATACCCCAGGGAGGTCAATGACAAAATGAAAGGCTCCATATGCACCTTAATATATATGGCAATGCTTTTTTTGTAGTAGCAAAGCCTAGATACAGAATGGATGCCCATAAATTAGGGAATGACTAAACAAATTGTGGTACATGAATGTAATAAATTTGTTGTACTTTAAAAAAACAATAAAGATGATAAATACAGAGAAGTATGTAAAGACTTAAGACAAATGGATGCAGAGCAAAGTAAGCAGAACAAGGAAAACAATAAACAAAGTGCCTACAACATGTAAATGGAAAGAATAGTCGCAAAAGAATCACAGCTGCAGGATGTGAAATGATAATAACAAAGTTTGGCTCCAGTGAAGAGATATGAGAAGATGCTTCTTGCTTTTTAGTGGAGGTGGAGGATCATGGGAGTAGAATACAACATTTAATGTTAGATTTTTAAAAATATATGTTTTATTCATTTTTGTGTTTATGGAACTTTATTCTTCTTTTTCTTATTCTTTATTATGAGGGATGGCTCTCTGGGAAGGGTAGAGGAAGGATACTATGGAAAATGTAAATGATTTAAAAGCAAACTCTATCAGTAAATTTTTTTTTCCAAAAAGAATATGATTAAGTGTATCAGAGAGGTCAAACAGAGTAGCATGACTGATTCAAAGAAGGAGAGATTATTCCCAAGTGGGAATATTCAGGGAGGCTCTGTGGAGGAGACATAAATGGATCTAAGACTTAAAGGAATAACACTATTTTACCAGTTGGATATTTGGAGGTCATCTCTTCCAAGTATGGGGAACAGCCTTTGCAATATATGGAGGCTAAAGGGGCTGTCATGACGTTGAGGACCATAGGAGTTCAATTTGACTTGGGCATAGGCAATATGAAGGGTAGTGCTATTAAATAAGATGGGAAAAATAGGTTAGAGCTAGACTGTGGAAAGCTAGGATAAAGTTTATATTTTATTTTGTAGGCAATAAAATGCTACTGAAGACTTCTGAGAAAGGAAATAACCTGATCAGCTCTGTGTTTTAGGAAGCTTATTTTGGTAACTGTGTGAACCCTGGAACAAGAAGACATTTGAAGCAGGGAGACCAATTTGGAGACTCCTGTGTTCCAGGCAAGAGATGCTAAGGGTCTACAATGGGGTGGTAGCAGTGTGGGTGGAAAGGAGGGGCTGCATGGAAAGGATATTGTACAAACAGAATTGATAGACCTTGGCAAATGTCTGGTCTTGGGGAATAAGGAAGAGGGAAGAGATAAAGGTGATGCCAAACTTTCAAGCCTGAGTGACTGGGTGTACAGTGGTATCAGAGTGAAGGTGATACATACAGACGTGAGGAAATTGTATTGGCTACTGGTTTATCATAAATCAGAGAAGTGTATAACCAAAGTGCAAACTAGTAGAAGTATTTGGAAGCTAGATAATGGGAGGCAGTATGGAGTAGTAGAAAGAGCATAGGAAGTAGACAAGGCATCAGCCAATTTGACTTCCTGTCCCAGTGCTGCCACTTCCTAGTCCTATGACTTTGGACAAGTCACTTTCTCTTCAACAACCTCAATTTCTTCACCTACTAAATGGGAATAATATCACTTGGACTGCCAGGTTGTTGTGAGCAGCAAAAAAAATGCTATATGGAAAACTTCTTTATGACATAAATCAGTTGATAAATGTGATGGTGGTGATGGTATTGGCAATGATGATGAGCTAAACATTTACAGAAGTATCTAGCTTTATACTGCCACCTGAGGATGGAGGAAATGCAAGAAGTGAGCAAGAAGGCATTGTATGAAAACAGTGAGCCTAAAATATGACTGAGGTGGAGTGGAGTAGAAGGTAAGTGGACAGGCCAGATGAAGACAGGTTGAAAAGGGGAGCAAAGGTCCTACTATGTGCTAGAAAGTGTGCTAAGTGTTTTGATATTTTTTACAAATATTATCACATTTGATACTCTCAACAACCCAGGAGCTAGGTGCTATTATTACCCCCATTTTGCAGTTGAAAACACTGGGGCAGATGAAGGTTAAGTGACTTTCCCAGGGTCACATGACTAAGAAGTGTCTGAGGCTGGATTTGAAATGAAGTCTCTTTGACGCCTGACCTAGTGCCCTGTGCATGGTTGCCCCTAGCTACCTTGGGGATTTGAGGCTTAAACAGGGAAGGCCTAGTTAGACTAGGTTAGAATTAAAATATATTTGAGAGATAGTTCTGACTTCATAGCTGTTTTTGTGTAAATAACTACTCCATCTGGTCCTAAGAGAAATATTTAAGTCTCTGCTTTAGCAGATTGTCACAGCCCACCTCAGAGCCTTTTTTCCACCTCACCACCACCAGCACAAAGTATGTGTGTCAGGATAACTTACTTCATAAGAGCTCCAGTTTTCAAACACAGCCTTAGCAGAGGAGTCCCAAAACATATATCAAACACTACTATGAAAGTCATGTTATTTCTCTTCTGGTAGTACATAAAGTACAAGACATTTCCTCCTAACCTTTAAGCAGTGGCTAACTTAGCAAGGTGACATGACCCTTCCACTTCTGCTGGTGGAAAGTGTATGATTGCTGAGTCCATTGGGTGGATACTTCCTTGATGGAGAGAGGGGGAGTATGTGAGCCAAGACGAATATTGAGCTAGATAAAGTTTGAAGTGTGCAATTGCACTTAGTTGGCATCAACCTCACAAATGTAGGCAGTTACACGTGCCAAAAGCTTGGTACTGGATGTCAAGAAATCTTTGATTGCAGAAGGAACTGGGATTGGAGGTGAGATGGAGCTAGAATAAACATAAGCTGGGGCTTCTCCAAGGCAAAATGGTGGATGACCTTCTGCTTAGGCTAGGCTGAAATCTTAGAAATGGATTAATTAATTCAGGCAACCATATATACTTTAATACTAGGGTTTTGGATCTCTAAGTATAGCCTTTTCATATTCTGTAATTGAACAGTTTTAAGTTCTCAACTTGTTATATTTTAGTTTTCCTTCCCTTCTTTAGATGTTCGAAAAATCTTAGTTTAAATACGGCTCCTATCTCAAATGAGCTAAGAGGAAGAACCACAGATCTATTGATTCTTCATGATAGAGGGTATCATGGACTCATAAAGTGCTAGAAACAAGTCATTTGAAGTTGTCTAACTAAACTCTATCATTTTATCCATAGGGAAAACGAGGATCAGGAAGATTAAGTGAGTTACCAAAGGTCAGATGGCAATGCCAGGGTTGGGACTCATATATATTCTCTCTTCCCCCTCTTTCAGACATTGTGAGGGCTAGTGGGTAACTAGGAAGACCTGGGTTCAGGGCCTGACTTTGATCTGTACTGAACAAATCACTTAACCTTTGTTAGTGCCCCAGGTAACCCTCTTAAACTCAAAGTCTTAGACCAGGTGCCAATCTGTGTTGATGTGGAGATTTCTCATAGAGAGTTCATAGTTCCCAGATGAAATCATAGGTCTTGGGGCAGCTAGGTGGAACAGTGGCTAAGGCACCAGCCCTGTAGTCAGGAGGACTTGAATTTAGGTCCAGCCCCAGACATTTACTAGCTGTGTGACCCCGGAGAGGTCACTTAAGTCTGATTGCCTCAAAAGAAATAGGGAAGTTAGGAGGAAGTGTTTTTTAATAAAAGAAATCATAGTTCTAGACAAGAAGAAATAAATTTAGTGACAGATAAGTAGATGAATGAATGGATGGATGGATTCTGTATACAAACATACTTGCTAGAAGTGAGCTCCTTAGTCCTTGTAGTTTTTGCTGGTAGCCCTCCTGGAGAAATGCAGTGATACACTTCTGTGGATCTTCCACTCCAGAGTTGTTATTCTTTGTCAGCACATCCTTAGCACACTGACAACCATGCCCAAATTCCTTTCCCTTTTACTATTTTCTTCATCTGTTCTATGAACTTGTTCTACTTACCTTGTTTTACCAACTGTCTTCTCTTCACTCTATTCCTTTTCACTTTCTTCTCTTCCTCCCCTTCAAGGGATCTCATTAGCTCCCATGCTTTCAATGATCAGTACTGTGTATGTGATTCCCAACTCTCAACATCTAGCCATACTCTCCTTCTTACGTTCCATAGCCATCTTAGACTCAATAAAGTAATATAAGGGGAGAACTCATTATCCCCCCTCCCCACTAAATTCACTCATTTTCCAAATGTCTTTATTACCACACAGACTTACAACCATGATGTCATCCTCAACTCCTCACTGTCACTCACCCCACATATCCAGTCTATTGCCAAATCATATGATTTCTTTCCAGTCTTCTTAACCATCATTCAACTCCATGCACTCTGAAGTCCAGCCATACTGGCCTACGTATCATTCCTCCCTACATATCAGTGCTCTACCTCCTGTTTTCATGCTTTTGCACAAGCTGTCCTTCATGCCTGGAATGCTTTTTATTCTCATTTCTGTCTCTTAAAATCCTTGGCTTCCTTGAGGACTCAGTATAAATGGCCTCTTCTACAGGCAGCCTTTCCTAGATCCCTTTCCCACCTCCCCAACTGCTACTGCCTCAGAACTCTACACGTGTCTTATTTGTACCTATTATATACATGCTGTCTCCCCCATCAGATTGTAAGTTCCTTATGGGCAAGGCCTGTTTTTGTTTTTCCTTGCTTTCTCAGTGCTTATCACAGAGCCTGGAACACAGTAGGTACTTAAGAAGAACCAGAGAAGGTGTTAACCTGCATTGAGAGAAATCTTCCTCAAGTGAGAGTTCTCTATGACACTGAAATTATAGGCCCCATCCCTCTTCCAATCCTTTACACTTGTCAATTAGGTGATTGAGTCTGTTGATTCTTTCTGGTTAGTTTTGAGCTCTTCTTTCTCAGATCCTCTTTCATGAGTCCATTTCCTTTGCTTTGAATACACTTGTCCTTCAGCTCTGAGCCTCTTCCTTCAGCTATCTTCCTTCAAGCCAACAATCTAACAAACTTTTAAGTGCATGCTATGAGCAAAGCACTGTCCTAGATTCTGAGAATACAAATAGAAATCCAAAAAGAATCCCTGCCCCCAAAGAGTCTGCATTCTACTGGGGGAAGGGAGAGTTATAACATCTACACAGATAAGAGAATGCAACATAACTTGAGTAATGAGAGAATACTAATAATGTCCAGATGGCACTGTTGTTCAGTGACAAGAGTAATGGCTTTGCAGTCTGAGGATGTAGATTCCAATCCTGAATCTGCCACTTCCTATCTGTGTGATCTTGGGGCAATCACAACCTCCCGGGGCCTCTCCTGCTGTAGAATGCTACAGTTGGCCTGGATGACCTCGAAGGGGCCTTCTAATTCAAAACCTGTGATCTTTGAACTAGGGAGGCCAGGAAAGGCTTCATGGAAGATGTGGCACTTGAGTGGACCCTTGAAACAAACTTGGATTCTTTCTTCAATTTCTCCTCAATTCATCTGAAATATTCCCTGCCCTCATTCGATTTCTGGCCATTTTCACAATCCCAATACCCACATATCAGCTACATAGGTCCTTTTTTATTGAAATCCTCCTCCTGCTCCTTTTCCTACAGAAGCCAGAAGTAGAATTTTGTATCTCTGAGTCCTCCTCCCCACTTCTGAGTACCTTTCTTTATGAGCCCAGCACATACATACATGCACACACATATACACATATATGTATCTGTATATATCTAGGTGTATATATCTGTGTATATGTATATACATATACACACATGTGTATATATACATATACATACATACACACAGACATATAGATATAGATATACACACACTTGTTATGGGTAGGGTTTTTTTTTGACATTTGTAAATTGCTACCTGCCTGATAGCTCAGCAGCATTTTTTTTAAAACTGGAAATCTGTGGCTGACTTAGCTGATTGGCTTAGGAGATTCTCTGCCTGGCCATACAAATAAACTTTATATGAGACTGACCATCTAATGCCAATTTGTGCATCAAAGCTGTGAAAGATAAGATTCTTCAACTAAAAACAGGAATCAAACTATTGGTACACTGAACACAGGCTCTCTTGTTCATTCAGACTTTAATTTACTAATTTCTATTTGATTTTACTTTTTCCCTTAATTCTATAACATATAATCATTGTCAACATTTAATAAAGTTGTTACATATGTTGTGTTAAAGATTACCACTGATTTTGGTATTATCTACTGAGCACCGAGGGTTCAAGGCCTATCTCTGCCAGTTGATAACTGTGGGACCTTGGGCAAATTTGTCTCATGCATTTCTGAGCTTCAGTTGTTCTGTCTGCAAAATGAAACATTTGGATTAGATAGTATCTATTATTCTTTATAGTTCTTTCCATCTCTAATATTTTTGAGTTCTGCCATTGTTTCTCTTTCATTTCAACTGTTGTTTGGTTCTGAATGGTTTCATTGTCATTAAGTTACAGAAAAATAGAGCTCTGTCTGGCTTCCTTGACCCCTTGATGGGCTTCATGTAAGGCGGAAGGCATTTCCAGAAGAAAATGAGATGTCATATGTCCCAAAGTGATAGATTAGAGGAAGGTAAACTTTTTCTCATGATATTTTGTACACAATCAATAGACCTGAAATGATAAAGGAATACAAACTCTTTTAGAGAAAGCCATCTTCTCTCATTAATGCACTTCCATTTTATCATTCAATGGAAAACCTACAGTTAAAATAATTTTATGAGCTGGGTGTTTGGGCAAAGTATGTTGTGACTGTGAATAGTGGCCCTTTGCCATTTTTTCTAGTGTGGATGTCAGATGTGTAGAAAAGTTGTTTTTCCCCCCTTCTGTTACCAAGAGAATTTTTTTTTTAAAAATGATAACAGTAAGAAATCCTCCAGAGCTACTACTGTGTCTTAAGTTTCTGATGCTGAGAGCCTTGAATTAATACAGTAAGACTCAGAATATGAACAGCTTTATTGAGTGTATCCCGTTGAGCTAGACGTCTGTGTTAGTCTAAGTAAAACTACCCAAATCTTGTCTCAGGAAATAGAATAATGTGTGTGTAGGGGTGGGGGTTGGGGACTATGTGCAAAATCTGGCACTGATTCCTTGCATTCATTTCTTTAAATGTGAGAACTATAAATATTAGTATGGTCCACAGAATAGCTCTTTCTGTATGAAGAACAAAGGAAAAAGGTACTCTGAGAAGAGACTGTTGGATACCAAGAGGGTTTAATTCATAGACTCATAGATTTGAGCTGAAAGGAATCTCAGAGGGCATCTAGTTCACCATTCTTATCTTTGTAGAAAAGGAAACTGAGGCCTCAAGAGAGAAAGTAGCTTAAGGTAACACAGGTACCACATATATAACATGACTAAGTGCTAGGATTTGAATCTAGGTACTCTGATGGCTGAACCAGGTTTTTCTCCACTCTATCATCCTACCTCAATTTCCACTGTCCTAGGTGTTTAATAAATATTCAACTTGATGAATAAATGAGTGAAGAAATGAATGTCAGTGGATTCTATGTGTGTATGTGTGTGTAGATTTAATTCCAACTTCCTCATTAGTCTTAAAAGTTGATATTTTTTAATTGAGAAAAATGCTAAATTGGCTGAAGGGATGAGGGAAATACCTTTCATTTGAGCTGTGCTAGATTCATTTTAACATGGCCCATGTATAAGGCATTGTTCTAGACACTGGAGATACAAGGACAAAAATGAAAACCAGTTCCTGCCTTCAGGAAGCTTACATCTCACTGCTTTACAGGCAAAATCAGGGGAGGTGCAGAAAAAAGATAGATGAAATCAGGACATTGGAATATTACAGGGATGGAGGAGCAGGGGAAGCATATGGATGCAACAGAAGGTTCCCTCCACAGTATCCATCATTGGATAGAGTAGCAGGGAATGGGGAACAGTAGTGATTGAAGATCTTCCAGGTTCTATGGAGGAAAAAGGGTAGTGGATATGGGCCCCAACCTTAGTATGGAGAGAGCAGAACCCTGGGGTAGAGTTCATGAATGAGTGATAAGCAGTGTGTTCATTCCTGTGAAGTTCCTGGGGGTAGGGAGAGACTAAATGTATGGTACAGCAGATGCTGTGGGACTTTGGCCTTGGATCGCAGCTGTGGTATGGCTATGGTAGTGTGGTGTGGTATGGTGTGTGTGTGTGTGTGTGTGTGTGTGTGTTGGTGGTGGCAGTGGTGGGGGTACCCATATTGGTATTGCTTTTGATCATACCTCTGGAGCCCACTCAGGAGTGTGCACTAGAACTAAATCATGTTGTACTGAGGCTGTGATATAGGGCCAAGCTTCCTTCCCGTTCTCATTCTGAGAGTGTGGTACTTACTGATGGGGATTGAACAATGTGACTGTGGAGGAGAGGGAGGTAGATTCTCCTGCACTGATCACAGCAAAGTGACAGGTTTAGGAAAATGTCTCCTAAATTGCAATACACCCCACATGAGCATGGCAACATTTTGTCAAATATGTTATTTTACCAAAGGAAAGGAAAAAAAAAACATAAAATGCTGCTGATGCCACATAGTATAAGCCCCACTGGGAGGGTTCTGCTGTGCTAGCAACTTTTCTGCTGCTTGATTTTCCAGTATTTCAAAGGTCAGCCTGTAGTCTGGACTCTTCAGGATCTGATGGTATTGAAATAGTGCTTGGAGCTGAATGTGATAGGGCCCCTCAGGCTGGTGTGGGCATGAGGCTGGGTAGTCCCAAAGAGGTGTTCTGCTCTGCCTTCACCTGTGACCATGTCCTTGTCCTTTGAGGTCTGTGGACCAGCTATAGCTTTGCCACATGGAATAACAATGTGATGACAAAAAAGACTTATTGTGAAACATTATAAAATGTAACTCAACTTAGACAGTGTGAACATCTGTTTATTGGAATGGGACAAACCATTAAAAACAAGAAAACAGTGAATACAATATGTTTGGATAATCCCTTTCTAACTTGACTATATATATATACACACATATATATATGCACACATATACGTGTATATATATATACACATATATATATGCACACATATACGTGTATATATATACACATATATATATGCACACATATACGTGTATATATATATTTAACCTGAAAATATGCAGAGCATAGCAAGCAAGAGTACATCTGCCAGAGCTTCAACTCAGGATTAATCAAGTCTTTATCCCAGGGTACTGTTGCTTTGCACTTAGTAGGTAGAAATACTTCTATTTATGTTATGAAGTATTTCTACCTACTAAGTGCAAGCACCCCAGCATTGCCAGGGTGGCTGCCAACACAGGTTCCTAGATCTGCTTTTCTAAAGGAAAGCAACTCAAAATGGGTTAACAATCTTGCTTTAATCAATCAAATATATCATTTACCTTGTTCAGGGGAAAAAGTCAGCACCCCGAACTTCAGAGTATCCGGACAGAAATTACAAGAAAACAGAAAAACATATCAATCAGACAGGTCTCCAACTGTCTTGACCATTACATCCATACCTGGTCAGTTACCAGAGAGGGAAGCATCAACATCTAGGTTTTCAAACCCGGGGGGCTCTAAATGGCTGCCCAGAGTCTCATCTTGTCAAATCACACAACACTTCTCAAAGTGAGCCCCCAAACAAAGTCTCACATCAGGGTTTATATAGCCTTCTCCTGGCTCAGAGAATGTAACAACCCTCTTGACCCACTGCCCAATGACAAAGTATCTCCTTCAAAATAAACCTCCCACCACAGGCTCCAGGTGCACTTAAGCCTAGGGGCAGGTAAGATCTTAAAAATTTACATTCCTATAACAGTAAGTTTTTAACTGGCTCTCCAGGAAAAAAATGTATACCCAGCACACTCTTGACTTTAATCTATACTTTAAAAATTTTCCCTACCACTTTCTTAAATCTAAAGCATAAACAAAGCAATTAATCAAACCCTGATTTGTAGTATTTGCTGATTTCCAAGGTATAAATGCTCACAGTAGAAATGTTACAATTGGCTCTGCAAAGTCTAGGCGAGCAGGCTCTGGTGAATCCGTGGTCCAGCCCATAGCCCTTAATTTAAAGGGCTCTTAAGCCATCCTTTAAAAACATCTCTTTTAAAATTTACCAGCAATTAATATCAAGCCTATAGTTCCCAGAATCTATTTTCTTCCCCTTTTGGAAAACTTAGCCAATGGTTTTCCATCTCCAGTCTTGAAAATAGAAGATTTGGAACTGGAAGGGAGTCTTAGAGATCATATATTCCAAGCCTCTCATTTGGCAGTTTAAAACACTGAAGCATAGAAAAAGTAAATTGATTTGACCAAGGCCATATTGGTAGTAATCATCATATGTGGAATTTGTACCCACATCCTTTGACTCTAAATTAGCTGCTCTTTCCACTGTCATTCTGCCTCTCCTTTCTAATTCTCTACAGTTTTTCAGAGATCACTGACAGCATTTCTGCAGTTACATTCCAGGTATGAGGGGACTCTATCTCATCTAAGACAACTGGGACTCTGGTATTACATCCTTGCTTATCTTATATTTTAATTACCTTTTCTGGGCTGTTCTTCCAAGACTGGAAAGTATTCTCCCAAATTCAGAGAATCCCAGAGTCTAAAGAAATCTCAGAGGCTAATATACAACTCAGTTGGAATCCCATCAAATAGTAATAGTTTATATGTATATTATGGTTTGGGGATGTGTAAAAGGTTTTACATGCATTATCTCATTTGATTTTTACAACAGCCTTGTAAGATAGGTATTATTCTTATCTTCATTTTATAGAGGAAGAAACTAAATCTCAGGCTACATCACTTAGCCAGCATCATACAACTAGAACATGTCTGAAGTGGAATTCAGATTCAGCTTTTTCTGACTTCTAAATCTAGCATCATCCACTATGCAACACTGACACTTTTTAAATTCTGACTAGAAGACCTCTGCTCAAAGACCTCCAGTATGAGTGAACTCACTGCTTTCAACGGCACCTCATTCCACAGCTGAAGAGCTTTAATTGCTAGGAAGTTTTTCATTGTATTGAGCAAATGTCCATCTCTCTTCAACTGTCACTCATTCATTGCTCTGAGATTTGCCCTTTGAGATTAAGGAGAAGTGGAGAGAAAGCCAATATGGCAGAATAAAGGGAGCATTCAAGCCAAATTCTTCCAACATTCCCCTCCAAAGAACTTTAAAAAATGCATCAAGTCAAATTCTGGAGTGACATAGACATAGACATAGACATAGACATAGACATAGACATAGACATAGACATAGACATAGGCATAGATATAGACATAGACATAGACATAGACATCAAAAGGTTCCAAACTTTTGAGCCATTTTTCCCTAGGAGATCATAGGGAGAGGTCTTTGACACTAGGGTGGGGGCCAGCCAGGAGCACAGCATCACCAGCTATGGTCTTCAAGGTAGCAGAGATAGCTATAGCAGCAGCTACTAGAGGTCTCACTACCCAGAGATGGTAAGGGGACTGGGCAACTGGTTAAAAAGAAATTACAGGGGACCCTTATGTAGGCACTGGGCATAGGACCAAGTACCATTTGGCAACTCCATTGTGCATTTTCTGGCCACAGTTCCAGGGCAGAGAAAAGTGCTAGCACTTGTGGTTGTAAGGGAGCAAGGCCCCTTTCAAGGTAAGGACCAAATTGCAAATCAGAGACCACTGACCACACCTTTTCCTGGATTATACCAACTCAGAAGCACTGAAAACTTACAGACCCCCAGAACTCTCTGTGAAAGAAAACAGCAGGGAAAAAAAAAGCCTGAAGTTTGGGACAGTGACTTCCTACACCTCCTCCCCCACCAGAGTTGAGGAGAGCCTAAATCTAATAAAAAGCCCAATGTCAAGAAATAGGCCAAAATGAGAGCAAATAACAACAAAAATAAACTGACCACAAAAAACTACTTTGGTGACAGGGAAGCTCAAGAAACAAAGTCAGAAGACAATGACTTGAAAATGTCTATAAACAATTCCTTAAAGAAAAAAAAAATGGATTGGAAATAAACACAAGAATTCCTGGAGCAGCTAAAGAAAGTTTGGTTTTTTTTTTTTAAATGAGCAAAAAAGATTTTAAAAAGTCAAGTAAGAGGGGCGGCTAGGTGGCGCAGTGAGTAAGAGTGCCGGCCTCGGAGTTGAGATGACCCGAGATCGAATCCAGCCTCAGAAAATGAGCACCCACACATAAATAATGACTAGCCCTGTAACCTTGAGCAAGTTACTTAACCCCAATTGCTTTTTAAAAAAAGTCAATTAAGAGTGGTAGAGGGAAAATTGGAAAAGAAATGAGAGTAGTGCAAGAAAATTATGAAAATTGAGTGAACAGTTTGGTAAAAAAGAGGCACAAAAATACTGAAGAAAATAATTTCTTTTTTTTAAACAAATGATTAATTAACTTCTGGTTTACATCATTCATTTTGGTCAGATTTTGAGTTATAATTTTATCCCCATTTTTCCCCTACCCACCACCCCAGAATAGCAGTCCCACAAGATATCCCCTCATCCAATCTGCTCTCTCCCATATCTTCTCCCATACCCCCTTCGACTTTACCATTAGGGCAAGGTGAATCTCTGTGCCCCAATGCCTGCACATCTTATCTCTCAATTACATGCAAAATAGTATTAATAATAGTATTTATATATATTTGAAACATTTAATTTTAAAACTTTAAATTTCAGATCCATTCCCTTCCTCCCTTGTCACCCACTCCCTTTCAGAAGATAAGTAATTCAGTATGTGTTATACTTTTAAAGCTATGCCAAACATTACCATAGTAGATATATTGTAAGAGACTGCTTATATTTCCCTCCCAACCATCCCAAACCCCACCGGGTCCATTCCCTACTTTGATCCTGTCCCTCTTCAAAAGTGTGTACTTTCAACCTCCCCTCCCCCCAGAATGCCCTCTCCTCCATCCTCCCCCCTCTCATCCCCCTTTCCCCTACTCTCCTTCAGGATGAGATATCCCATTTAATATGTATGTGATTCTCTCCCAGAGCCAAATTCAATGAGAATATGTTTTGCCTTTTTGCCTTCCTGTTCTTCCCCTCCCCTGAAACCACTTCCACTTGCCTCTTCTACATGAGATAGTTTACCCTACCCTGTCTCTCCCCATCTCCTCTTGCTACTTTATTCTCTCACCTCTTAACTTCACCCCTTAGGTATCATCCCTTTTTACCAAATTCAACCTGTGCCCTCTATCCATGTATACCTGTAAACATATATACACACATTCACACATGTATTTGTATGCCCATATATCCTTCTTCAATTATTTTCATACTGAGAAAGGTTTCATCAGTCACAATTATTGTTTTTCCATGTAGGAATGTAAATAGTTCAACTTTGATGAGTTCCTTTTGATTTCTTTAACCTGTTTACCTTCTCAAGTATCTCTTGCTGCATGTGTCTGAATGTTAAATTTTCTATTCAACTCTGTTTTTTTCCTCAAGAATACTTGAAAGTCCTCTATTCCACTGAATGACCATATTTTCCCCTGAAACAAGATACTCAGTTTTGCTGGGTAAGTAATTCTTGGTTTTAATCCCAGCTCTTTTGCCCTCTGGAATATCATATTCCATGCCCTTCGATCCCTCAGTGTAGAAGCTGCCAGGTCCTGGGCTATTCTGATTGTGTTTCCACAATATTGAAATTGTTTCTCCCTGGCTGCTTGTAGTATTTTCTCCTTGATCTGGGGATTCTGGAACCTGGCTATAATATTCCTGGGAGTTTTCTTTTTGGGATCTTTTTCAGGAGGTGATTGGTGGATTCTTTCAACCTCTATTTTGCCCTCTGGGTCTAAAACATCAGGGCGATTTTCCTTGAGAATTTATTGAAGGGTGATTTCTAGGGTCTTTCTTTGATCATGGCTTTCAGGTAGTCCAATAATTTTTAAATTATCTCTCCTGGATCTATTTTCCAGGTCAGTGGTTTTTCCCATGAGATATTTCACATTGCCTTCTAATCTTTCGTTTGTTTGGATCTGTTTAACAGCATCTTGATTTCTCATAAAGTCACTAGCTTCCATTTGCTCCAGTCTAACTGTGAAGAAATGAATCTCCTCAGTGAGCTTTTGAGATTCTTTTTCCATCTGGCAAATTTGGCTTTTTAAAGCATTCTTCTGCTCATTGCCTTTTTGAGCCTCTTTTGCCACTTGAGTTAGTCTATTTTTAAGGTGTTATTTTCCTCAGGCTGTTGACTCTCATTTCATCCTTTTCCTACATCCTTCTCATTTCTCTTCCCAATTTTTCCTCCACTTCTCTTATTTGGCTTTGAATATCCTTCTTAAGGTCCTCTATGGCCTGTAACCCACTCATATTTTCATTTGGGGCTGTTGGTGCAGAATTTCTGACCTCACAGTCCTCCTCCTGTTCCATGCTTTGATCTTCTTTGCCCCCAAAATAGGAGTCTAATGTTGCATTTTTCTGTTTATTTTGTTTCCTTTGCCTCAGCATGTTGCCACTTAATTACTTGACTTATGGGCTTGTTGCCACAGTAGGATTCTGCCACCAGACAGGGGAGCTTCCATCCCAAATGTTGGGGTCTTCACAACTTCCAGAGTTATTAGTTGGGTGGCCTCTGTTAAGCCTCCACAAGCTCTGGAAAGCTGGATACCCACCCCAAGACCGCCCCCCCCCACCGCAGACTGCAATCCAGATCAAGGAGGTTACAGCAAGAGTAATTACCCCCCAAGACTGATCGCTGGATCTTCTTACAGTTCGCAGGCCAGGAGCTGAAGCTCTAACTGAAGCTGCAAAATGACATATGTGCTGTGTCCTCTCAGCCGCCTTTCACCCCCAGGTGAAGAAGCCTACCCGTTTGCCAAATCCTGGTCCCAAAGTCCAAAAGGCACTAACCTCTCATTTTGTCCTAGGCTTTTCTGTGTTGATAATTCTGGAATTGCCACAGCTGCTGCTGTTCTGGGGTCCCTCCAGCCTGCTGCTGGCCCTGCCTCCCTCGGCCTAAAACTGCAACTCAGGCAGGCCAGGGCTCAGCTCCCAGAGCTCTGCACTGGCTGCTCCCTGTAGGGGTGCTGGACTGTCCTCAGTGGGAGGTTAGCATCTCTGTGTCGTTCTGTGGGTGGTAGAGCTCCAGAAGTTGTTCAGGGTCCACCTTTTATATGGTTTAGAAGTGGTGTGGGGTAGAGCATGTTGGAAGTGCTGTTTCTACTCAGAGAAAATAATTTCTTAAAAAGAAGAATTGGCCAAATGGAAAAAGAGATACAAAAGCTCCCTGAATAAAATAATACCTTAAAAATTAGAATTGGGCAAGTAGAAGCAGAGGACTCCATGAGATATCAAAAGAACAACAACAACAATAAAACAAATTCAAAAAAATGATAAAATAGAGACTAAGTAGAAGTCCAATCCCCCATCCACATGACTTCTTCAAATATTGGAAGAAAGCAATTCTGGAGAAATATCCTTAATTTCTTGAACTGATTCCCACATGATATGGTATCTAGTGACCTCACCATCCCAGTATTCCTCCTGTGGATGCTCTCCAGTTAAAAAATATCTTTCCTAAAATGGGGCAGCTAGAACCAGATACATTACCTCAGATGTGGTCCATTTATAACAGAGAACAGCAAAACTGTCACTTCTGTATTGTTTTCTTCTCTGTTAATGCAACTCAGTACGGAATTCACTGTTTTGGTTGCCCTGACTCATTTGTGTCCTGTAAACCTGATAAAAAAGGAAAATACATGGTGATCTAACCATACCTCTTTTTCTGGTTAAATTGATTTTTGAAACATATGTACATGAATTTCTAGGACATGCAATCTCTTCAGATTTGACCCAGAAAATAACAAATAGGAGTTGATTAGTTTTTTTTTCCCTGCTATTATCACTGCCTTATCTATGCTAAGTTTGTCCTTTTCCTATTATTTTTGCTCACATCTCAATTTAAAAAGCCCTTTAAGTTAAATTTAAGTTTATTCTGGCCTTTAGACTTCCTGACATTATTCTTTCATCCTAGCCTCACTTCCCATGTACCCATCTTTTGTATAAACACTTTGTAAATCTGAGATCTCCCTGTGCAGTCAGTCACCTTTAGGCCTTTTTCCTCCCATGTAAAAATCACTTGATATAGTGTCCTCAGAATTTTGTCCTTGAGATTATCTCATCTCTTACCTGTCCTTCAAGGCTCAGATGAAATGCTACCTCCTGTGGATGGAGATTTTTTTCTTCCTCTGAAGTCTCATAGTACTTTCTTTCAACTTCTCTGATGTATTATTACATTCTATTTTGCATTATATTTACTTGTGGGTATCCTTAGTTCTCCTACTAAACTGTAAACTACTGAAGGGCAAGAACTGTATCAAATTCATGCTTGCAGCAACCTGTTTCATCCCTGTTTCTATATCCAGACTTTTTGTTCAAGGTCCTGCATGCAGTTGCTGCTTAGTGTTTGTTGAGCTGAATTGAATTAAAAGTTAAAAACAAAAATAAGCCACAACAAAATAAATCTTGGTCATTTTAAATGAAAGAAGGGAGAGATGGAAATCCTATCAAGGAAAGGATTTTATTCTAGGCTTTATGGAAAGAGTCCATAAGCCAGAAAGTTTGAAAATAATCTGGAGTCCAATTCCCTGATTTAAGAGTTGAGGAAACTGATACATAAAGAGAAGTGATATGCCCAATACCAGGCAGTGGTAGAATCTGAACTCAGGTCCTGTGACTCTAGAACTAGTGCTGGTTTGACTATATCACACTGCCTCCTAGTAAGCAGCACAGTAATAGAAATTTAAGCAGTTTTGAGAGTGCACATTGTTCGTATTGTATTATACTATGGGGGTGGGCAAAGATTTAGCAAGGAGAGGAATTTCTGAGAACCCATCACCTAGATTCAGGTGTTTATAGAGTGAATGTAATGATCATAGTTCAAGAATCTAATGATTAGTAAGGTTCAAACTTGGTAATTTTGTGTTCCAGGATAGTTCCAAATTTGATTGTTAAAAATGGTTTGTCACTAATTTCAATATTAATTGGGTAACATCAACATTAATTTTGCCTCTACAATTAGATTAATTGATCCAACTTAGCTTGCTGCATCCATTTCTTATGGTGCAGGGAGCCTAGGATCCAAATGCCCTTATCAGGTAGGAAAGAGGACATGGATCATTTGCATGATTTACTGGTTTTATTCTAGGAATTTTTGGAAAAAGGAAAACAGAATTCTTTGGAAATCCTATCAGGAAAGCTAGAGTCATTTAAAGAAGATAAAAACTACATTATAGCCTCTCCCTTTACCAAAAGCCATCCTAAGACCAGAACACCAAAGCATTTTCCTCCAGAGAAGTTCTGTTTGCAATAACAAAAGGAAATATAATTGCAAACCATTATTGGTATTATGTTACCAGTAATTATTATGTTCATTCACGCAACTTCCCCTGAAGACCTCAGCATTTTCAACAATTTGAAATTGGCGAAGTTGAATTCAGCTGGGAAATGCTTTACAGGTCTCAGCTGAAATTATGGCCAGAGAGGTTTATCAATTAAAGTTGAATTTGTTTGATTGACAGATGCATTTGTAAAGCCAGGGAGACAGATTTTAGCTAAGCATAAGGAAGCACTTCCCAATGAAGTCCCTGTTTTAGGAGCTTTAGATTCCCAGAATGCATAGCAGTGGATGTTTGGGGAAAAAATTCTGGAGGCTGAGTTTGCAATTTCCTTGAAATGTGATAGGGTTGGGAAACCTCTTAAAGCAGTTTCCTTGTTTTATAAATTAGGAAATTGAGGCCTCAGCAGTAAGGTTAAGTCTATTTTCTATTTATTATTTGGCTTAAACTGCAGAGCAGGATAATAAATCCTTCCCAATGGTTATAAATTTAGCCAGAGGCTTCAGAAAAAAGTAATGTCCATGGGCCATAATATTCTCCCCATCCCTTTTCACATCATCCCTTATATCCCTCACTGAAGACTTTGAACTGCTGAAAACTTGGGAGGAGGTGTGTCTAAATTTGACCTAAACTACTACATGAACGGAACAAATATTAATTGAGTATGAGAGAGACACTGTGTTGTAGTGGATAGATAAAAAGATGGGCTCAATTTTTACAACTGACATTCCCTAGCTTTGTGACGTTTTTGCAAGTCACCACCTTTAAGTACTTCCAGGCAACAATCAAAATCTATTAATTGCAGAAAAGGTACTTTGGTAGAGGAAGTACCCAATGATGTGCTGTCCACATTAAGAAGCCACCCAGTAGATGGCGGAGTAGAAACAGCACCACCTTGCCCCCAGATTACCTCCAAACTATGTAAAAGGGGACTCTGAACAACTTCTGGAGCCCCAGCACCCACAGAACGACACAGAGAAGCTAACCTCCCACTGAAGACAGCCCAGCAGCCCTGCAGGAAGGACCAGTGCAGCAGTCTGAGAGCCAGCAACACAGCGCAGAGCATGGGGAGCCAAGCACAAGTCTGCCTGAGTTGCCTTTTTAGCCCCAGGGTGGCCGGGCCAGCAGCAGGCTGGGGGGACCCCAAAACACCAGCAGCTGTGGCAACTTCAGAATTATCAACATAGACATGCCTAGAACAAAGTGAGAGGTTACTGCCCTATGGACTTTGGGACCAGTATTTGGGGAATGCATTGGCTTCCTCCCCTGGGGGCTAGAAGCAGCTGAGGAGACACACCATTTTGTAGTTTTCAGAGGCAGCTCCAGCTCCTGGCTTGCGAACTGTAGGGAGATCCAGTGATCAGTCTAGGGGGGTAATTGCTCTTGCTTTAACCTCCCTGGATCTGGATTGTGGTCTGGGGGAGGGAGGTGGTGGGGTGGATATCCAGCTTGCCAGAAATGGAAGTTGTCCCCCCACATGTTTGGAACAGAAGCTGCCCTCTCTGGTGACAGAGTCATACTGTGGCAACAAGCCCAAAAGTCAGGTAATTAATTGGCAACATGCCAAGGCAAAGGAAACAAATTAAACAGAAAAATGCAACCCTAGACTCCTACTTTGGCGGCAAAGAGGGTCAAAGCATAGAGGAAGAGGACTGTGAGGTCAGAAGTCCTGCTCCAAAAGCCGCATGGGAAAACATGAGGGGGTTGCAGGCCATAGAGGACCTTAAGAAGGACTTTAAAAATCAAATAAGACAAGTGGAGGAAAAATTGGAAAGAGAAATGAGAAGGATGCAGGAAAAGTATGAAATGAGGGTCTATAGCCTGACTGAGGAAAACTACACTTTAAAAATAGACTAACTCAAATGGCAAAGGAGGCCCAAAAGGGCAATGAGGAGAAGAATGCCTTAAAAAGTCAAATTTGCCAGATGGAAAAAGAATCTCAAAAGTTCACTGAGGAGATTCATTCCTTCAGATTTATATTGGAGCAAATGGAAGCTAATGACTTTATGAGAAATCAAGATGCTGTTAAGCAGATCCAAACAAATGAAAGATTAGAAGGCAATGTGAAATATCTCATGGGAAAAACCTCTGACTTGGAAAATAGATCCAGGAGAGACAATTTAAAAATTATTGGACTACCTGAAAGCCATGATCAAAGAAAGAACCTAGAAATCACCCTTCAAGAAATTCTCAAGGAAAATTGCCCTGATGTTTTAGATCCAGAGGACAAAATAGAGGTTGAAAGAATCCACTGATCACCTCCTGAAAAAAAAAACCCAAAAAGAAAACTCCCAGGAATATTATAGCCAGATTCTAGAATCCCCAGATGAAGGAGAAAATACTACAAGCAGCCAGGAAGAAACAATTTCAATATTGTGGAAACACAATCAGAATAGTATAGGACCTGGCAGCTTCTACACTGAGGGACTGAAGGGCATGGAATATGATATTCCAGAGGGCAAAAGAGCTGGGAATGAACCCAAGGGTCACCTACCCACCAAAACTAAATATTTTTTTCAGGGGGAAATATCATTCAGTGGAATAGAGGACTTTCAAGCATTCTTGAGGAAAAAACCAGAATTGAATAGAAAATTTGACATCCAGACACAAGAAGGAAGAGATCCTGAGAAGGCAATCAGGGAAAAGAAATCAAAAGGAACTTATTAAAGTTGAACTATTTACATTCCTATATGGAAAAGCAATAACAGTGACTGACGGTATCTTTCTCACTATGAAAATAATGGAAGAAGGGTGTGTGGTCATATGAATACATATGTGAATGAGTGTGTATATGGTCACAGTTATATATGGATAGAGGGCATAGGTTGAATTTGTTGGGAAGGGAGGATATTCAAGGGGTGAAATTATGAGGTGAGAGAGGAAAGTGGCAAGAGGAGATGGGGAGAGACAGGGTAGGGTAAACTATCTCATGTAGAAGAAGCAAGGGGAAGTGGTTGCAAGGGAGGGGAAGAATAGGATGGCAAAAAGGCAAAACCACATTCTCATTGAATTTGGTTCAGGGAGAGAATGACATACATACTAAATGGGATATTTCAACCTGCCCTGCAGCAGGATAGGGGGAAGGGGGATGAGAGGAGGAATGATGGATGGGAGGGCATCCTTGGGGGGAGGGGATGTTGGAAGTACCCCCTATAGAAAAGGGACAGGATCAAGTAGGGAATGGACCAGGTGGGGGGTGGGATGAGTGGGAGGGAATTATAAGCAGCCTTGTACAATATATCTACTATGATAATGTTTTGCATAGCTAGACATGTACATCATATACTGAATTACTTATCTCCCCAGAGGGAATGGGTGACAAGGGAGGAAGGAAATGGATCTGAAATTCGAGGTCGTAACATTAAATGTTTCAAATATATATAAATACTATTATTAATACTCTTTTGCTTGTAATTGGGAGATAAGATGTGCAGGCATTGGGACACAAAGATTCACCTTCCTCTAATGGAAAAGTCGAAGGGGGTATGGGAGATTATATGGGAGAGAGCAGATTGGGAGCCTCGATATCTTGCCAGACTGCTATTCTGGGAGGGTGGGTAGGGGAAAAATAGGGAAATGATTGTAACTCAAATAGGGAAATGATTGTAACTCAAAATCTGGCGGAAATGAATGATGTAAAACAGAAGTCAATAAAGCATTTGTTTAAATTTAAAAAAAAACTGACCTGAGATTTTTGGGACAGCTTTTAAGTGGATGGTAGGTAGTCATTTGTCAGAGATGTTATAGAACGAGTATGATCAGATATGGGTTTGATTAGATGGCCTCTGGAAATCTGTTTTTTCAACTCTACAGTTCTGTGATTAGCCTGTGTTCTGTGGAGAAAATCATCATGTAACTGAATTCTACCATTTGAGTTTGTGAGTAGACAGCTTAAGTAGGCCAAGTTTTTTTTTTTCCTTTAAATCTTAATTAAAGAGGGTGAAAATTCTGACTTTTCTAAAAAAAAAAAAGCTGCCGCCCAGTAGAGCCCTAAAGTAAAACATGAATTATACAGAAGAGTGATTAGATTTATTATTCTTAGCTCCAAAAGGTAGAACCAGAAATAGAGGTTGATTGTAGCTTTAAGTGAGGAAAAATTTGTTAACAGTTTGAGCTATCTAAAAGTGGGAGGAGTCATCCTAGTAGGCTGTGGGTTCACCTTCACTGGTCATCTTTGTTTTTTACATAGAATTTTATATTTTAATGAACAAATATTTCTTTTCTCTCCATTCTCCAAACCACCACTGGAAAAAAAGAAAAAATAAATACTGTGTGTAGCAAATATCTATAATTAGGCAAAACTAATTTCAGCATTGACCATACCCCCGAAACTTCTTCTGCACCCTGAATCAATCACCTCTCAATCAGGAGACAACTTACATACATCATTATCAATCCTCTGGAATTATGATTTGTCATTATATTGAATAGAGTTTTTAAGTCTTTCTTTTTAAATATTTCTTTTTATTTATTTTATAACTTTAAAAAAAATTTGAGTTCCAAATTCTTTTCTTCCCTCCCACTCCTCCCCCACCCACAGAGAAGGCAAGCAATATGATATCAATTACACATGTGAAATCATGGAAAACATATTTCCATATTAGCCATATTTTTTTAAAAGCAAGAAAAATCCAATAAGAAAACTATACTTCAATTTGCACTCAGAGTTCATCTTTCTCTGGAGATGGATAATATTTTTCATCATGGATTCTTTGTTAGAGATCCTCCAGTCTGATATGTGATTTTCTTTACAGGCAGTAACTGAGGCCCCTTCTCAGGGCATTTGAGTGCCTTGGCTAAGATGACAGAGGTCATAAGGGGCAGAGTAGAATTTGAACACTGGTCCTCTGACTTTAGCTTCAGTATTCAGGTATTCAGGTATTTTTACCATCAGCTACCTGAAGGTCTGGTAGGAGTACTATGCCTTTCAAGGGGCAACCCCCCTCCAGTGAAGTGAATTATACCTCTGAAGAGTGTAGACTGGTGGCTAGGGCCTGCCAACTGTGCCAAGTCACTTGGAGCCGTTCTCTGGACTACTTTTCTCTTAAGTAGCTAGCCAGCTCTTTCACTGGGCCTCTCACTGGACATCTTTAAGCAGAGGTTGGACAGTTCTCATAAGTGATGTTTAGAGGGCGTCCTTGGTCAAGTACGGACTGCCCTAGATGGCTCCTGAGGTCCCTGAGCTCCTATGGTTTATAAGTACAAAAAGGGAACACAATTCTAGATGCAAGGAGGAGAAAATTTTTAGCCCCTGACTAGTGAATGGGAATAGTTACAAGGGGCCAAGGGTGCAGTTACTGTATGGCCCTCTCCTTCCCAGAATGAACCTGAGAATGGTAGAGCTGGAAGAGGGCTTCGAGATCTTCTCTTTCAACCTTGTCATTTTATAGATGAGGAAGCCAGTCTTGAAAGGAAAAGGAACTTGCTTAAGGTTTTATAGCCATTCAATGAGGTCTCCTCACTCTTAGTCTAGGTATTGTTTTTCACAAGTTCCAAACCTAAAAAATCTCTCTTCCCCCACCTGTCTGTCTGTCTCTCTCCTTGCCCTGTATCTGTGTTATGTCTGTCTCCTCTTCCTTCTCCCTTCTCTATTTTCTTCTCTTTCCTCCCCTCTCTTCTCTTGCTTTTCTCCTCTCACCTTCCTCCCCTCTCCTTTCCTCTTCTCCCTTCTCCTTTCCCCCTTCTCCCCTCTTCCTTCTTCCTTCTCCCTTTTCTTCTTTCCCTTTTCCCCTGTCTTTTCTCTCCTCTCCCTTAAGTTTTACGAGATCTAAAGTTCAGGTAACTAAAGTAAAACTGTCAAGAATCTTGAAGATTATTGAAAGTTTCCAAAGAACTAAGGCTAAGATCTTGTATAATCTTCCTTCTCTCCAACTTCATACCTCTATAGGAAGAGTGGGATTGGTGGTGGTGGGGGGGGAGAAAATTCAAGTAAACATCATAATAATTTATACCTATAGGTAGATCTGTGATTTTCTTGCTTTTAGGAATGCATAAAAAGGCAGTGTCATAGAACAAAGGAACTAGCCCACTCCACTGACTCCATCCTTTCAGATTTACCTCAAATTGATTTGCATAGCAGCCAAGGAAAGATAGAGGCTGAAAAGAACCTTGTCACCCCAGTTCCATACAGTTTCTTTGTAGTTGGATAAGTAGAGTCCCTAGGAAGTTTTGAAAGGACTAATGACCACGGGTATTATAGAAGTTGAAAGGAATTTTCTAACCCCTAGTTTGATAAGAAAATAGAATCAGGGAACCTGAGTCCAGAAAGAAGAAAATTAGTTTAAAGGATAGATTTTAAAATGCTTTAAGGACTAGGTGGGATTTACACAACAAAAGAGGATAGATGGCCTTAGGGTTATAAACTAAAGAGCTAAATTGCTTGGTAGTCTTAATCTAGCAGATCATAGCAGAGTGCAGCAGCTACAAAGATGCCCAGCCAAGAGTAACTCAGCCAAGATGTCCAGTAGTAAACAGTGTGGTAAAGAGAACAAAGAAGCAGACAACTCCAACTCAAAGGAGGAAGCAGATTGCTTTACGATCTTACTAGAGGCCATGGGTGGCTCTGTAGCAATGCATGTCCTTTAATTCTTTGTTCCCTAACTATGTGTCTCCTGGGTTGCCTTCCATGTATTTTTTTCTGGCCTTGTGTGTTCTCACTGTGGTATTATAACTTGTAGGAGAGTATTATGGGGGAGTGGGGTGTTGCTTGTCACTTATTTTGTTATGCTGAGTGATTCAAATGTCCTTTATTTCGAACAGATGTGTTCTCTAATTGGATCAGTAAAATTAAATATATCGGGGCGGCTAGGTGGCGCAGTGAGTAGAGCGTCGGTGCTGGAGTCAGAAGGACCTGAGTTCAGATCCGTCCTCAGACGCTTAACACACAGACAAAAACCTAGCTGTGTGACCTTGGGCAAGTTACTTAACCTCAATTGCCCTCCAAAAACAAACAAAAAACAAAAAAAAATTAATACATCAAAGAGGGTTCATGTGCTACAGTTTGGAGTGTTTGCTGATTCACAAGTTACCTCAAACTTGGGGTAGCTATTTCCTTAAATGCACTTTCCTGACAACAACCTTGTGAGATAATAGTAATATTTTTTTAAAATGCATTTATTTACTTTTAGTTTACAACATTCAGTTCCACAATCCCTTGAGTTTCAAATTTTCTTCCCCTCCTTCTCCTCCACCCTCCCCCCATGGTGCCATGCAATCAAATATAGGATCTATAAATACCTTCACATTAAACATTAATCAGGTTGTAAAGAAGGATTATAACCAATGGAATGAGCAATGAAAAAGAAAAAACCAAACCAAACAAAACAAAAGAGAGCAAATAGTTTGCTTCAATCTGCATTCAGACTCTAGTTCTGTCTCTGGATGTGTATAGCCTTTTTCATCATGAGTCTTTTGGACTTATCTTATAACCTTGCATTGCTGAGAGGACCCCAGTCTATCAAAGTTAGTGGTCACAGATAAAATATGTCTGTAATTGTATACAAGGTTCTCCTGGTTCTGCTCTCCTCATTCAGCATCAGTTTGTATACGTATCTCCAGGTAATTATGAAGTTCCATCTGTTCCTCATTTCTTTTTTTTTTTCTTTTTGGAGGGCAGTTGGGGTTAAGTAACTTGCCCAGGGTCACACGGCTAGGTTTTTCTTTGTGTTTGCATTGTGTCTGATGCCGGATCCGAACTCAGGTCCTCCTGACTCCAGGGCCAATGCTCTACTCACTGCGCCACCTAGCTGCCCCTGTTCCTCATTTCTTATAGCATAATAGTATTCCATTACATTCATATACCACAACTTGTTTAGCAATTCCCCAATTGATGGGTATCCCCTCAATTTTCAATTCTTTACCATCACAAAAAGAGCTGCTATAAATAGCTTTGTCCAGTACTTTTCCCACTTCTATGATCTCTTTGGGAGGCAGCCCAAGAAGTAGTGTTGCTGGGTCAAAGGGTATGAACTTTTTTTATAGCCCTTTGGCTTATTTCCAGATTGCCAGAATGGTTGGATCATTTCACAAGCCCACCAACAATGCATTAGTGTTTCAATTTTTCCACATCCTCTCCAGCATTTATCATTTTCCTGTTTTATCATCTTAGCCAATATAACCAGGGAGATATGGTGAGGTAATAGTAATATTGATAATAATGATCATGATAGGGGGTGGAGTCAGGAGTCAATTATCAACCCATAGATGCCATAGACAAAGTAAAATGTCAGTGTAGACTTTGCAGGAAAAGGGAGTTCAGGAGCTGGCCTTTGCCCCTAGGCAAGAAGCAGCTAAGGCTCTGCAGCCATGCTGCTTCAGAGCTCCTGGCCTGCAGATTGTAGGGGGACTAAGCAACCAGTCTGAGGGGTAATCTATCTTTCTCTAACCTGCTTGGATCTGGATCACTGTCTAGGGTGGAGGCCATGGGGTGTTTGAAAAGTTTGCCAGAGCATGTGGATGCTTCAGAGAGGCCACCCAACTAATAGCTCCAGCAGCTGCAAAAAACCACTAGCAATTGGGATAAAGCTCTCTTTTATGGTAGCAGAGTTCTATGGTGGCAAAAGGCTCAAAAGACAAGTAATTGAGTGGCAACATGAGCAAGCAAAGGAAGTGAAGAAAACAGAGCAATCTGAATTAGACTCCTATTTTGGGGGAAAAATAATCAAAGCACAGAACAGGAGGAAGACAGTGAAGTCAGAACTTCTGGACTAAAAGCTTCCAAGAAAAAATATGAGCTTATTACAGGCCATAGGGAAACTTAAGAAGGATTTTGAAAATCAGATAAGAAAAGTGGAGGAAAAATTGGGAAGGGAAATGAGAATGATGCAAGAAAATTATGAAATGAGAGTCAAAAACCTGACTGAAGAAAATAACACCTTAAAAATAGACTAACTCAAATGACAAAGGAGGCATAAAAGGCAATGAAGAGAAGAATGTCTTAAAAAGCCAAATTTACCAGATGGAAAAATAATTTCAAAAGCTCACTGAAGAGAATCATTCCTCCAGAGTTAGACTGGAGCAAATGGAAGCCAGTGACTTTATGAGAAATCAAGATACTATTAAACAGATCCAAACAAATAAAATAAAAATAGAATGCAATGTGAAATATCTCACTGGAAAAACACTGACCTGAAAAATAGACCAGGAGAGATAATTTAAAAATTTTTGGACTATCTGAAAGCCATGATCAAAGAAAGAACCTAGAAATCAACCTTCAAGACATTCTCAAGGAAAATTGCCCTGATGTTTTAGACCCAGAGGGCAAAATAGATGTTGAAAGAATCCACTGATCACCTCCTGAAAAAGATTCCAAAAAGAAAACTCCTAGGAATATTATAGCCAGGTTCTGGAATTCCCATATCAAGGAGAAAATACTACAAGCAGCCAGGAAGAAACAATTTGAATATTGTGGAAACACAATCAGGATAACACAGGATCTGGCAGCTTCTACACTGAGGGATCAAAAGGCCAGGAATATGATATTCCAGAAGTCAAAGGAGCTGGGAGGGATGAAAACCAACAGTCACCTACGCAGCAAAATTGAGTATTATGTTTCGGGGGAAAATGTGGTCATTTAGTGGCATAGAGGACTTTCAAGCATTCTTGATGAAAAAAACAGAGTTGAATAGGAAATTTGACATTCAGATACAAGAAGTAAGAGAAGCATCAGAAGGTAAACAGGGGAAAAACGATTTAACAAAGTTGAACAATTGTTATTCCTACAGGGAAAAACAATAATTGTAAATTATGCAACTTTTCTCAGTATGGGAATAGTTGAAAGGAATAGGAATATGTGTGCAGGGAGTAAAAACAGCACTTCCACAGCGCTCCAGGCCACACCACTTCAAAATCATGTAAAAGGGGACTCTGAACAACTTCTTCTTTTTTTTTTTTTTAAAGCAATTGGGGTTAAGTAACTTGCTCAAGGTTACACGGCTAGTCATTATTTATGCGTGGGGGCTCATTTTCTGAGGCCGGATCTGATCTCGGGTCATCCAAACTCCGAGGCCGGCGCTCTTACTCACTGCACCACCTAGCCGCCCCTTTAGGGCAATTGGGGTTAAGTAACTTGCCCAAGGTTACACGGCTAGGTTTTTGTTAGTGTGGATTAGGTGTCGGAGGCCGGCTCCGAACTCAGGGCCTTCTGATTCCAGGGCCGGCGCTCTATTCACTGTGCCACCTAGCCGCCCCTCTGAACAACTTCTGGAGCTCCAGAACCCACAGAACGACACAGATAAGCTAACCTCCTGCTGAGGACAGCCCAGCAGCCCTGTAGGGAGCGTCCAGTGAAGCGATCTGGGAGCTGAGCCCAAGCTGGAGTGTGTTGCGGTTTTAGCCCCAGGGTGGCAGGGCCAGCAGACAGCGGGAGGGATCACAGAGCACCAGCAGCTGTGGCGATTCCAGAATTATCAACACAGGTATGCCTAGGTCAAAGTGAGACGTTAGTGCCCTATGAACATTGGGACCAGTACTTGGGAACACGTTGTCTTCTTCCTTTGGGGGTGAAAAGTGGCTGAGGAGACGTGGCACAGTCACCATTTTGTAGCTTCAGTTGGAGCATCAGCTCCTGGCCTGGGAAATGTAGGGGGATCCAGCAATCAGTCTGAGGGGGTAATCACTCTTGCTTTAACCTCCCTGGATCTGGATTGCAGTCTGTGGTGGAGGTGTAGGAGTATGTGTGGAGGCTTTCAAAAGCGTGTGGAGGCTTCACAGAGGCCACCCGACTAATACCTCTGGAAATTGAGAAGAACCCAACTTTTGGGATGGAAGCTCCCCTGCCTGGTGGCAGAGTCCTATTGTGGCAACAAGCCCATAAGTCAAGTAATTAAGTGGCAACATGCCTAGGCAAAGGAAACAAAATAAACAGAAAAATTCAACACTAGACTCCTATTTTGGGGGCAAAGAGGATCAAAGCATGGAGCAGGAGGAGGACCGTGAGGTCAGAAATTCTGCACCAAAAGCCCCAAATGACAATATGAGGCAGGGGGGCGGAGCCAAGATGGCGGAGTAGAAACAGCTCATCCAAGCCACTCTGTCCCCAGATTCCCTCCAAACTATGTAAATGAGGACTCTGAACAACTTCTGGAGCCCCAGCACCCACAGAACGACACAGATAAGCTAACCTCCCGCTGAGGACAGCCCAACAGTCCTGCAGGAAGGACCAGCACAGCGCTCTGGGAGCCGGCAGTGCACAGAGCGTGGGGAGTGGGGAGCCGAAGTTTTAGCCCCAGGGCGGCAGGGCCAGCATCCAACTGGAGAGACCCCAGAACACCAGCAGCTGTGGTGATTCCAGAATTATCAAAATAGACATGCCTAGGACAAAGTGAGAGGTTAGTGACCTATGGACTTTGGGAGCAGTATTTGGGGAATGCGTCGGCTCCCTCCACTGGGGGCTAGAAGCCTCTGAGGAGACACGCCATTTTGTAGTTTTCAGAGGCAGCTCCAGCTCTTGGCCTGCGAATTAATTGTAGGAAGATCCAGCTATCAGTCATGGGGGGTAATCGCTCTTGCTTTAACCTCCCTGGATCTGGATTGTGATCTAGGGTGGAACTCATGGGTGGGTTTACAGCTTGCCAGAAACGGAAATTGCCCCCCACACGTTCGGGATGAAAATTCCTCTATCTGGCCTTAAAGGCATAGTGTGGCAACAAGCCCAAAAGTCAAGCAATTACATGGCAACATGCCAAGGCAAAGGAAACAGAAAAATGCAACCCTAGACTCCTATTTTGGGGGCATAGAGCGGGAAAAGGACTGTGAGGTCAGAAGTCCTGCTCCAAAAGCCCCAGGGGAAAACATGAGCGGGTTGCAGGCCATAGAGGACCTTAAGAAGGACTTTAAAAATCAAATAAGAGAAGTGGAGGAAAAATTGGAAAGAGAAATGAGAAGGATGCAGGAAAAGTATGAAATGAGGGTCAACAGCCTGACTGAGGAAAACAACACCTCAAAAAATAGACTGACTCAAATGGCAAAGGAGGCCCAAAAGGGCAATGAGGAGAAGAATGCCTTAAAAAGTCGAATTTGCCAGATGGAAAAAGAATCTCAAAAGTTCACTGAGGAGATTCATTCCTTCAGAGTTAGACTGGAGCAAATGGAAGCTAATGACTTTATGAGAAATCAAGATGCTGTTAAGCAGATCCAAACAAATGAAAGATTAGAAGGCAATGTGAAATATCTCATGGGAAAAACCACTGACCAGGAAAATAGATCCAGGAGAGACAATTTAAAAATTATTGGACTACCTGAAAGCCATGATCAAGGAAAGAACCTAGAAATCACTCTTCAAGAAATTCTCAAGGAAAACTGCCCTGATGTTTTAGATCCAGAGGGCAAAATAGAGGTTGAAAGAATCCACAGATCACCTCCTGAAAAAGATCCCAAAAAGAAAACTCCCAGGAATATTATAGCCAGGTTCCAGAATCCCCAGATCAAGGAGAAAATACTACAAGCAGCCAGGAAGAAACAATTTCAATATTGTGGAAACACAATCAGAATAGCCAGGACCTGGCAGCTTCTACACTGAGGGATCGAAGGGCATGGAATATGATATTCCAGAGGGCAAAAGAACTGGGAATGAACCCAAGGGTCACCTACCCAGCAAAACTGAGTATTTTGTTTCAGGGGAAAATATGGTCATTCAGTGGAATAGAGGACTTTCAAGCATTCTTGAGGAAAAAACCAGAATTGAATAGAAAATTTGACATCCAGACACAAGAAGGAAGAGATGCCTGAGAAGGTAATCAGGGAAAAGAAACCAAAAGGAACTTATCAAAGTTAAACTATTTACATTACTATATGGAAAAACAATAACTGTGACTGATGGTTTCTTTCTCACTATGAAAATAATGGAAGAAGGGTGTGTGGTCATATGAATACATATGTGAATGTGTGTATATATGGTTACAGTTATATATGGATAGAGGGCATAGGTTGAATTTGTTGGGAAGGGAGAATACTCAAGGGATGAAATTATGAGGTGAGAGAGGAAAGTGGCAAGAGGAGATGGGGAGAGACAGGGTAGGGTAAACTATCCCATGTAGAAGAAGCAAGGGGAAATGGTTGCAAAGGAGGGGTAGAATAAGGAAGGCTAAAAAGGCAAAACCACATTCACATTGAATTTGGTTCAGGGAGAAAATGACATACATACTAAATGGGATATCTCAACCTGCAGCAGGATAGGGGGAAGGGGGATGAGAGGAGGGATGATGGATGGGAGGGCATCCTTGGGGTGAGGAGAGGTTGGAAGTACCCACTCTAGAAGAGGGACAGGATCATGTAGGGAATGGACCAGGTGGGGGGTGGGATGAGTGGGAGGGAATTATAAGCAGCCTTGTACAATATATCTACTATGATAATGTTTTGCATAGCTAGACATGTACAACATATACTGAATTACTTATCTCCCCAGAGGGAATGGGTGACAAGGGAGGAAGGAAATGGATCTGAAATTCGAGGTCTTAAGATTAAATGTTTCAAATATATATAAATACTATTATTAATACTCTTTTGCTTGTAATAGGCAGATAAGATGTGCAGGCATTGGAGATTCACCTTCCTCTAATGGAAAACTCGATGGGGTTATGGGAGAAGGTATGGGAGAGAGCAGATTGGAGGAAGCGATATCTTGTGGGACTACTATTCTGGGAGGTTGGGTAGGGGAATAATGGGGGGAAAATAATTGTAACTCAAAATCTGGCGGCAATGAATGATGTAAAACAGAAGTTAATAAAGCATTTGTTAAAAAAAAAGGTAATATCTTAGAATTGTTTTTATTTGCATTTCTAGAATTAGCAGTAATTACAGTATTTTTTTCATATGACTATAGATAGCTTTGATTACTTCTTCTTAAAACTGATCATATCTTTTGATCATTTACCAATTGGGGAATGGCTCTTGTTTTTATGAATTTGACTCAGTTCTCTATATATTTGTAAAATGAGACTTTTATCAGAGATACTTGCTTCAAAATTTTTAAGTAGTTTTTTATTGCCAACTGTATCTCTCCCTTTCCTGTTTCCCCCCTATTTATTCTGTTCTCTCTGCTTTCACCCTGTCCTTCCTCAAAAATGTTTTACTTCTGACTACCCCCTCCTCCAATCTGCCCTCCCTTCTGTTATCCAACCCCACCCCCTTCAGTACTCTCATTCTGCAAACCAGAAGTATCAAGCACTTGGGCCCCTATATGGTCCAGAAGATTCCTAAGTGTGGTCTGAATCAGATTAAAATGTAATAGGGAAACATTTAACAAAATGAATACAATAAAACATGGTTAATATTAATATGTGGTTTTCTAAGGCAGTTTGTGGCTTAGAGGGATCCTTGTTCTCAGTTTAGGGGTCCCTGCTTTTAAGTGTGACATCATTGTACTTCACCACCTAGCTGCCTCTAGGTATGAATTGCAAGTATTATTCCCATTTTGTAGACTGAATCATACTTTTGCAGGGTCCCTTGGGTAAGTGTCAGAATTGCATTTCAAACCCAGGCCTATTCCACACTTTTTCCACTTCACAGAATTTCTGCATAATCAATATCAACCAACTCCTCATTTTTCAATTCCAGGCAGTATCTTTTTATTCTTTCTTCCTCCCAAATAGGTCCATTTTGATTTTCATGCATGTCCTAAATAAAGTGTACCTTCATATTCTTACTAAAACCCACCATTCTAACTTCAGGCAGAAATCTTACTTTGAAAGTTCTTGTTTCTTGGGTTGTGATTAAAAATATTTCTGAAAATACACTTGCCTCTTTTGTGTAGACATGACTTGACTTTTTGCCTTCATAATAATGAAGCACAATAGCACTCGTGCACTATGACATCCTGGGCCAAGATATTTGAAGAGGGTGGTGAGGAAGAACAAGGCTTTGGTTCCTAGCACAAAGGCTAAGTCTTATAGGCTATTTTGACTGCCTTAGACCAAAGGTATGATGAAGGAGCCTCTGAATATCATGATATTACCCTTATGTGCACACAAACCGGCTAAGTAGGGTAAGGTGACTAGGGCTATGTCCCAAGGCACCAATATGCAGAGGGTGCTGACAGTGCTTGGAGTGGGTCCTTCAGCAAGATAAAAACAATTGTGCCTAGAAACTACATCTTTCTCTGTGTTTCTCTCTGTCTCTCTGTTTCTGACACTATCTCTGTCTCTCTCTTTCTCTCTTTCCCAGGATGTAGATGTTGAGGTTTAAGGGGGTACTCAAGGGCCCCAAATACTGATATGCTGGGTCCTGCCAAATGAATTTGTCTCAATCCTTCTCTTAGCCAAAGTAAAACAAAGTTTATTAAGGATTCTCCATAATGGGTAGACTCTTAAGGAGCCTAAGTATTTGTGATTCTTGTTTTGATAAACAGGCCAGAACAATCTGACACAGACTGAGTCTGAGCTGGATAGAATCTGAGCACCTTCTTGGAGGCAAGATGAATCTTATGTACAGAAAGATTGTGGGAGGCTTCTAGGGGGGGTCTAATAGCCTCAGAGGCAGGGTATAGGGAGGGTTTTGATGAGGAGTCTCGGGAGGATCTTGATGGGACTCCAGGTCAGACTCCAGGAATTGGATTAAGGATGGGAAATAGCTCAGTGCTACCTGGAGATGAAAATGGAGGGCTAGGCTAGTTTAAGGGTAACAGATTTGGGTATTGATATTTTAGTAAGATCAAGGGTAGAAAGTAGCCTGATAATGAAGGGCTGGGCTAGGTTAAGAGTACCAGAGATTTGGGCCTGGGGATCATGAAAGACTTAAAGCCTCTGACAAATGCTTCATCAAGTGGGAAGATTCAAGGGGAGTTCAAGGTGGTTCCTAGAGCCTATACCCCATCACAAAGCTTCCACTGAGGAACTTCCTATGGTAATGAAGAAAGGAAGCTTCTCTGAAACTTTAGAGACTTTGAATGTTGTCTGGGACACAAAGAGGCTAAGTGACTTGTCTATGGTCACACAGCCAATATGTACCAGAGATGTGACTTGAACTCGGCTTCATTTTCCATGAAATGTTCCCTCTGCATTCATATTCTCCCACCCTTCTGGATACTGGTTCTCCCGCAGAACTCTGATTCTTTCTCATAGGGCAGGATACTGTTTATTAAGACCAAACACTCTCTCAGATGAAGTGTTCTTTCTGAGCACCAAATCTCTGCAGATTATATCCACTATAAGATTCCCCTTTCCCATTATAGATATAAATTTCTCCAGCAACCTCATTTCTTTAGTTCTCTGGGGCCAAGCTTGGTCATCATAATTACATAGCAGGTCATTTTAGTGTGTGTGTGTGTGTGTGTGTGTGTGTGTGTGTGTGTGTGTGTAAAAGAGGGAGAGAGAGAGAGAGGAGAGAGAGAGAGAGAGAGAGAGAGAGAGAGAGAGAGAGAGAGAGAGATAGTATGAAAGAGTCATGATAATTCCAAATCATTTTCTAGAAGGGCTGGACCACCTCAAAGCTCTATCAAGAGTGGATCAGGTGTGCCTGTCTTTCTGCATCTCCTACAGTATGTGTATTTCCATCTTTTGTCATCTTTTCCAATATTCTGGATGTTAAGCAAAACATCAGAGATGTTTTGGTTTGCATTTCTCTTGTGATTGGTCATTCAGAGCATGTGTTCATATGGTGGTAACTGGTTCTTTTGAGATTTGTTGATTCATATGGTTTGAAGACTTCTCTATTGGGGAATGATTCAATCTCATCTACTTGAATAATTTTTTTTTTAATGTACTATGGATATCATACCCTTATCAGAGGTATTTGATGTAAAACTTACCTCCCTTCTGTAATGGTAACAGGATTTGAAGGTCTTCCATGCCCCTTGAATTTACTGATATAGCAGGAAGGGGTGGGGCAGGAAGGAGCCAGAGCTGAGTAGGAGCCTGGCTGGAGCCAGCATGGTGACTGGAAGTGGTGGTGGTGGTGGTGGTGGTGTTGTGAACTTCTCTTTCTTTTTTTGAGCCAGCCACTTCTGCTAAGGACTCCTGCTGATGACTGCTGGGGAAAGGAACTATGGGGGGATGGAGCTGCTGGGAGCAAGCTGCGTCAAGGCTGAGCAGTTACCTTGAGTGAGGAGAGGAGGACCTTTGCATTAGGTCACCTGTTTTGTTTTGAAGGCTTGAGAATGTGGGTATTTACTGCATTAATTATGTGTGCCAACTTTATGGCTACTGTGATGGCTTTGACTTTCTGGTATTGGGCCTCAGTTTTCTGGTATTTGAATAAATGTTCTAGCTATGTCCCCCATGTAGAGAGCCTGTTACATTTTGTAATTAATAACTATATCAGCATATTTATAATTACTGTAGGCATTGTGAATTCTACATTGTTGATATACCTTCTACCATGTATAACTTTCTTTGGGAGGTGCCTATTTCTAATGACAACTACAAATCGTTTCTTAAGGGTTGTTGACTCACTTACAATCCAATTCAATAAGAATGTATACAGATATACTATGTATAAGGAACAAGTAGTTGTGATGTAGTATATAAAGACCTAGCCTCCCAGCTAGGAAGACCAGAGTTCAATTCCTGTCTCTGATAAAGGATGGTGTTGTGGCTTTGCACAAGTCATTCTCAAAGTGGTGTAGTTCAATTATATCAAACTTAAAAAGAAACTGAAGCCACTAATCTGTACAAAGGATATTTGGTTTTAAAATGTAACATTGTGTTTTATTGTATCATTATTTATTTCATTAAATATTTCTGATTTAAATTTTAATCAAGTTCTCATGGGACCTGCAACCAGGGTGTTTGACACCTTTGCTCTTGTCAACTGTTTGAGAATATTGTTGCAGAAAATGTCCCTTACTGGTAGAGGGAGTTTCCTCATGGAGGTTTTCCATATGCAATGAAACCACAGATTTGGCTCCTATTCAATGTCCTAAGGGCTGGAGATATAAAGAAAAAAGTGAAACACTGGATGGCCTTAAAATACTCATATTCTTCTGAGGGAAATGACATGTACACAGAGAAGTGAATACGGAGTTCTGTCATTTTTTTGTTCATAATTTGTGAAAACATGGGGAATTCTCAGTGTGCAGACTCCTTCCACCAATGCAGGTGAGTTGCCCATCTCTAGTCATAGTCCTAGGAAGTTGCATGGAGTGCTGAGGAGTTCAGTGACTTGTCCATGTGTTCTTGGTTAGGGGGGCTAATTAGAGGCTAATTAGGGCTAGTTAGAGACCAAAGAAATAATTAATCATTCCTATGCTTCAGTCACTAATAAGAGCAATAGAATTTAAAATAGTGTTGCAGTTTTACTTCACATCTAGAAGGCTGGCAAAGATGCCATAAAGATGGGAATGATTATTGTTAAATAATTGCCAAAGAATTCTGCAAAACAATTTGGAATTATGAAAGAAAGTGAATAAAATTTTCATTTTTTTGAATCAGAGATCCTACTGTCAGACATTTACTTCAAGGAGGGAAAAGATGGAAAGAAAGGTCTTCATATACACTAAAATATTCATAGCAGTATAAATTCTGTGTTTTTGCATATGTGTGCATGTATGTAGCAAGAAACCGGAAACAAAGTAGATGGCCATCATCTGGGAGAATGATTAAGCAAATTGTGGGACATTAATTCTATTTAGTATTACCCTGCTAGAAGTGACAATGAATCTGATTAATTCAGAGAAGTATGGGAAGACTTACCAGACTCATTGAGTGATATAAGCAGAATCAAGAAAACAATATACATAATACCTACAATGATAACAATAGAAAGAAGAGGGAAAAAAGGAAACTGAACATTGTGAAACTATGGTGAATGTGTGTCTAGTCTCAGAAGAGAAGAGAATATATACTTTCCCCCTCATTTTGCTGAGAAGAGGGAACTATGCATACAGAATACTGCATTTAGTATCAGACTTGGTTGATGTGCTGCTAATCTTGTTGAACTGTTATTTTCTCTTTCTTTTAATTTCTTTCTTGTTATTGAAAATGGATGGCTCACTGGGTCAGGGAGGGGACAAGATTGTATTTGGAAATGAAGATGATTTTTCTAAAAAGCTTAAGGTTTTTGAAAAGGAGCAAGATTAGTATGGTAAAAGATTATAAAAGACTTTACATTTTAGGCCTAGGGGTTTTTATTTTGTTATTTTAGAAAGAGACAATTTTTCTTTGTGGGTTTTGTTTCCAAGGAGAAATGCAATACTCCTATTTGCTATCCAGTCAAAGCAATCAGGCTATAAAAAATGATGGATGAAAACCAAATAAGCTTGATATATTTACAGATTCTATAATCACCAGAAATAACCTGTTTTTAGTAGAATCTAGGGTTTGAATTTTTACCAAGCCTGACACCACACTTTCAAATGACTGATAATTTCTGAAAATAGCTAGTAAATAAGAATTTACTGATTTGCTGAGCATATGCAGTAACGTGGACAAGTGGGATGGGTCTGACCATGACTGCTACTCTCTGGCCATATAACCTTGAGCTTACCAGTTGAGCTCTTAAGTCATGAGAATGTGTTTCCTTTATGTAACCATTCTATTTACATCTGACCTCAAAGTACTCCTTCTTTAACCTTCAGTATCAAAATCCTGTGCTCATGTTTCCCATTCCCCACCTCCTCTGGTACTTGACCCTCCTGATATCACCATGGCCATCTCCAAGACCCTGACTCTATATGAGGGACTCTCAGAGCCACCCTTCAAGGCCTACTATAAATACATACATTTAACCTGATGTATTTTATAAGAGTTTGCATCTCTCAATAGAGGCTAACAACTGACTTTAATGGCTCTGAAATGTATCAGAAGAGCAAGATGTTCTATTAGATGTTTAGAAGAAAAAGGAATGAAAGTCTAAAGGAATTGGTACCATTTATGGCAGCACCAGATACTTACTCCAGATTCCTCAGACACAGAGTTAAGGCTGTTGAAGTACTTTTGCTTAGTAAGCTTTGGCATACCTCCCTATCTTGGTGTTATCTAAATTACATAGTGAAATATACAAAGTGTGTACTTGGAACACATTATATGTGTCTTACAACACTATATATGGACAGATTTTTGAAAAATGTATTATGTACCTTCTGTTTCTTCATGTGTAAGAGCAAACCATGGATAATATTGTATTTGGCACTTACCTATTTCAGTTAGATATTTTACATAAAGACATAAATGTTTATAAAACAGTTTTTCCATATCACTCTTTATCTTAACAACTGGGTTTGAGAAATACTCTGAGATTGCCTTTGTGGAAGACATATAAAAATAGATCAAAATACATTTGAACTTTCAAATAAATCTTTCCTCTGAGAATATCTGTTTTTTTTCTTTTTTTAACTTTGAAATGGGTTTTCACTAATATTGGCAAATTTGATATGGTTGATTCAAAATGCAATAATTAAAGCTTCTGTTACATGTAAGTTGTGTTAGGTGGGAGTGAGACAAATACAAAAACATCATAGTCCTTGCCCTCAAAGAGCTTGCATTCTTACAGTGGAAGCAACTTGTCCGTAGAGAAGTCTGTACAGACAATGTCATTGGAGAGAGCTTTGGTGGTAGTGACTATGAAATAATTGGAAAAGCCCCCAGAAAAGAGGTAGTATCTGGGGAAATGAGCTAGGAAATTCAAAAGGCAGAGATGAGAAGGAAGATCATTTCAGTATGAGTGAAGGCCCAGAGACAGGAGACAGAATATTGTAAGAACATATTCTAGGTTCATAGGGCTAATCCTGAAGTCCCCACCATTTAGCAGCAAATGGTCTCTAAATGAATGTTAAGTGTCTAAATGCATGTTAAGCGTCATTTTGGTGCCAATAAGATATGAAAGCAAACTGCACGTTTATGTCAGTGGATTTGAATTACAGCCAGCCCAATCTTGAATGAAAGGCAGGAATAGGGAGTGCAGAAGCTGCTAAGGTCCGTTGAGTATTGCCAGATGGGAGCTATGATCCTTCAAGCTTATACAGTCTCTTTTTCAACACCAACCAATGTAACCAGTATCTGCATGAAGGTCATAGGTTGAATCTTTGGTAGCAATAAAGTATGAGATAATTTACCTCTTTGCACCACTCTCTTCTCATTTTTATACTTCCTGTGGAGTCTTCCCACCACTAATTTGATTCTCTAGTCACTGCAAACTTTTTTTTCCACTCTGCTTTTAAGAGAAACTGAAAGGAAAAAACAGAAAACTCACTATTATTCTTGTTGCTGCTCTTTGTCCTTTCTTCTTGAAGAGGACCCCTGTCATCAGGGAGCTCCTGGAAGTGCAAGTGAATTGGATTTAAGTGAGAGGTAGCTGGGCAAAGTCACCAGCCTCACGTTCTCCTCTGGAGCCATTTGTGGTCAGATATGGATCAGGAAAACTGGCGATGGCCCAGGATGCAGCGGTGTACCTTGGCCTTTTAAGGTCTTTAACAGATCTCAGTTTGACTGGGGCAGTGCCCTTTCAGTGTTTAAGGCTTAAAAAAAGTGAAGCAAAGAATGGCCTCTTAAAAAATACATCTGGGGAAGATGGCGGAATAGAAACAGCTCGTCCAAGACTCTCTGCCCCCAGATTCTCCACAAACTATGTAAAAAAGGACTCTGAAAATCTTCTGGAGCCCCAGCACCCACAGAACGACACAGAGAAGCTAACCTCCCGCTGAGGACAGCCCAGCACCCTGCAGGAAGGACCAGCGCAGTGGTCTGGGAGCCGGCAGCGCGCAGAGCGCAGGAGCCGAGCGGAGCCCAGGTCCACGTGAGTCGAGGTTTTAGCCCCAGGGCGGCAGGGCCAGCAGCCGGCTGGAGGAACCCCAGAACACCAGGAACTGTGGAGACGCCAGAATTATCAACACAGACTTGCCTAGGACAAAGAAAGAGGTTAGTGTCCTATGGACTTTGGGACCTGTATTTGGGGAATGCGTCAGCTCCCTCCCCTGGGGGCTAGAAGCTGCTGAGGAGACAAGCCACTGTGTAGTTTTCAGAGGCATTTCCGGCTCCCAGCCTACAAATCGTGGGGAGATCCAGCGATCAGTCTTGGGGGGTAATCGCTCTTGCTTTAACCTCCCTGGATCTGGATTGTGATCTAGGGTGGAAGTTGTGGGTGGGTTTACAGCTTGCCAGAAACGGAAGTTGCCCCCCACACGTTTGGGATGAAAATTCCTCTATCTGGCCTTAAAGCCATAGTGTGGCAACAAGCCCAAAAGTCAAGCAATTAAGTGGCAACATGCCAAGGCAAAGGAAACAGAAAAATGCAACCCTAGACTCCTATTTTGGGGGCATAGAGCAGGAAAAGGACTGTGAGGTCAGAAGTCCTGCTCCAAAAGCCCCAGGGGAAAACATGAGCGGGTTGCAGGCCATAGAGGACCTTAAGAAGGACTTTAAAAATCAAATAAGAGAAGTGGAGGAAAAATTGGAAAGAGAAATGAGAAGATGCAGGAAAAGTATGAAATGAGGGTCAACAGCCTGACTGAGGAAAACAACACCTTAAAAAATAGACTAACTCAAATGGCAAAGGAGGCCCAAAAGGGCAATGAGGAGAAGAATGCCTTAAAAAGTCAAATTTGCCAGATGGAAAAAGAATCTCAAAAGTTCACTGAGGAGATTCATTCCTTCAGAGTTAGACTGGAGCAAATGGAAGCTAGTGACTTTACGAGAAATCAAGATGCTGTTAAGCAGATCCAAACAAATGAAAGAATAGAAGGCAATGTGAAATATCTCATGGGAAAAACCACTGACCTGGAAAATAGATTCAGGAGAGACAATTTAAAAATTATTGGACTACCTGAAAGCCATGATCAAGGAAAGAACCTAGAAATCACCCTTCAAGAAATTCTCAAGGAAAACTGCCTGATGTTTTAGATCCAGAGGGCAAAATAGAGGTTGAAAGAATCCACAGATCACCTCCTGAAAAAGATCCCAAAAAGAAAACTCCCAGGAATATTATAGCCAGGTTCCAGAATCCCCAGATCAAGGAGAAAATACTCCAAGCAGCCAGGAAGAAACAATTTCAATATTGTGGAAACACAATCAGAATAGCCCAGGACCTGGCAGCTTCTACACTGAGGGATCGAAGGGCATGGAATATGATATTCCAGAAGGCAAAAGAACTGGGAATGAACCCACGGGTCACCTACCCAGCAAAACTGAGTATTTTGTTTCAGGGGAAAATATGGTCATTCAGTGGAATAGAGGACTTTCAAGCATTCTTGAGAAAAAACCAGAATTGAATAGAAAATTTGACATCCAGACACAAGAAGGAAGAGATGCCTGAGAAGGCAATCAGAGAAAAGAAATCAAAAGGAACTTATCAAAGTTGAACTATTTACATTCCTATATTGAAAAGCAATAACTGTGACTGATGATATCTTTCTCACTATGAAAATAATGGAAGAAAGGGGTGTGGTCATATGAATACATATGTGAATGTGTGTATATATGGTTACAGTTATATATGGATAGAGGGCATAGGTTGAATTTGTTGGGAAGGGAGAATACTCAAGGGATGAAATTATGAGGTGAGAGAGGAAAGTGGAAAGAGGAGATGGGGAGAGACAGGGTAGGGTAAACTATCCCATGTAGAAGAAGCAAGGGGAAGTGGTTGCAAAGGAGGGGAGAATAAGGAAGGCTAAAAAGGCAAAACCACATTCACATTGAATTTGGTTCAGGGAGAAAATGACATACATACTAAATGGGATATCTCAACCTGCAGCAGGATAGGGGGAAGGGGGATGAGAGGAGGGATGATGGATGGGAGGGCATCCTTGGGGTGAGGAGAGGTTGGAAGTACCCACTATAGAAGAGGGACAGGATCATGTAGGGAATGGACCAGGTGGGGGGTGGGATGAGTGGGAGGGAATTACAAGCAGCCTTGTACAATATATCTACTATGATAATGTTTTGCATAGCTAGACATGTACAACATATACTGAATTACTTATCTCCCCAGAGGGAATGGGTGACAAGGAGGAAGGAAATGGATCTGAAATTCGAGGTCTTAACATTAAATGTTTCAAATATATATAAATACTATTATTAATACTATTTTGCTTATAATTGGGAGATAAGATGTGCAGGCATTGGGACACTAAGATTCACCTTCCTCTAATGGAAAAGTCGAAGGGGGTATGGGAGAAGGTATGGGAGAAAGCAGATTGGAGGAAGCGATATCTTGTGGGACTGCTATTCTGGGAGTTTGGGTAGGGGAATAATGGGGGGAAAATGATTGTAACTCAAAATCTGGCGGAAATGAATGATGTAAAACAGAAGTTAATAAAGTATTTGTTTAAAAAATAAAATAAAAAAAAAATACATCTGGGGGCGGCTAGGTGGCGCAGAGAGTAGAGTGTTGGCCCTGAAGTCAGAAGGACCTGAGTTTGGATCTGGCCTCAGACACTTAACCCACACAAAAACCTAGCCGTGTGACCTTGGGCAAGTTACTTAACCCCAATTGCCCTCCAAAAAAAATACATCAGGGAGGGAAAGAAAGACTCTCAGGGTTTCTGGACAAAACAGAAACAATTGTTATTTACATTCATTCTGAGCCAATCAGTGTCCAAACAGTATAATTCAGTGACTTCTTCCCGGGTTCATGTAATACATTAAGCCTAGAAGTGAGCTGAGGAAGCTCTGTGATTCAGTAGATAGAACTCTGAACCTGAAGTCAGGAAGACTCTGAGTTCATATCTGGTGTCAGACCCTCACTAGCTGTGTGACCCTGGGCAAGTCACCTAACCCTGTTTGCCTCACTTTGCTCTTCTGTAAAATGAGCTAGAGAAGGACATGGCAAACCACTCCAGGATCTCTGCCAAGAAAACCCCAAGTGTGGTCATGAAGAGTCAGAGTTGACTGAAAGGACTAAACAACAGTAGAAGTGTGGGAAGACTGGAAAGAGAGGAAGGAGCTAGTCTTTGAAGAGCTTTAAATACCAGGGGACTTCGTGTTTGATACCAGAGGTCATATGGTGCCATTGGAAGTTTTGAACAAGATAGTGACATGGTCAGAACTATGAATTTGGCAGCTGTGGGGAGGCTAGATTTGAGGAGGGAGAGCCTTGGGAAGCTTGATCAGAAGGTTGATCTAGGCCAATCAGAAATTGTTCCAGAACTCTTTATTGAGATCTTTCCTATGTCCCCTTGATTTCCTACTATGTATTGTACTTATAGTTAAGTTAGGTGGTACAGTGATAGAGTGCTGGTCCTGGAGTCAGTAGGATCTGAATTAAAATTTAGCCTCAGACACTTCCTAGCTGTGTGACCCTGGGCAAGTCTTTTAACCTCTGTTTGCCTTAATTCACTGGAGAAGGAAATGGAAAACTATACCTAGTATCTTTGCCAAGAAAACCACATACCAGGGATTGTGAAGACTTGGACATAACTGAATGACTGAACAATAACAAAGATGTGAACCAGATGTAAGGGAGCCATGGAGGTGAGTCAACTGAGTAAATGAGTTAAATCACTCAATTCCCACCTAAATTAAGTGATATGATGCTATGCTTTGATACATTAAGCTGCTGAGAATACATCTCAATTATTCACTGGGTATAAATAAGATCCAGCTACCTCCCTAGGAATGACAGAAAGTCTAGATTGGCTACTGACTTGATCATGCCCTTGGGGACTTGTATAAACTCACTGAGTGGTGGGACTTCCAAAACACTGAAGGTCTCCGAGCTGAGAAGCAGGAGTGAGGATATCAGGCAAGAGAATAGCCAGAAAGAATTGACAACACAGGGTCAACTGGCAAAAGGAGAAAGATAAAGTACAACTAATCTGGATCAGAGGAGGGGAAGCTCAAAGAAGGTCAGTTATACTCACCTTCTCTAGAGCTGAAAGAAGTTGCCAGAAAAGGGCTTTCCCCCCTCAATTTCCCTTTCTGGTCAAGCAGACTCTCATTCTTTTTTTTTTCTTTTTTTGGAGGGGGGAGGGCAGGGCAATTGGGGTTAAGTGACTTGCCCAAGGTCATGCAGCAAGTAAGTGTTGTTAAGTGTTTGAGGTTGGATTTGAATTCACATCCACCTAACTCCAGGGTGGGTGCTTTATTCACTGCACCACCTAGCCACCCCAACTTTCATTCTTCTTTACCCAAACATTGCCAAGTAACTTGAATTTTGCTTTAACAAAAAACAGGCCAGGAGTTAACTAAAGATAGAAATCAATATAAATTAAGGCAAAAACCTAAACCTCTGCCTGAATGTTAGGGATTGTCCTGACAGGGAGATTGGAGCAATTGTGATTGTCTTTCTAACTTTTCATTTAATATAAACCCCCTAAAGCAACAGAGGAGGCAGTCACATAGAACTGAGGGGCCTTTATATTGCCCCAGGCTTAAAATCAGCTATTTACTCTAGCAGGGAGAGAAGAAAGAAGCTTCCAGACCTCACATAGCTTAGTCAGTCTCCTGGAAAGCACCTTCCAGTTCCCTTTCTCTACATCCCTTTCCAGAGAGATGAAAAACTGCCCCTATAGTAAGGAAAACACTGCCCCCTCCCTTCCCATCCCTCAGTAGCTTTGCTTCTTCTTAAAGTGGGAAGAAATCATTCTTGGGATCTTTTGTGACTTAGGCCTCCCCACAGTCATTCTAAGTCTTGTCCCTTGTCACAATGACTATTACACATACTTAATGAAAAGTCTCAAGTTTCCTGAAATGGAGTTTCACTTACAGATACAGTAGACACTAAGGAACAATAAGAACACTTCTTCAACCAATCACTTAGATTAACTTTTACAAATTGTTGTTATTGTGCTGTTTCAGTTTTGTCTGACTCTTTATGACCCCATTTGGGATTTTCTTGGCAAAGATACTGGAGTGATTTGCTATGTCCTTCTTCAGCTCATTTTACAGATTAGGAAACTGAGGCAAACAGGGTAAAGTGACTTGCTCGGGGTCACCCAGCTCGTGCCAGCTAGATTCAAACTCAGGTCTTCCTGACTTCAGGCCTGGCATCCTATCCACTGAGCCACTTAGCATCACCTCAGTCCAGGAGGGAGATCATAGCAATTAAAATAAAGTACTACTTAAGAGGGAAAAAAGACCACCTAGGATAGCAGGCAAAAGCAAATATACCACTTTGGCTGGAATATATGAGGGAGAACAATGTTAAATCAGGGTAACTTCACATCCTGGTTCCAACCCTGCTGTATAGGCTTAATATCCATTACTGCCCTTCACACATTCTGTAGTTCACATAAATATTAATTAATGCATGGAAAAGCACTTATTAAAGCACCTACTATGAGGCAAACAGTGCTCTAAACACTGGAGATACAGCTACAAAGTCAAAGCTTGCTCTCCATAAGCTCATATTCCACTGGGGCAGACTACTCAGGGAGGGGGCGTAGATGACAAGGGAGGCATCTTTTCATTTTGTAAAAGTGAAAAATCTACTTGGTATAGAGATGCACAGAATTATTCAGGTCTTGAGTATTCTTATCCATACAATAGCCAAAGTCATCACCATGGAATCAGCTAATATTGCAGATGAACCTTTTCTTAAAGATGCTCTCAGTCACCAGTTTTAAAAAAAATCAGTAGTTAAGATGGTCAGGCTTGAGATGCCTCATGGTGTGGTAGATAGAGGGCCAGCCATGGAAGACAGGTTCAGGTCTTGCCTCTGACTCACACTAACTCTGTGTTACAATGGGCTAGTCCCTTCTCCTCTGAGACTATAATTTTGTAGACCTCTATCAACTCTATGAGACTATAATATTGTAGACATTTTGCCCCTATGTATCACTGGAAGACATTTTCACACAGAGTTCCCTACAGTGATGAAATGCTGGGTACAGACCAAAAATCACCCCCCAAGCCCCAAGGTGGTCAATAGTACCGGTTTAATATTGAGCTTGCAGTCCTATGATGCTGCTAGGTATCCAGTATTGTTGCAAACATCACACAATGGACACGCCAGATTTTCTCTGTGTAGTGATAGGCAGCTATGATGCACTAGTCTTTGCTATTTGATGCAAAGCCTTGACAAACAGTCCTTTGCTCTCAAAGAGGGCCAATGATATCTCAAGGAGGATGTCTTGACTTGCATGTGAATTGGATTTAAGTGAGCCAAAGTTATGCAAAGCCATCAGCCTTACTGCCTTCTCCAGAGTCATTAAAGTCCATTGATAAGAAAAAAAAGTCAATATGACTGGAGATAGCCCTGGATATAGTGGATGACCTTGGCCTTTCTAAATTAAGGTCTTTCCCAGGCCTCCATTTGTCCGAGGCAATGTCCATTCAATGACTAAGGACTAGGTAAAAATTGAGACAAAAGATAGCCTAATTTGCCGTCACAAAATATCAGTCTGGTCAACTCTTTCCCCTTGAGTAACAGTGGTGAAAGGACAATGGAATCTTTCTATCACACATGTATAGATTCAGCCTTAGTGTCCTCAGAAGCTAATCCTGGAATAACTTTGGTCCCAATGATGCCTTTTGGGTAATTTTAATGTTCCTTCCCTCTTCAGAGGCATTTGTTTTTAGCAAACATTGGCATATGTAGAAACTGGTGACTTTCTACCCAGACAATTTGGAAGTAATAGCAATATAGCTAGACTAGCAACACATACTAACAGTATTTTCCCTCTACAGACACAGAAGTACTTATTCCACCACATAATTATTCATATACCTAAAAATGCACATAATATTTTATTCCATTTTTTCCCTCATTAGGGAATCACTGAAGCAGAGAAACATAAAGTTAGATTGACATTAATAGTGCCCACAGAACAGGTTTTGGTGAAGAATTAGCATGTCTTTCATTTTCACACAAGCAGTTAGGTTTTATGAAAGATTGATAGCCTTGATGACTAAAATTGTCTGTATATTTGTTTAAAAAAAACATACCAAAGAGGCAGGATGCCGAGTTTCTCATGCCTCCCCTTCCATAACCTTCCCTTTTGCCCTTCTGTGACCAGATGATAAGCTGAGATGGTCATTCAGTAACCAAACCTCCTGCCTCTTTAGCCTATGCTGTGCACTAAATCTGTATATACAAAATAGCTCAAGCAAGGTTCAGCTAATTTAATCATTTCAACTATTTTAATGACTTTGGAAATCACTGCATAATCAACATGGCGGCTATGGCTAGTACTGATTTTGAAGATAACTGGAAATTGGATCAGCCATAAATGGGCTGCCTTGACAGAATTCAGTGGGGACGAAAATCAGTCAAATAGAGTCTGAATGATAAGGAAAATATCTGACCCCAAATCTTGTGTATAAAATAGCAAACATTTGGAATTTTGGAAACTTTTAAAAATTAAAAATTTTTGTTGTTATTATTTTTGTTCTTGTTTGTTTATTGTGTATATACAGGAGCAACCTACAATAAAAGGAGCTGTATTAACAGAGTCCTAGTTGACCATTGGGGATTTTTTGAAGGCAACATCAAATGCTAACTTTTCGTCACACCATATCATAGTTAGACAAGACCTCAATAACCATCTACATAAAAATACATTGAAGAGAATCCTTTCTATAATATATTTGACAAATGTTCATCTAGCCTTTGCCTGAAGACCTCCAGTGAGAGGGAGCTCCACCCCCAAGTAGCAATTACACTCTGGGACAGTTCTAATAATGAGGAAGTATGTGCTGATATAAAGCTAAATTTGCAAATTCAATTTACTCCCTAGTTCTATCCACTGGTATCAAGCAGAAAAAAATTTTAATCCCTCTTTCACAAGACATTCCTTATCATTCTTTCCTTCCTCCTTGATCCCCTTCCCCTCACTCTTCTGTTCTCTAGTTTAAATAACCCAAGTTCCTTTTGCAGATCATTATGTGGCATGATCTTTAGATACTTTACCATCTTTGCTTCCTTCTTCAAGATGTGTGTATGTGTGTGTGTGTGTGTTTATGTGTGTGTGTGTGTGTGTGTGTGTGTGTGTGTGTGTGTGTGTGTGTGATGGACTCCTTTGGCAGTCTGATTAAGTCTGTGGACCTCTTCTCAGAATAATGTTTTTAAATGTGTAAAATACATAGGATCACAAAGATAATGAATTATGTTGAAATGTAGTTATCAAATTAAAAAAAAAAGTTTATTGACCCTAGGGTAAGAATCTCTTTAAGATAGTCTCTAGTTTATCAACATCTTTCATCTCTTCTTATGCTTCAATTTCTACCATACTCAGACTTAATTCAGTCATTCTGCAAAGGAAGTGTCAGTCACCAGAGTCTTTTGGTCCCAAAACCCTGTCTCTTTAGTTGTACTTATTGACTTCTGGAGCAAAACTTAGCAGTCAGCACCCAGTGAGGAAAAACAGCTGGGTGTTTCTACTCAGAGGGAGCCCTGAGTGACAGATGACTAATGCATTCCATAGCCTTTCCCAGTGGAAAACCTCCTTTCATAATAGCTATGAGGTTGTTAATAGGTAGTGCCTTTAGTATTAACCCCATATTCTTCAGCCTTTAGCATTTCTAAAAGACAGTCAAAGTAAAATGAATGGCAACTCAGAAATGAGTTTTGGTTGTCAGTACACTGAGTATAGTTGTAAGAACCATGGCATGGTAATCAGAAGGCTGGAGTTCCAATCTCAGCTCTACTTCTAACTCATAGGGCAAATGCCCCAACCTTTCTGGACCTTAGTTTCTTGTTCTGTCAATATTCTGAAGAAGGAGAGGGTTGAACCAGATGATCTCTAAGTCCCTGAGTAACCCTGATGGTCTCAGATTGATTTTTAACCCAATTCCACTAATAAAGGACCTGTCAGGATTTTTTAAAGGAGCACATAGCTGAGCTACAACTGAATCTGACTAAGACCACATAGGCCAACATTTACCTGGGTGTAGCAAGGAATCCTCAAAATAACAGCCTTTCCATATGACTGTCTTCATCTTGGTTATGAACTTGACCCTCAGATATATTGGTGAGACTGGCTTTGCTATAGGAGGGACACATAAAGTGGAATATTTCCAGTGTCCCCAAGGAGGTATTTTGAAGTCACAGTGAAGACTGTGTCTCTAATTGTTCATGAGGAGAAGGCTCTGCACATTCTTTGGAGCACACTTAAAAGTGACCCTAATATAAAAGGAATAAGGATCTGAATGAGTACCATGAATTTGATAGATTTATGTTTGACCCTTCCTTTATTAAAGTGAAAAATACACAAAACATCTAAACATCCCCCTAAACCCTGGTTTTTTTAGCCTGTTATAATTCATTTTATGCACGTGAACAGAGACTTCAACACCAAGATTATTCATTCAGATTTATTCCTTCATGATGCCAATTGTCTGCTAGATCAGTCAAGAAAGCCTAAGTTTAAATCCCCACTGTCACTTACTCCCTTTGTGACCGTGGGTAAGTCCCTTAACCTCCTTAGACCATAGGTTCTCTATTTGTAAAACTGTGGGAGGGTTGGACTCAAAAGGAAACATGGCGTAATTGATTAAACATTGGGTTTAGAGTAAGGAAGACTAGGGCTTATATCTTTACTCAGACATACACTGGTTGTGTGACCCTGGGTAAGTCATTGAGTCTTAGTTTTTTCAGCTGTAAAATTGGGATAATAAATAGTTCCCAACTTGTTATAAAGATCAAATGAGATAATGACTATGAAGTGCTTTGCAAATCTTGAAGTACAATAGAAATGTGAACTACTATAATTAGCGGATGATCTCAAAGGTCTCTTCCAGCTCTAAATTTATGAACCTATGACTGTTTTGAGCTTAACATAGAGTGAAAGAATGTTTGCGTTGAAGGAGGCCTCATTGGTCAACTAGTGTAATCCATTGCTGTTGTTTAGTCATTTTCATTTGTGCCTGACTTTTTGTGACAGCAATTGGGGTTTTCTTGACAGAGGTACTGAAGTGGTTTGCTTTTTCCTTATCCATCTCATTTTACAGATGAGGAAATGGAGACAAACAGGGTAAAGTCACTTGCCCAGGGTGACACAGCTAGTAAGTTGCTAAGGCCTCATTTGAACTCAGGAAGATGCATCTCCCCAAATCCAGACCTAATGCTCTATCCACTGCAGCGCCACCTAGCTACCAGTCTAATGCCTACCCACCCCCGAAATCTCCACAATGTAACAGAGCCAATATATATTCAATAGGACTTCACTTAAATACTTCTCAGGAGGGTGAACTCACTTGTTTAGCTCTCACTGTTAGCAAGGTTTTCCCAATGTCATCTCAATTAGCCTCTCTGCCACTTCTACCTTTTGCTTCTACTTTTTTTTTTTTCTCTCAGGGTCCAGCAGAACAAGTCTCTTCCACATGACAACCCTTCAAATAGTTGAGCATACTTCTTTGTGTCCACCTCCCAATCCCCATCCCCTGCTTCTTCTCTTATAATTCAAGGTCCTTCACCATCCTGTTTGTCTTCCTCAGTGCTCTTTAGCTAATCAGTGTTTTTCTGAAAGTGCAACACAGAGAACTAAACACAGTACTGCAGACATGAACTAACCAGGAAAAAATACAAAGCCTTATATCTGGCAGCTACAGCTCCCTTAAGACTCCATTAGTTTTCTTTGAGTCAGTGTATATCACATTGCTGACTCATATAGAACTTGTAGTCCATTGAAACCTCCAGATTTTTTTTTCACATGAACTGTCTTCTGCCAGGATTCTATCTCATACTTGTGAAATTGAATTTTGGATCCTAAGGATAAGAATTTACTTTTACCCCTATTAAATTTCATTATATTAGATTCTGCCCAATATTCCAGGTCGTTAAAGAGAATTTTGCACTCTATTTCATGATATTTATTAGTCCTCCCAGCTTTGTGTCATGTGCAAATTTGATGAGGATGCCCTCAGTGCCTTTATCCAAGTCAGTGATAAAAATGTTAACTAGGCTAGGGCCAAACACAGGTCCCTGAGACACTCCACTAGAGACTCCCTGCCAAATCACCATGAGGGAATGAATAAATACTCTGAATATATCTATCCTTTCAGAAACTCATTTAATTATACTATTGTCTCTCTAGCCCATGTCTCCATCTTTTCCATAGGAACAACATAAGCTACTTTATCAATATGATAAAATTAAGGAAATTATGGTGACATTCTCATTCTGTGAGTCCATTGTGAAATAGTGGATTTAGACTTGGGTATCCTGGCTTCTCCATGTTGACATATTGCCCTAAGGTACTGTAGAATGTGACTGGAACTCTCTGGCACATGTGGTTGTAATAACCAAATTTTTGGCCCTATAAAATAATGTGGGCTGAGTAGAACAAAGTATGGGGACAATCTTTAACATTTTCTTTCTACAATAAAATAAGACTAAAAGGGGGACAAAATGAAGGATAATCTTAGCTTCAAGGACTCACTCTAACTGCACAAGTCCTTGCAGAATGAAAATCATTACCCAGAGGTATATTTTCTGAAATTAGCTAAATTAGTCTTGACCCATAATAGGAATTCATTTAAAAACACCTTTCTTTCACTAGGAGAAGGATTACTCTGGGCTATTGTATGGATTTTTAATTTTCTCCAGTAAATGGTGTATGATGCTTTTCAAGAGGCACTTTGGTTGAGGTTTAAGAATGAGATTAGTTACATTAGTTAAAGTAGGACAAAGTAATTCCAAAGCGTATTGTAAATTCTGCTTGTGGAGTGGCAGAAGACAAGGCCAGATGATGAATAGACTGACAAGAGTTACTTTTGTCCACCTATTAAGCCATCAAGCCTAAATTATAATATGTTGCCATTTATATGATCATTCTGGAAAACATGGTTCATCCTTTCTAAAATAATTCCAACTCAAAAGGACATTGTATTTATGGTCCCCCTATTTACTGTTTTCAACACCAAACTTTATGAGGTCAACATCCATTATTTTTTCATTGTCATTTGCTGTGTCAAGATTTCAATAGATTTAAAGGGCCCTGAAGGAAGAATATAAACTAGTTTGTCACTGAAGAGGAAAAAAAATGTACCCAAATTACAATGTGTAGGGAAGAAATGAGGGTCTGTATTAAATAAGAGCTAAAGAGATAAAAGGATAATCTTCTAAAGCACTCATTCCAGCTCAGACTGATGACCTAGTGGTAGAGATATGATAAAATTCTAGTAGCCATGCACATGTACAAAAGACCAATGGTTTACTAACCAGTCTATTCAGCCCTAGCATTCACAGCATAGTTTTTCAGCATATGTGAAGTGGAGAGCCCATGCTTCCCCTTTGGAAGACTAAGTGAGGCCTACATGTCTTGATGAAATGAACTAGTCATTTCCCTTCAAAAGGCCTCAGTTCAGCCTGCTTTGTGCCCATGGTTCACCAAAAATTTGGTTGGACTTTTTTTGGGGGTGTACTTGATGCCAAATAAGTGGTTAGACTAAACAGCTAGAGAGCTTTGATCATCTATTACGTCCTCTGTCCTAGAGCTAGCAAACTCCTGGTTCTTGCTCCTAATCTACATGATTTCAAATTGAGATTTCAAAATGAGATTAAGACCTATTTCCCCTGCTAGCTCTACCCTTCCTAGACTACTTTGTCTCCCTGCCTAGACCCTTCCATTGTCTTAGACATCCTTTGGGTGTTGCTGGGCCAAAGGGTATGTGCAATGTAGTGTTAAGATTTCAATAAATTTAAAGGGTTATGGAGAAAGAATATAAAGTAGTTTATCCCTGAAGAGGAAAAAAAAACATCCCAAAACTACAAAGTATAGTAAAGAAATGGAACTAGACATCAGCAGTATGTGAATCAAGAATTACTAGAAGAGTAGGCTGGTTGTTGAAGAGGCAGCAGAACTAGGGACCAAATTGCCAACATTCTATAAATTTTGGAGACAGCAGTGTAATTCCAGGGAAAAAAAAAACATCTACTTCTGCTTCTTTGGGACAGCTAGATGGTGCAATGAATAGAGTACCAGGCCTGGAGTCAGGAAGACTCCTGTTCCTGGCTTCAAATCCTGCCTCAGACACTGTGGATCACAACAAAAATCTGTCAAGTCCTTAAAGAGATGGGAGTACCAGGTCATCTGACTTATCTCCCGAGGATCTTGTATACAGGCCAAGGCACAATAGTTAGAACCAAACATGGAGCTGACTGGCTTACAATCAGGAAAAGAGTAGAAGGCTGTATATTGTTACCTTATTTATTTAACTAATATGCAGAACATATGTGAAATGCCAGCCTGGATGAATCACAAGCTGGAATTAAGTAGCCAGGAGAAATATCAATATTCTTGGATATGCAGATGATAACACTCTGATGGCAGAAAGTGAAGAGAAAGCCTTTTGAGGGTGAAATAAGAGAGTATAAAAGTTGACTTGATGCTTAACATCAAAAAACCCAATATCTTGGCAACTGAACCTCTTGCAGATCTCCCCAGTTCCTGGTGCCTCTTTCCTCAAATTACCTTGTATTTATTTTGTGCAGTCTTATACAGGTTGTTTCTCCTGATAAAATGTAAGCTCTCTGAGGTCAGAGACTGTTTCGCTGTTCTCTTTGTATTCCTTTTGCCCAGCATAGTTCTTGCAACACAATTGGCAATTAATAATAATAATAATAATAGTAACTAAATGGCTAAAATTTATATAGTGCTTACTACATGCCAGGCACTATGCTAAAGGCTTTACAGTTATTATCTCACTTGATTATCACAACAACCCTTCAAGGTAGGTGCTATTATGATCACCACTTTACAGATGAGAAAACTGAGCAGAGGTGGAGTGACTTGCTAGTCACTCTTCTAGTGTCTGAGGCCTGATTTGAACTCAGGTCTTCCTGACTCCAGAGGGGGTGCTATGATAGTAACAGTAGCTAGCATTTGTATAACACTTTAAGGTTTGTTAAGCACTTTCATTTGATCCTCGTAATATCCCTGGGAACTAGGTACTGTCATCATTCCTATTTTTCAAATGAGAAATGAGAGAAGTTAAGTTATTTGCATTCAGTTAAGGCTTGGGTGACTAACCTGTTGGGCAGCTTAGTAAGCATGTAAACTGAGGTTTTGCTTTTTTTTTTTTTTTTTTTGCTTTTTTGGAGGGGGAAGGGCAGGGAAATTATGGCTAAGTGACTTGCTCAAGGTCACACGGCTAGTAAGTGTTCAGGTTTTTCCTCACATCAGTTCACCACTATATCCACTATGCCTCCTACATGACTTCATGATCTTCTTTTCTTAATCTTCCTTTTCTCCAAACTTGCCTCTATCCATTGATAGAAACATTATCCTTCCATTTAACCATGATCATAACCTTGGAATCTCTGCCTCACTTCCCATGTCCAATCAGGTGCTGAGTCCTGCCAACTTGATGCTTCCAACATCTCTCACATCTGTCTCTTGTCTTCTGCCTGTGATTCACAGGGTGACAATCCTAGGTCAGCCCCTGTTACCTGGATTATTGAAATGTAACTCATTACAGGTATGGCCATGGTTTTAGCTTGGCTCTATTTGTATGGAATTATGCAGGGACTATATGAATTAGGAGAATAACAAAAATGGGGCAAAACAAAAGTAGGGTATAGAATCAAAAGAAATTTCAGAGAAGTGCCTCTAAGAAGAGTGAGTGCTAAATTAGAATGAATGGTAGAGTTGGAGTCAGAAGAGGCCTGGGTTCAAATCCTACCTCTGACAGTAACTATATGACCATGGATAAGTCATTCAACCTTAACCATAAATCCTCTGGCTCATTATCTATGGAATGGATGGAATAGTACCTATAGTACTTTTCTAACAGGACTGTGGTGCTGGTCATATTAAATAACTCTTTGTAAACCTTCAAGTGCTATGTCAGTGTTTGTGGTTGCTAGTTGTTGGTGGCTGTTGTCAACAAGAGTAGGGCTGTCATATGAAGCAGGTGGTAGAAGTGTTTCATGGAGTGTTCTGGAGACAAGGGGTAGGCTAATTTAACTGGGGATGAGGGTTTGTATAAGGGACTAGTGGGAGAAAGTGAAGCTGGAGACGTGGGGGCAGAGGGGTGGGATGGACTGTGGAAGTTCCTGAATGCCATATTCAGGAGATTGGGTTTTTCTCTCTATGCAGTGAGTAGCCACAGAAGATTTTGTATCAGGAGAGTGACCTGGGTAATATGATGATTAGGAAGAAACTGCCCCATTTTAGAGGAGAGAAAAAAATTAAATTCATGAAGGAGCTAGGACAGAGGTGGCTGTTCTATAAAATTGGATTTTCAAGGCCACAGGTTCCCCGCCTCTGAGCGAGGAGAATAGGGAGAAATGGTTAGCAGTAGTAGGTGCTACTGAGAAGTGACTTGGGGGACAAAGACTGAGAAAAGGCCATTGGTTTTGACTATGAGTAACTGACCAATGACATTAGAGAAGTTTCAGTACAGCAGCTGGAATGAATCCAGAACACAAATGGTTAAGGGGTGAGTGGGTAGGGAAGTGGAGGCCATTAGCTAGGCAACCCTTTCTAGAAATTTGGCAGTGAAGGGAGACAGAGGGGACAGAAGCTTGAGGTGGGATGTACTAAGGGTCAAAGGAAACTTTCTTTTAGTATAGGAAATGTTGAACTTGGATGTAAGTAGGGGATGTAGACACCTGTCTAGAGAGATTGAAGATGCAAGAGAAAGAGTGAAGTTCATCTTTATCTATCTATCTATCTATCTATCTATCTATCTATCTATCTATCATCTATCTATCTATTTATCTATCTACCTATCTACCTATCTATCCATATATATAAACATACACATTATATGCTGAAATTCTTCAAAGAAAATGTTCTGAACAGTCCAAGTATAACTGTAGAAAGTACTGCTCAAAGAATTATTCCTGAAAGCCTTAAAATTCTTAAAAAAGAAACCATGGTTAGCATTCCATTCATTTCTCTATAGTCTCAGCAGAGCATTGTTACCAGAGTTTATTCTAATCATTGAAAATAATACAGATCATTTCTAAGGCTCTCACACCCACAGGACAACTGATCTGCTGTGATGCCCAAGCTTCTAAGACTAGTTTTGAACACTAGGAAACTGGAGACATTCTACATGGAGGTAGATTTTTTAAAACAATATTGATCTAAACCAGTTAATTCATAATTTGAATGCTAACGAATTTTGGCATAATTTCCTAAACTTAAATAATACATGTCACATTTCCTTATTTTTGAATTCTCCTGAAAATGCATCCTTTCTTCCTATACTCAAATCATGATGGGAAATGTGCCTTGAGCACTCAGAAATACATGAAAACTGAATTTAATTAACAGATGAATCATAAAATAATAGGAAGTTTGATGTTTCACAAAATTTTCTGGTTGGAGGACACTGTTGATCCCTGCAAACTTGACCTTGATGACTTTTGTTATGTTAGTTATGCAAAAGATACCTTAATAAGTCTATCTTCTGTTTGTGGACTCTTATGCTACACAAGAAGAGGACACCCGGGAAGAGTCCAATGTATACCACACATTTGGGGAGGGCAGATGTCAAAGGGTTTAGAGAAAGGATAGAGAAGAACCTATAAACTCAAATTGTACAGGAGCAGTCAGGCCAGGAGGGAGGGGGTACATATTTGGATTGAGATTCTCAACCTTTGTTGTGTCATGGACTGCCTCCCCCTCCAATCTGATGAGTCCTATGGGTCCCTTCTCAGAATTATGATTGTTGCCTACATTCATATTTGAAGGAAATGAGAATTTTCAGTTAAAAAATAAAAACGGACTTTCCCTTCCCCATCCTAACCACCTCTGCCGAGGGTTGGTTGGCCACAAAACACCTGGGGATACTCAGTTCTTTCCAATTTAGAAAGAGAACAAAACAAAGTGAGATCAACCCTGGGACTCTAAGACATAATTTTTTATACATTCCAGCTAGCTTTGAAGGAGTTTTTAGATTATTGAAGAAGAAGAAGAAGAAGAGGTCCAGGATGGGACAATGGCAGTAGTGTGGCTATGGTGGCAGGCAGTTTCATTCTTCAAGACCTGAGAGATGTAACTAGTGCTCTTTCTAGTGGCACTGAGAGAAAAACAAACAACTGGAAGGAGCAGGTCTTCCATGTACCTACTCCTGCCTTGCTTTTGCTTAATTGTGTGTGTGTGTGTTTTATTCTGTAAAGGAACATGTTTACTCAATTTAATATTATTTCTGATAAAAACCTGTGGTTGGCCAGACCCTTATGTTACCTGTTGTTCCTTTGTTTGTGGCACAAGGGTACACTGGGGGCCACACTGAAGAGAGGGGCCTTTCCCAGTTGCAAGCCTGAGAGTTTCATCCCAAAGGCCATCATTTGAGAGTGGTGCACTCTCTAGCTGGGGTAATGCAAGTACAAGCCATTTCATAACTACCTGTCCAAGTGTAACTATACTATGAATATGGGCCATATTTTATAAATCTGCATTATAGACTTGAGCCTAAGAGATACATGGACACAAAATTAAGAATCTCTGCTTCAAATCATGAAAATCTGAAATCACCAAGAGAAATATTTAAGAGAAGGCTGTTGAGGAAAAGATGTTTAAAGAGACTGACAGTAGTTATGCAGGGCAACCACCAACACAATTCAATGTTTAAAAAGGAATATACAAATGGAAGCAAAAGTCAGTTAATCAAGAATGAATACAAAATTATGGCAAAATCATGTAAGGATGATATCAGAATTTTCAGCAATCAGAATGTGTTGGTGCTAGAGAGGAAACTAGAAAATAGAGTGGTTTTCCTGAACTGAAATGGTGGAAAGAGAAAGATCTATGAAGGGACAGATATACTTCTCAAGACAGATAGTGTGATTTAAAGAAGCTAGATGGTACAATAAATAGAATACTGGAGTTAGGAAGACCTGAATTTGAATCCTGCCTCAGACCTTTATCTATGTCACCCTGGGCAAGTCATTGACCTGGGCAAAGTATACTCCAGGTACTTCATCTATAAAATAGAGATAATAATATCACCTACCTCACAGACTTATTGTGAGGACTAAAGGATCTAACACATGCAAAGCACCTTGCCAAACTCAAAATTCTATATAAATGTTATTATGTTAATAGATGACAGAAAGAATATAGAACTGCTCCATGTAAACTCCTCCAGGACTAGAAGTTCTTTGGTTTTGTCTTTGTGCTTGGCACAGGACATAGAGCTTGTTGAATTAAATTTGATCCTTACAACAACTCTGAAAGGTAGACAAGGACAGGTATCATCCTTTTGATGAGGAAAACTGAGCCTAGAGAAGTTTCAGTGGTTAACCCAAGGCCATATGGGCAGCAAGGGACAGAGTTATTAATTCAAATCAAGTTTTCTGAACTCTAATATACCGTCCACTCCACTATGCCACCTTCAAACCCAGACTGATTTTATTTTTTCTTTTGTATGAGAATTGAACAGGAGAGGAAATGTGAATGAGTTGTGATCTGCACCAGTGGGATAGGTGTCCACATTAATGATGTGGCAGATACAGGATACTTGGAGATGCTTTGAAAAGTCTTGGATGAGCACAGTCCTCCATAACAGAGTCTGTAGGAAGATGAGGACAAAGGTCTTTTAAGATGGCAGCTCTGATTTCAGACTTTTAGGATGGAGCCTGTGTATGAATGTGCGTTTAATCAGTTGTAAATTTAAAAAGGAGATGAAGAAAAGGCCAGTCTTCAACATATTTCTTTGTATTCCTTTTCAAATGAATTCATGACTTTGAAATTCATAAATAAAATGACAGTTTTATGGTTCCAAAGAACAAATGCTTATATTTAACCAGAAAACAGTTATGTGTCAAGAGTAGGAGGGGTGCCAGCTTTGGCTTCTAAAAACTGTTCTGCAAATGTGCCTCACTAATAAAAGTCTCATCTTCTTTAGAAGAAGGAACTTGACTTTTCCAAACTCCCGACTCCCATACTGCCTAGGTCCCCATGAATACCTATTGTGGGTATGATTTTCAGATTTTCTGGTAGGTGATAGTTGATGACCACCAACTGATTTCTTTTTTCTTTATTATTGATGATCTTTGTTTTGCATCATATTTATTTAAAGATATAATTCTCTCCCTCTTCTGTGTAGAGATTTAACTTTGTAACAAACAATAGAAGTGAAAAATGAGCAGTTCAATAAGGAAACAAATCTAGTAGTATATTCTATGTTCCCCACCCACAGTCCACCATGTTTTAATGGGACAGACTTGGTCATTATAATTACACATAATTCAATATTTTTCTTCTTTCAATTTATAATGTTATAGTCATTATGTATCTGTATATATCTATATGCATATATATATATATTCAGTCAGTCAGTAAGCACTTATTAAATGATTATTCTATGTCAGGCACTAAACTAAGTCTTAAAGAAACAAAAATTTTATCATTTGCCTGGTTCTAGTTATTTTGTGCTATGCCAGTAGTTCGTGTAAAGCTTTTCATGCTTTTCTGAATTCTTCATGTTCCTCATTTCTTATCCCCAACTAATATTTCGTTCCCTTAGTGTCCCAAATTTTTTTCATCCATTGCCCAAATAATGGGAATCTATATTTTTCCCAGTTTTTTTGCTACCAGAACAATTGGAACTATAGCCTGGTGTTGGTGGGACCTTTCTTTATGTCTTTGAATTCCTATGGGGTATATTCCTAGCAATGGAATCTGGATGCTTAGTCTGTTCTCTGGATCAAAAGGTATGGACATTTTTGTTGCTTTTTATTATGGTTTTTATTTATTTCCAGAAAGTTTGTACCATTTCACAGCTCCAGCAACGGTGTACTATAGTCCCCTAACTCCTCCATCATTGGTGATTCTCATCTTTTGTCTTCTGTGTCAGTGCACTCTGAACTTTTTCTACCATGGCCTCATGCTGGGTACCTTCTCTCCTCCTCCTATTTTCAACTTTCTTTTGCATGTTGTCTTCCCCCATTAGAATGTAAGCTCCTTGAGGACAGGGACTATTGCTTGTGTTTGTATTCCCAGAATTTGGCACATAGTAAGTGCTTACTAAGTGCTTGTTGATGGTTGACTGCCTGACATTTGTGTGAAACAAGAAGGGTCATTGTCCAGGGAGCAGCAAGGAGTGAATGAAAATACTTTACACTTTCTCAGTTCATTCTCTTCTTCCTGTTCTTGTTGCCACATCTATGTGTAGTGGCTGTCACAGATTTATGCGTATGTATAGGTATGTAGAGTGCAGTGATGTATTAACTCCAGTACATCCCAGGGAGGGGGCCAGAAATCCCCTATGATCTCTTGAAAAAACCAGGGATGTTTAGTCAAGAGAAGATATAGTAGAGGGCCATGATAGCTATCTTCAAGTATTTGAAGGGCTTTTAAATGACAAAAGGATTTGCCTTGTTCTGATAGGCCTCTAAGGCTAGAGCCACAAGCTTTATAAATGGAAGTCAGAGAAAGGCCCATTCTGGCTTGATGTGAGGAAAAACTTATTAACAGCTATATAAAAGTGTAATGGACTGCCTCTGGATGTAGCATGATCTTTCTCAGTGGAGGTCTATAGTAATAATAGTGAAAAGAATAATAATAACTGGCATTACATATATATATATATTTATATAAATATATATATATATATATATATATATATATATATTACCTCATTTATTCTCATAGCAACCCTGGGAGGTAAGTGCTATTATTATCATTTTATAGCCTGGGAAACTGAGGCAGATAGTGGCTAAGTGACTTGCCCAGAGTAAGTGCCTGAGGCCAGACTGTGACTTCCTGAATCTAGACCCAGCACTCTATCCACCACACCACACTGTTACCTTTCTTCAAGGAAAATTTGAATGGCCACTTGTCATGGTTGTTACAGACAAGATTCTTGTTCAGATAGATGGATAAATAAAGCATTCATTGTGTGCTTATTATGTGCAAACACTGCTCTACATGCTGAAGATACAAGTACAAGCATATAACACAGTCTTTACCCTTAAGAAACTTATATTCTAACAAGGGAAGATGACAGAGTAAGGGGTGTTAAAAGGAGAAGAACAGAGGAGGGTGAGAAGAAGATAAAAATGTGATTGAGGTGGTCGGAAGTCCCTGCATTTTTGGATCCTTTGATCCTATAATTTATATCCTATAATTTTACAACAAGCCTTTTGTTGAATCTTCAACCCATAACTTTTAATATTGGTACAGTGGATTGATCAATTGAACTAAAATGATGAATAGACTGGTTTTCATCTCATGATATGTGATTGTGAGCTTGGCTCTGATGCAGTGGTCTAGCTCTGTCAGAATAGCCCGTGTTTCCAAATAAAATATTTTGTCAGATAATAGAGGAGATCTTAGTATAAACAACTGAATTCAGCAAACATTTATTAAGCCCTGTGTTTGGTACTGGTGAGACAAGTTTGTAAAATCTTTGTTGCTAGTGTTCTTACAATCTGTCTAAAAGAGAGGATGAGACTTATATACAATGATCTGCTCTGCACCGCACATTAGAAAATGATTAATTACATAGGAGACATGGGTGGGTGGGGCATTACAGATTCAAGAAGGAAGGGACGAATTCTGGTCAGAGCAGGACAGGTGAGTTAGTATCAGAAATAATGTCATGGAGCAGGTATTCTCTCAACTGGACCTTGGAAGAGGAGAAGAATTTCAATAGGCAGAAATGAGGGTAGAGAATACACTGCAGACACAGGGATGTCCACATACAAAAGTATTTGCAAGCTCCCCTGGGAGAGTATTTGAGTACTCATTCTATTCCCGAGTAAGAAGAATGATCTTCTTCCAGGTTATTTTATTCCTAGTGTGAAATGTTCTAAAAGTAGAAAAATGGACAATGTAGGTAGGATGGCCCATGCAATCATTTGGTATATAATCCACTAGTTTGTCAGCAGATCAGTCAGCATTCAACATAGAGTTGTATCTAGAACGTGTAATTCATATTGTGGTAAGTTCTTTCCCAGACACCTACTGAGAGCCATAAGCATCTGGGTGTCTAACTGAGGTTTTGCGTCTGAGTGCCAGTGTTCAGGGGGGTTGCTTTCTCTGTGGCAGTCACTATTCCTGAGCCTTGCCTCAGAGGGCTCTGTTTCCCCACGGTACTTCCTTTAGGGTCCTGTCTTTACTGTGCCCCTCTCTTGGATTTGTATTCCTCTCTTAGTCCCTGAGATGTGTGGAAAAGTCCCTGAGATGTGTGGAAAGGACCACTCCTTTTCCCAATCTGACTGCATCTTCAACCAGACTGTCCTCTTTGTGGTCAGCATCTCCCTTCCCAGACCCTTACCCTTTCCCAATTAAACTTACATCAGCGCAAACACTCCTTAGCTCTGTATTAACCTAACCTGTGAGTTTCAAATTCCTCCTTCTCTCACTTGCCCCTCCTACCTACAGCCTCAAGCTCCAATTATCTGGACAAAAGCATGAAAGATGGGTGATTTATGCCCCAGTGTAGGACCCAGGGAGATGGTGGTGGGTGGTATAATGTGAATATGGTTGCCATAATTATGCTAATATCAATGAGCTAATCAATCAAAAATTTTTTGTGTGCTCTATTGATTTTCCACCTGAAATGCTTCAGGAAATTTGAACAGACTCTGTCTTGTCCAGGGCTGCACAAAAGAAATGAACTGGTCATATGAGAGTTGCAAAGATGACCTTGCCTTCTTGCAGGAATTCTTCCTTTTCATTGCTTTAGAATGTTGGAATTTATCTCTTCACAGATTGGTTTCAGTCATATTGTTAGTTGACATGATGTGTTAATTATGGAACATCAGTAAATTGTGTGTGTGTGTTTTCAAATCAGGTATTGGTCAATGCAATTGTGGGCAGCAAGTTACCCGCTTCAGTCAGTGCCTCTGTTGATGACTATTTCATTGATGCAAACTATGTGTTGTATTTTTTTTTCTGCAGTCCTTTGGTACAGTAGAAAGTAGTTCAAGGACCTTCATTTGAATCGCAGCTTGGCCCCTTACTAGCTCTCTGACACTGGACAGTTTTCTACCTCTCTGGGTCTCAGTTTTTCTTTTCTATAAAATGAGGAACTAGGAGTGGATGGCCTTTATGGTTCCCTCTAGTTTGATGTACTAATATGATAGAACTGGAATCAGGAGACCTTGGGTTCAAGCGTTTCCTTTGACTGCAGGCCATTTAATGACAGGCAAGTCATCTTAACTCTTTGGGCTTCAGTTTTGTCATGTGCAACACAGGGAAATGTTACTTGCACCCTTATCTCATAAGGTGGTTGTGGGGGAAATGATTGTAACAATATAGAAATGTGACGATTATGAAATCCAGCACTATAGAAAGTGGAGTGACTACTAAAGGATCTCAGTATTTGATTTTGCATTATACAGTTTTATTCTGAGTGTCCATTGATTTAGTTCCATAAAATATTTATTAAAGCTCTCTTGTGTGCTTGACTCTGGGAGCTACCAAGGTCAGATAAGCCAGTGTCCCTGCCATTGTGGTCACATAGATGGGTTAAGAGATGAGATGAAGTGTATTGGCCAGAGCCCAAACATCTTAAAGATTATGTCAGATCTGTACATGAAAGGATCAGGGGTGTGGCAGAGCAGTTGGCAGACACAATGACCTTGCCCCCTAGGCTTAGCATGCCTCTACCTTTTCTCATCCATAACTGTCACATACATTATTTGTTAGCATTTTTGTTCCAGGTTTTTCAGAAGGCAGCCTTGCTGGATGGGCTTTCTCTGGGAGATGGAGTCCAGTTATTAGATAAAGTGCTAAACGTGGGGTTTGGAGACCTAGGTTTGACAGCTACTAGTTTCTGGGATTATAGGCAAGTCCTTTTACCTTTCAGAGATTGCATGCTTATTTGCACAATGAAAATAATACTATACTACTTATCTCAGGGTAGTTGTCAGGAAAGTACTTTCCAAAACTTAGTGCATTATTATTGATTAGCATAATTATATGACAGCAAATATGCAAAACAAATGCCGATAATTTTTTAACAGAACTTTGTGATATCATTGGCAAAAGGAATGCCTACTAAGGCAAGTTGACTTCTCTCTGCAATTTACAGTCTTGGAGACTTGCCTTGGGGCACTGAGACATTAATTGACTTGTAGGGGGTCACACAGTCAATATGCATCAGAGATGGGACTTGTGACCAGGTCTTTCTTACTCCAAGGCCAGGCCTCTATCCTTCATGTTGAGTTTCCTCTCATGAAAAGTTGGAGAAAATAATTAGTGAATTAGGATGAGCTGTGTCTCCATTTAATGGAACACAATTGATCTAGTGGCCAGTTAATTCCTAGATCAGAGTGACTTGGAGTTATTTAAAAGATCAGCTTGGGTGGTATGGATGTTATGGTGATTGGTCATGCATAATACTAAGTCTCTGAGCTTGGATGGAGAATGATCTTCTGTGGGACTGAGATGCAGGGTATGGACAGCACCCCTAGTGGCCAGTTTCCCTGTACTACCTCATTGGATTCCACCCTAGAAACCCAGAAGCTTCCAGAGATGCCCTGCCCATCCAGAACTCTGCAGATGTTTTTGTAAGCATATCATAGTTTGGGATTCAGTTCAACTCCCCAACCTTTCTCTCACCTTGCTATCCTGAAGCCTGAACACAAATGGTATGTAAGTATGCAGGCTCTTTTCTTCAAGTTTAACTGGTTAATGAAATGTTAGTTCCTAAATTGGGAGCTCTTAAGGGTAGAGACTGTATTTTACCTCTTTTGTTATCTCTAGTGCTTAGCACAGTGCTTGGAACATAGTAGGCACTTAATAAAGATCTTCTCATTGGCTTCTCAAGCCTTTCATAACTTAGGCTCTTCCCACCATTACAATCTTCTTAAACTTTACTCTCTTCTTCACATTCTACAATCTAATAACCCTGGCCTTCTTGCCTGTTTCCTCCATTTTCTGACTATGTCTGAAATGTATTCCTTCCTCACCTCTACTTCCTCTGGCTTACTTCAAGACTCAAATCAAATAATCTTGCCTTCTTTACCCTGACCACCCCCTTCCCCAACTAATAATGCCTTCCCCTTGATATTAGCTTTGATCTACTCTCTCTGAGTTTTATATATACATACTTATCTGCCTGTTGTCACCCCCATCAGAATGTATGCTCCTTGAGAGCAGGGACTGGTGTTTGCCTTTCTTTGGGTCACCAGTGCTTAGCAAATCACATGGTACATAGGAAACACTTAAATAATTGTTTACTGACTAGCCTCAAACCATGGAATGTCACAGTATGAGAAGAATCACAATGGTAAGTAACCCAAAGAGCAATGGAAAACACATGAACTGTAGCATATTACCAATAATGGCACACATGTGAGATGGAGTTTGAGAGACATCGTCTATAACACAGATGACGAAGAAAGGAGGTGGGATAGTTATTGAAAAATAAGAGACAGGAATCATAGCCTTTGTGTTGCTCTGGTATCCACAAAATATTGAAAATCAAAGACAGAAGGCCTCTAATACATGGCAGGTGTAGCCAATTAATAATGAGAAGACAGGAATCATGAAGTATGAGAAAGCATTGATGGGCTGTGATTGCATCTGTGGAGGGGATCCTCCTACCAATGCGTTCATTGAAGTATCAGTGTATATGTATTTTGAAAGATGGGAGGAGTCACTTTAAAGAAACGATTGGTTTTGTTGCGATCAAGCTTTATTGTTTTATTTTTTAATATCCCCCATCATAGTGGAGAGGCAGAGTGATATGACTACAGTAGAAAGAACAGTGACTTAGTGGTCAGAAGACTGGGGCTCCAGTCTCAAAATTGGCTAATTACTAGAATGTATTTCTATTTGATCACCTCTAAGATGGGGTTAATATTTGTTTTTACCTGTCTCACAGGTAAAGGTATTGCAGTACATATTTTCTAAGGTCTCTTCCAGCTCTGAAATTCTAGAGTTCTGTGACCACAGCATAGTATAACTCATGCAGCTCTATTTACTACAGCCAGTGATGAGGTCTAGCATACAACTAGGTCTAAAAAGGGTCCTAGAATCTGCTTTAGTGCTCTCCCTTACACCCATACTTCATTCCATCTGTAGCCTTGGGAAACTGTTGGCCATGCCCCAAATGTGTAGACATCCTCAGAGTGGATGCTAGAGTTTCCAAACATTGATCTTTTCTCCCTTAGTCCATATGCATTAGGCAGACTGCAAGTCCAAGTCTGTGTATTTGATTTTATAAATTAGATGTGTATGATGTTGAGAAAATGCCTTAGAAAGCAATCCAAGGAACACTTCCGTGTTCTTCCTTGTCTGGAGTAATGAAGAATATGGTCAAAGTGACTTGATTATCTCATTGACCTTTCCCAACTCAAATAAGTAGCATCTGGCTCCTACTAGTGTAGTGGTAGCCTGTTAATTAGTCTGTCAACTGTCTTTTAGCAGATTGTACATCTCTTACTTATTTGCCTTTGTTTCCCAGGATTCTTTTGGAAGACTTTGAGATGGGCTGGCAGAAAAGGATGCCTACAATTTTTTGCACCTTATTCATTTTCTTATTTCATGTTTAATCCAGAAAATCTCTCTCACAAGCTCACAAGTACTTTTGGGAGGCTCTTGTGAGATGCATCCAAATCAGCCTATGGTTCTAGTGACCTAACATACATATCCAAAGACATAAATTGTGATATCCTTAGCAATTTTCGCATAGGTTAGACTTAAAGTACTCCTGCTAGAGGTCTCTGTATCCTCTCAATCTCAGATGTGAGTGGACATGTAGAGAATGAAGGTCGTCTTCTTGAGATTTCTATATTCTAAGAATTGCTTTTTGGTTGCATTTTTACTAGCTCGGTGTCATTATTGTGAAAACACTTGGTTGATGCAAGTACAGTGGGAGTTGTAATATTCTTTATGTAGGATTGCCCAAAGAAGAGCATCATCATTATCATGGCAGCAATTAGCCTACTAGCTGGTCCATCATCGATGCTTAAGTCATCCAAAGTATCAGGTATGGCCTTGAAGGAATGAACAAGAGGGGATGGGAGTTTCTGAATGTGAAGGAAGTTAGGTCTGAACACAGGAGGAAGAAATCCCTTTGTATATAAATTCCAAATTGCCAGCTTGCGTCTGACCCCTGGCAACACATGCCCAAATCTCACCATTCAAAACCCCTCTGACTGGGGAATCCCTGTTTCTCCAGTCCTGGGAATCATAGTCCCTGAGGAAGAGGAGGTGGAGGAGGAGGAGGAGGGAGGGCAAGTGCCAAGAAGCCTCCTGTGCCCCTCCCCCATCATCATCTCATTGCTTAGCTATCCCTGCCCCAATAAGGAACCCTGATGTCCAAATCACAGTACCAGCTGTCACCATATAGGCCCCATCAGGTCATAGCGCCCACCCCCCATCTTCAAAGATTCAGGAATCTTGCAATTATCAGGTCCCCTTAATTACCCTTCTGTCAGCTGTTCATAAAATACTTAACAGTTCTAACCACATGTTTGGAAAAGATTGCTGGATTTGTGTTGAACCCCAGCCTCCTTACTATGTAGGGGTGGCACTAAATGTCTCAGTCACCCCTACTTCCAACACAGAGAATTGTTATTGGGACCACCCAAGACTCTCCCTCGGGGATGTACAGGGAACAGGTTTCTGCCTCATATCATCCGGCACTCCTTTATCCAGCTCTCAGTAAACTCAAGTTGTGGGCAAAACCATGAGATTCAGGCCTCTAGCTCAGATTACTTCCATGCCCCTCTAGGAGCCTTATGGGCATGCCACAATGGCCTTAACCAGTGTGTCTCTGTTACAGTGTTCTTCAGACAACAACACACTGAGGGTCCCCTGTGTATCCTAGTGGCCATAATTCCCCGGGTCACCCTTATCCCAGGTGAACAAGGTCGGCATTACTTTTCCCAGAAGGGCAACTGAGCCACCACCTAAGGCAGGCAGTACCACTCCTCATTCCCATCTTAGTGGGCTTGGGCCTTGTGGGTTCTGCAACGACTGGGATGGCAGCCTTGATTAAGGGGGAGGCCAACTATCAGGCCTTAAATACACAGGTAAATATTGACCTCTCCCACATAGAGAAGTCCATCTCAGCCCTGGAAAGACAGGTGGACTCTCTGGCAGAGGTGGTTCTTCAGAACCACAGAGGCCTTGACCTTCTTAAACAGGGTGGCCTGTGTGCAGTCCTTGGCGAGACTTGTTGCTTCTATGCAAACAACTCTGGGGTGGTGAGGGAGAGTCTGAAGTTGGTAAGCCAGAATATTGCTAATAGACAGAGGGGGCTGGAAAATTCCGAGAATGGGTATCAGTCCCTGATCCCCTGGAACATCCCCCTAACTCACTAAATTGATATCAGCCTTGGCATTAGTATTGGTATTAGCCTGTCCTCTTCCTGATCATAGCCCTAATTGTAGGACCCTATCTCATTAATTGCTTTCTACAATTTGTCAAATCCAGTGTTAACTCCATTAACGTTAATTATCAGGGACCCCCCCAATCCTTTAGAAAACAGAATTGAGTAATCTAGATGTGACCCCTAGATGTGAACCCAGCCATGTCAAAGGTTTGACATACTTACAAGGAAGAGTAGGGAATGTTGGACACTACTCCACTTTGCCTTTCCCTTCATAGATTTGTAAAGCAGACAACTCAACCTCCCCTTTCCTTCATTGATTTGTAAAGCAGACAACTCAACCTTCCCTTTCCTTCACTGATTTGTAAAGCAGAGAACTCCACCTTCCTCTTCCTTAATTGATCTGTAAACAGGCAGGACCCCCACCCCTTGCTTTCCCTTGATTGATCTGTGGGCGGGAGTCCCAGACTAGGGTTTCTTGCTGGAGGGAAGTTTAAATGTATACTGACCAATCACTGATTGGAGTTTCAAACATACACTGACCAATCACTGTAGTTTCAGCTTACATCACTGTAATTTCAGCTTATGTAACCTGGCTATGGAACCTCTATAAAACCGGCACAATGTCTGTGTCAAAGCACTGTCTGATTTGGGCATGTACCCCAACAGTCCTGTGGTAATAAAATCCACTTTTTAAATTAAAAAAACAAAACAAAACAAATTGCCAGCTTGCTTAGGTGGATTGTGGAGGATTACCACTTGGGACCACTTGAACCTCCAGAGAAAACCAACCTCTTGAGTCCTTGAGACATGAGGGAAATTAATGAATCAGAAGAGACAACATGAAAATGATCCCATAAACTTTCTAGAATTTGCAAAACTTACAACTACTTATTGAATTGGAATTTATCTTTAGAAAAGAAAAGGGAAAGCAATTGTTAACAAAATAGAGACTGATGGAAATAGAGATCATAACAACAATAACTAACATCTGAATAGCACTTGTCATTTGCTGAGAACTGTATTTTCTTATTTGATCCTCCCAACAACCCTGGGATGTAAATGCTATTATTATACCCTTCTTACAGATAAGGAAACTGAGGCAAACAGACTTGCTTAAGGTCACACAGTCAATGAATATCTGAGACAAAATTTGAATTCAGATCCTTATGACTTCAGGCGCAGTGCTATATCCACTGCATCACCTGCCTGGGGAATCAGAGGAAGAAAAGAATGACCAAGAAAATATTAACCAAATGTTATGGTTTTAAGTCATAAAACTGCTGAGCTTCTTAAGATAGTGATTTCCCAACTTTCTTTGCCATTTGGGTTTCTAGTAAGGCAGTCTATAGATATGTGAGATATGTTATGATGTGATGGAAAATTATGATAATATTACTCAATCCCAGATAATTACTTAAACCAAAGAAAAGCTAAGGAAAAAGTACAAAAGGGAAAATTTCAGTCAAGCTAATTACTTGGTCATGTACCTCCCTAAATCCGGTTACCTATCTCCTATCCAGTTTGCCTAAATTAAGTTTGCTTCCTTTATTGAAATCAGTCAAAATGTATGATAGAAAGAAGCAAAGAATTTCCTTTCACATACATGATTAGCCTTTAAAAATGCAGGCTGCTGTGGGAATATGTTTCTCAGTGGAAAATTATTATATTTATAAGAATAGCTTAAAAACCCCACCAAAACGTTTTGATGCTTCAACCAAGAGAGCTGAATCAGAGACTTATTTTTCATGTATGTGTATGTGTGTTTATCATTTTAATGCAGCCTGTAATACAGGGTTCTACAAAGAGAGAGAAGATAGACCATGGAGAATTTTAGAAAGGAAAAGGGAAGACACATTACAGATGAGAGGAAAATAAGCTATACATCCAGCTAGTTAGGCAACCAGGGTCTGCCATTAGATTTGTTTTAAAGGCTGTGCATTTTCCATAGGTTTCCACTTCTTTCATTGAACTCTCTGAAAAATACACACTTACCAGCTGGCTGACTTTAGGCAAGTCCCTGAATCACTCTGTGCCTCAGTTTCTTCAACTATAAAATGGAGATAATAATTGCACCTACCTCTCAGGTGGTTTTGAAAAATCAAATGAGGTAATATATGTAAAGTACATGATGATAGTGATGAGGAAGAGGAGGAGGAGGAGGGGAGAGGGAGAATGGCAGTGGTTCTCCTAAAAAGTTATAAAGAGAGGGCAGGATGATCCTGATATCTTGTAGATCTGCCTACTTCACCTTGAAGATATCCAAGGAAATTTACTTTGGGTGTCCATATTGAGATGGCAATAAGACACAAGAAACTATAGAGAAGGAGCATTATGTGGGGTAGCTCCTGGACAATTCTAGAGAGAGCTTGGGCCTTAAGTCTTCATACAGTGGCTTAGCTGTAAGGTTGATGATCCCAACCTATCCATTTATCCTTTTGCTCAGTATACATTTGTTAATGCACCCCATGTGACAAGACACTATACTAGGTGCTAGGAATATAAAAGCAAAATAAAGTATTCCCTGCCTTCAAGGAGCTTATATTCTCTTGGGAGGAGGACTGGAACAAAATATGTTGAGATAATTAAATAAAAAAAAACTGTATGAAGGAAGTTCTGGGGGAAAAGTGTTACTAACTGGGAGGATCAGAATAAACTTCCTACAGATGTGTCACCCTGAGCTTTGAATGGGGTTGTCTGAGTTTATATGAGGTGGGTGTGCATTAGAGGCATGGGGGCAGCTTGTGTAAGATCAGAGAGATGGGACCTGGGGAACAAGAAGCAGGCTAGTTTAACTCCTACAAAGAGTATGTGAAGGAGGGTGATGGCCAATAAGTCAAGAAAATGGTAGCCTGGAGTCAGACTATGAATGGCTCACAAAGCTAAGGAGAGGAATTTCTATTTTATACTAGAAATGAGAGGACACCATTGGAGCTTTTTGAGTGAGTGAATGACACGGTCAGACGTGCATATTAGGAATGCCCCATTTGAAGAATTTATCTGACAATCAGTAGGGTCACCCACGTATAGAGTGCTAATCCTCTGATGGCTCAATGGAGGGATTGTGTAGGGAGGGGCTAGGTCTGATGTTACCTCAATCAATCAATCAATCATTAATTAAGTATATACTGTATGACATGCACTATTGAAGGCCTTGAGGATATAAATACAAAAACATGACAATATATATTTGAAGGGAATTCATACTGTAATGGAGGAGACAATAAGGGGAGATATGCATGTGCAAAAGGGAGAATGATACCCCTTGAGGCTGGAAAGATAGGTTGGGGCCAGATTGTCAGGGTCTTCAAAAGCTGTACTGAGTTTCTATTTAATCCTAGTGGCAATAGGAAGCCATTTGAATTGTTTGAATGGGGGAATAAAGGTCATATCTGTAGTTAGGGAAAATTGTTTTGGCAGCAACATATAGTGAAGTGGGGAGACTAATTGCATGATTGCTGAAATATATTATACCATGATAGAGAGAGAGTGGGTTAGATGGTATTCATAAGCTTTGCCTTATTAGGACTTCCACTTCAACATAAGATACCATTGCATCTGTAGGTCATCCAGCAGAGTGGGTCTCATCACTCTTTGTCAAAAGTTTTCAAAATTGATAGGTTTTCACTCAGATTTCCAATCAATTTCTGTTTATAGGCTATAGCAGAAGCAATTCTAGGTACCTCTTTCTAGAACTTAAACGTAAGAAAATGAAAATCTGATTGGTTTTCTTGAGGGAGTAATATCAATAGATTTGTACATCTCAGCATATGGGATCATGCAGTTGGAAGTTGGCAAATGTGAAGGGATTTGGTGGATTTATCTTTTTTTTTTTTTTAAGCAATTGGGGTTAAGTAACTTGCTCAAGGTTACACGGCTAGTCATTTGATTTATGCGTGGGTGTTCATTTTCTGAGGCCGGATCTGATCTCGGGTCATCCCAACTCCGAGGCCGGCACTCGTACTCACTGCGCCACCTAGCCGCCCCTTTAGGGCAATGGGGGTTAAGTAACTTGCCCAAGGTTACACGGCTAGGTTTTTGTTTGTGCGGATTAAGTGTCGGAGGCCGGCTCCGAACTCAGGTCCTTCTGATTCCAGGGCCGGCGCTCTATTCACTGCGCCACCTAGCCGCCCCATTGGTGGATTTATCTTAGTGGACCATCCAGAAAATGAAGCATCTTCAAGTTACTCAATATCACATATTCTACGATGCTTGAATTTTATAGAAATTAACTTTCATTCACTGTTTTCCACCATTCATATTTAAGACTAGAAGTAAAAATAGTGCATAGCTTATAAAATGACAGTGCTTACTGCAGTTAGGGAAAATGTGGCTGACAGCCAACAGATGGTATGTCGGAGTGGAAGTGATGAAAAAGTCCTCAATCATATTACTTGCACACAAAATTGCCTTGGAAAGCAGCTACTTAATATTAGAAAGTTTAAGTACAATAATTGTTTTTATTTGTAATCATTTCTACAATCTTTGGGGTAAAGGAAAGCCTTGGTGTTATTCTAGAATTTTTTAGTGGATAATCCAATCCAAACTAAACTTAAAAGGTACAGATATGTTATAGGGCCAATCTTGAACCGAAGGCCAGCATTACAACCAAATTCAGCAAGGAGCCAAAGATCAGTTTCCCCACCAAAAAACTATAAATATTTCTGACAATGTCCCAGGTCATCCAGCATGATAACCCAAGATTCATCTTTAGACATCTTCTCTCTTTCATTCCCTCTATCATTTGCCAAGGGCTGCTGATTCTCTTCAAAATGTCTATCACATCTATCCATTTAGAGTCATTTAATCAATCATATTGACTTAGATTATCACAAAAGCCTCCATATTGGACTCTTTTATTTCATTATCTCTGCCTCCAATCCATTCTATGTACTGCCAGGAGACACAGTTCCCTATTTAATTTAGTTCAACATTTATTAAGTCCCTACCATGTTCAAAGTACTGTTCCCAAATTGTCAATTGTCAATGTTGCCCCATTGCTGAAAGTATTGAGGACCAGTAGGCTGTAGGTTGGACTTTAGCCTACTCATCCAGGTTAACTTCCTCTAGTTCCCACAAAGCAACCTCTGCTCCATTCTCATTTGTCTCTGTGCTTAGGCCTAGATCATCTCCTACTCTATCCACACAACCTTACCCAACCACAATTGATCAGTTATGGGTTTATTTGACTAGGATATTCTATGCTCCTGTGATCAGAGGAATCTTAAAAGCCACTGGATCCAAAGCATAACACAGTACCTTGCATATAGTACGTGTTTAATTGAACCAAATTAGCAACAGAAAAAAAATCCTCTTCATACCATCACCAGCAGGTGGCCCTCAAACCTCTACTTGGAGATTCCCACTGAGGGGGAACTTACTGCCTCTCAACTTTGGAACAGCTGTAATTGTTAGGAATTGTTGCTTTAAGTCATGACTAAATCTGCCTTTCTTCAACTTCTACACATAGATCTTCGTTATGGGTCCAAGCAGAACCCTTTCCTCATGACAGAATTTTAAAGACTTGAAAATGTTTCACCCCCAAGGCACTCCCCAAGTCTTCTATTGTATTGCTTAAACATCCCTCCCTGCTTCAACAAAGACTCATGTTAGATGGTTTCCATTCCTCTTAGTGTGCTAGTCATTATCCTCTTGACTTTGTTTCTAATATCTGGTAGACAGAACCAAGCCCAATCCAGATGTGGTGTGATCAGGACAATCCTTCCTTGTTTTAGCCTCTTGTGATGCAGTAGGAGGTCAGATTTTGTGACCTAGGGGCCATGGGGTGGAGTGGGCTAATGTGTTTATACTTTTGACTCATTGAAGTGGTAGTCCACCAAAGCCTCCAGATCTTTTTCACATACATTGTAGCCTAGTCACACCTTCCTCAACTTGTATTTGTGAGGCTGATTTCCATAACCACATTCAAAATTCTAAATTTATTCCTAATTTTGGCACTTCATCATAAAACTCGACATTTCAATTTATATTTTTCTTTTAATTTATTTATTTTTGGTTTACAAAATTCAGTTCCACAAGTTTAGAGTTCCAAATTTCCTCCCCCTCCCTCTCCTCTCCCCACTGCAAGGCAGCATGCAATCTGATACAGGTTCTACATATACCTTCACATTAAACATTAGTTAAGTTGTAAAGAAGAATTATAACCAATGGAATGAACCACAAGAAAGAAGAAACAAAATAAAAATAGAGAAAGGGAGCAATTAATTTTCTTCAATCTACATTCAGATTCCATAATTCTTTCTCTAGAAGTGGATAGCCTGTTCCATCATGAGTCTTTTGGAGTTGTCTTATAACCGTGCACTGCTGAGAAGAGTCCAGTCTATGTACAATGTGTCTATAATTGTGTATAATGTTCTCCTGATTCTGCTTTCTTCACTCAGCATCAGTTCACATAAGTCTCTCCAGGTTATTATGAAGTTCTGTCTGCTCCTCATTTCTTATAGCAGAATAGTATTTCATTACATTCATATACCACAACTTGTTAAGCCATTCCGCAATTGATGGGCATCACCTTGGTTTCCAATTCTTTGCCACCACAAAAAAAAGCTTCTGTAAAAAAATTTGTACATATGGGTCCTCCTCCCACTTGTATGATCTAATACAGCCCTAGAAGTGGTATTACTAGGTTGAAGGGTATGCACATTTTTATAGCACTTTAGGCATAGTTTGGAATTTCTCTCCGGAATGGTTGGATCAGTTCACAACTCTACCACCAATGCTTCAGTGTTCAAATTTTCCCACATCTTCTCCAGCATTTTTACTTTATTTGTTTTGTCATGTTAGCCAATCTGATCTGTGAAACATGGTGCCTAAGCATTGTTTTGATGTGCATTTCTCTAATAAATTCAATTTATGTTTTTGACCTTTTTTTCAGTTGGGTTAGGCTTTTTATTTCATGTTACAAAAAATATTTAGTCAAACAAACTAAAGCCTATGTCATCATCAGACTCCTCAGATTCTTCTTTTTTTGCTTCCTCTTTCTCCTTCTCCTCAGCAGGAGGCAGCCCCTCCAGCAGGGGCAACACCACCAGCTGCTGGGGTAGGTCCACCAACTCCTACATTGCAGATCAGACTTGCAACGTTAACATTGGACAGGGCCTTTGCAAATAATCCAGGCTAGAATGGTTCAACATTTACAACTGCTGCTTTAATGAGGGCATTGATTTTATCCTTCGTGAATGTAACCTCATTGTTGTGAAGGATGAAGTCAGAGTAGATGCAGTAGATATGGCCATTTCCAGCAGATGGATGAGCAGAGACTTGTTTGTAGTTGTGCTAGTCACTCGATGAAGTGAGGGTTCACCCCAAAATGGCCTTAGCTTCTGAAGAATAACCAAGCGCCTTATAGACAACTGAAAACCTTCCCTTTTTCCTAATCACCAAACATTTATTAAGCACGTACTGCATGCCAAAAACTGCTGGACCCTAGAGATATGAAGCCAAAAGCAAAACAATCTCTACTTTCAAAGAATTTACCTGTTTAGTGTGCTACTTTTACATAATTTATTTTTGTACCCATTTCTTGTAAGCTAATCAAGGAATTATATTAGCTTGGTTTTATACAACACAGGAAGATAGTTTAATAAATGTGGCAACTAGGAATTAGAGAAGCAAAGTGATTTTGCAAAATGTCGCAGGGTCTCAAATGGTAACAGATAGCAGAGCTGGGATTCAAACCTATGTTTTCTTAGTCCAAGTCCAGGCTTAAAAAGTTCTTTGCTTACAACAACCCTGTGAGTTAATCAGTCCAAGTATTATTATCATCATTTTACAGATGAGGAAAGGAAGATGCAGAAAAAGGACTTGACAATGGCCACCTAGCTAGTAAGGGGCTTTCAGACTCCAAGCTCAGTGTGCTATTTCTGCTACCCTACAGTGCTTGGCACATGGAAAGCACTCAGTATATATGTGTCATTTGTCATTTGGAATCAGTCACCATGGCTCTCATGAAATGTTCCTTTTCTCCTTCCCTCTCTTGCCGCCAGCTGAATGAAGCAATCTTTCCCTTCTCAGATTTATGCTAGCCTTTTCTTTGCCTACCCTTTTTCTTTGAACTGAACTCAGGTTGCCTTGTATCACAGCTCTTTGTTGACATATCTTCCTCACCTCAATTAGATTGTGAACTCCTCAAGAGCAAAGTCTGTGTCTTTTTCTGTTCTTGTCTTCCCAGTACGGAGCCAATTATTGTATACAGCAGGTGCTTAATGAATGTTTGATGAAATGAAATGGGAAAAATGCAATGAAAGGGAATAAAAGGCTGTGTCTTCTGGGAAACAAGAAAGGAAGAATGTTTCCAATAAAGTACACATGCTTGAACATAGGAATTGCTTCTTTGGGTTCCATGCTTCCCATCTTTTAGTTGCTATCCATTCCATGTTAGATATAGATGATACACATGGCCTGTGCACCAATTGGGAGAATCTATTTGTTCCAAGTTTTCCCTCAGGTAAAATGAACATCATAGTTGTTGGACTTTTGTGCATTTCTCAGAGCTGGTCTGTTCATTGTTTTTATTCAGTAATTTTAAAGACCAAACACACTGCCAAAGTGTTCCTTAGAATCCCTTTGGAGGCTCATTCAAAATTGAAGACTCCATATGCAGGATAAAAGCTTGAAATATTCAAGTTTAAGTCAAATTTTCCCTGTGTGAAGCTTTACAAGATCTTATGAAACTGGTTTTATGTTTATAAGCCTTTAAAATAAAGCAAACATATATTGCCAAGAGCTCAGGAGACTGATGGGAAAACAGTTCTTTTTAAAAATAAAGTTATTTTCAGGACATGCTTCTTGAAGTGTTTACTTTTGTATGGAACAGATTCTTAAAGGTTGAACTAGAAAGTTCCCAAAAAGAGAGGTTGGAAATAAATATAGAAGGGCACTAATTTACAAGAAAGTTATAATTGGGAAAGTCTTATAGTTATGCATTACTTTTAAAAATTGCATTTATTTACTTTTAGTTTACAACGTTCAGTTCCACAATCCCTTGAATTTCAAATTTTTTCCCCCTCCCTGTTTTCCTCTCCTGCCATGGCAGCATGCAATCAAATATAGGATCTATAAACACCTTCACATTAAAAATTAATCAGGTTGTAAAGAAGGATTATAACTGCTGGAGTGAACAATGAGAAAGAGGAAACAAAACAAAAGAGAAAGAGAGAGAGAGACAGAGAGAGAGAGAGAGAGAGAGAGAGAGAGAGAGAGAGAGAGAGAGAGAGAGAGAGAGAGAGTAGTTTGCTTCAGTCTGCATTTAGACTATAGTTCTTTCTCTGGATGTGGATATCTCTTTCCATCATGAGTCTTTTGGAGTTGACTAGACAGTCAAGGCATACTTTGGACTTCCTTTGACTCTAGAGCCAGTGTGCCCCACATCCTCTATGTGTGTATCTGTGCTCATCCCCTGAGGCACATGGAAGAGGAAAAGGAATGTATGGGGAAGCTGGAGGTTGCCAGGCACAGGGCCGTGACTACAAGCAGGAAAAGCAATTGAGATGCCAGTAGTTACCCTCCTCAAATCTAGACCTCTTCCAAAAACACTAGAGAAGTAAAAGCTAAAAGGACAAGGTATCACATTGTGTGTGTACAGGGGTGTGTGTGTGTGTGTGTGTGTGTGTGTGTGTGTGTATGTGTATTTTAATGTGGGTATGGTTGGATCCCTTAAAAGGGGGGAGGAACACAGAAGAACAACTGGTGGTCCCTATTCCCTTTCCCTGCTTTATTTCAAATGGATGTGACTAAAATGCACTTCAATCATGTTCTTTTTTATCTTTAGTAATTTGTTTGTTCACTTTTAGTTTACAAGATTCAGTTCCATAAACCCCTGAGTTTCAAATTTTCTTCCCCTCCCTCTCCTCCCCCCCACCACCATGGAAGCATGCAAAGAAATACAGAATCTGCAAATACTTTCACATTAGACAGTAGTCAGGTTATAAAGAAGGATTACAACAGATGGAACGAGCAATGGGAAAGAGGAAATAAAACCAAACAAGAAGAAGGGAGAGAGCAGGTAATTTGCTTCAATCTGCATTCAAACTCCATTCTTTCTAGTTCTTTCTCTGAATGTAGACATTTCCTTCCATCACGAGTCTTTTGGAGCTTTCTTAAACCCTTGAATTGCTGAGAAGAGTAAAGTCTATCAATGCTACCTATCACACATATGTTGTGTCTGCAATTGTATACAAATTTCTCCTGGTTCTACTCTTCTCACTCAGCATTAGTTTGTATAAGCCTCGCCAGGTAAATATGAAGGCCACCTACTCCTCATTTCTTATAGCACAATAGAATTCCATTACAACCATATACCACAATTTGTTTAGCCATTCTCTAATTGATGGGCATCTCCTCAATTTCCAATTCGTTGCCACTCCAAAAAGAGCTTCAATAAAAATTTTGTACATATGGGTCTTCCTCACACTTCTATGATCTCTTTGAGATACAACCTCATTTCATACTTTTCCTGCATCCTTCTCATTTCTCTTTCCAATTTTTCTCCACTTCTCTTATTTGATTTTTAAAGTCCTTCTTAAAGTCCTCTATGGCCTGCAACCCGCTCATGTTTTCCCCTGGGCCTTTTGGAGCAGGACTTCTGACCTCACAGTCCTTTTCCCGCTCTATGCCCCCAAAATAGGAGTCTAGGGTTGCATATTTCTATTTCCTTTGCCTTGGCATGTTGCCACTTAATTACTTGACTTTTGGGCTTGTTGCCACACTATGGCTTTAAGGCCAGATAGAGGAATTTTCGTCCTGAACATGTGGGGGGCAACTTCCGTTTCTGGCAAGCTGTAAACCCACCCACCACTTCCACCCTAGATCACAATCCAGATCCAGGGAGGTTAAAGCAAGAGCGATTACCCCCCAAGACTGATCGCTGGATCTTCCTACAATTAATTCGCAGGCCAGGAGCTGGAGCTGCCTCGGAAAACTACAAAATGGCGTGTCTCCTCAGCAGCTTCTAGCCCCCAGGGGAGGGAGCCAACGCATTCCCTAAATACCGGTCCCAAAGTCCATAGGACACTAACCACTTACTTTGTCCTAGGCATGTCTATGTTGATAATTCTGGAGTCGCCACAGCTCCTGGTGTTCTGGGGTTCCTCCAGCTGGCTGCTGGCCCTGCCGCCCTGGGGCTAAAACCCCGGCTCACGCAGACCTGGGCTCGGCTTGGCTCCTGCGCTCTGCGCGCTTGCGCTGCCCGCTCCCAGAGTGCTGCGCTGGTCCTTCCTGCAGGGCTGCTGGGCTGTCCTCAGCGGGAGGTTAGCTTCTCCGTGTCGTTCTTTGGGTGCTGGGGCTCCAGAAGTTGTTCAGAGTCCCCTTTTACATAGTTTGGGGGGAATCTGGGGGCAGAGGGGCTTGGAAGAGCTGTTTCTACTCCGCCATCTTGGCTCCACCCCCAAGAGGAGAAGAAAAATTTTAAAGACCAAATCAGGGAGGCAGTGACATCTTGGAAAAAAGTCTCAGTGAAGAAAACAAATCTTTAAAAAGTAAAATTAGTGAAGTAATTGGAGAAAATACCTCCTTAAAAAAAGACCTTCAAAAACTAACTGAAGGCCATAATTCACTAAAATTAGATTCAATCAAATGGAAACTCAGAACTCTATGATGCAGCAAGAGTCAATCAAACAAAACAAGCCAATCGAAAAATTGGAAGATAATGTAAAATATCTCACTGGAAAAATAACTGACCTAGAGAACAGATCCAGGAGAGATAACTTAAGAATTATTGGTCTACCAGAAACCCATGATGAAAAAAGCAGCCTAGGCAACATCTTCCAAGAGATTGTCAAAGAAAACTGTCCTGAAGTCCTGGAATCAGAAGATAAAATAGCTATTGAGAGAATTCACCAGACTCCTCCTGAAAGAGATCTCAAATTGAAAACTCCAAGAAATATAATAGCCACATTCCAGAATTACAAGATGAAGGAAAAAATACTGCAAGCAGCCAAAAGTAACAATTCAAATACCGCAGAACTACAGTTAGGATCACACAGGACCTAGCAGCTTCTACATTAAAAGATCAGAGGGACTGGAATTTGCTATTTCATAGGGCAAGAGAGCTGGGACTACAACCAAGGACTAACTACCCAGTAAAACTGAGCATAATCTTTCAGGCAAGGAGATGGTTGTTTAATGAAATAAGCAACTTCCAGACTTTCATGATGAAAAAGCCAGAGCTCAATGGAAAATTTGATTTCCAATTATAAGACTCAAGAAAGACATAAAAAGGTAAACAAGGGAAACACAGGCTCACACATGCATAAGTGCACACACCCACACCCACAAACACACACACATTACTTGGTATGCAACAAGAGCAAAGTGTTCACATCCCTATATGTGGTGCTGATAACTGTCAATATTCGAAATCTTTATGATTATCATGACCTTCAAAAGGATTATACTTAGATAGAGGGTGTCGGTATGAATGCATTAACCTAAAAACTAAAAAAAAACTATTAAGGGGATCAAAGGGATTGTAGTGGGAAAAAGGAAAGGATGAGATAGGAAAAGGTAAAATATGCCATTTGAAGAGGCATCAAAACACACTATAGAAAAGGGGAAAGAAAGAGGGAGAGGAACATCATTTAAACACTATTCTCACTGCTTTTGGTTCAAAGAGGGATCAACTTAATCAGTGAAGTTTAAGATTCTAATGTGAATAGACACATAAATTCATTAAATAGAGGAAAAGGAGGGAGGGAGAGGAGCACTGTTTGAAATTTACTCTCATTGGTTTGGAATCAAACGGGAAGTAATTTACTCTGATAAGTATAAAAATTTATTGTGTCCTATAGAAAGTGGAAGGGTAAGGGGGGGTGACAAGGAGGAGACTAAAGGGGGGATTAGAAGGGAGGGAAATAGTAGTAAGGGGAGAGGGTAGGTTAAGAAGGGGGTTCGCTGGGTGGGAACACTGAGGGAGGGGACAGTCAAAAGGGAAAACTTCAAGGAGGGGAAGGGAGAAGGAAGAAACAAAAACAACCAGGGGAGGGAATAGGATGGAGGGAACTAGACAGATAGTCATCGATACTGTGAATGTGAATGGGATGAACTATCCCCTAAAACAGAGGCGGATAGCAGAATGGATTAAAAACCATAATCCTACAATATTCTGTCTACAAGAAACACATTTGAAACAAAGGGATACCCACAGGGTAAAGGTAAAAGGTTGGAGTAGAATTTATTATGCCTCAGCTAAAGTAAAAATAGCAGGGGTAGCAATACTTATCTCAGATAAAGCAAAAGCTAAAATAGATATAATTAAAAGAGATAAGGCGGTGATATAAGTCAATCCTGAAAGACTCACGAAAGAGAGAAATGCACCATACAGAGATAAACTAGAAAGAACTGAGCCTGAATCCTGATGGAAGCAAACTAAATGATCTTTTTCTTTTCATTGTTTGGTTTTATTTCTTCTTTACCATCTTTCATCCCACCTAGTACAATAAGCCTTTGTAATTGGAATAATGTCTAATATGAATGTATTTGCAAATCCTATACTGGATTATATGCTGTTGTGGGTGGAGGGGGGGAGGGATGTAAAGGAAAATTGAAAATCAAGGAACTATGTAATTGAATCTTGTTAACTGAAACTAAAGTAATAAATTAATTAAAAAAAGAAAATGAAAATAACTTGCCTATTAAAAGAAAATTCTTAAATTGTTAAAAAAAAGTGGTATTAATGGGTCAAAGGGCATGCAATTATTTATAGCCCATTAGGCATAGTTCCAGATTGCTTTCCAGAATGATTGGATCAGTTCACAACTCCACCAGCAATGAATTAGTGGTCCAATTTTTCCACATCCTCTCAAACATTTGTCATTTTCCTGTTTTGACATCTTAGCCAATCTGACCAGTGAGATGTGGTACCACAGAGTTGTTTTTATTTGCATTTCTCTAATCAATAGTGATATAGAGCATTTTCCATATCCTTATACTTATCTTTAATTTCAACTTCTGAGAACTGCCTGTTCATATCCTTTGACCATTTATCTATTGGGAAATGATTTGTATTTTTATAGATTTGACTCGATTTTCTCTATATTTTAGAAATGAGGCCTTTATCAGAGATGCTGGTTGTAACAATTCTTTCTCAATTTCCCACTTCCCTCTTAATCTTGGTTACATTGGCTTTGTACAGAAACTTTTCAATTTAATGTAATCAAAATGATCAATTTTGGATTTTATAATGCTCTCTAACTCTTGTTTTGGTCATAAAATCTTCCCTTCTCCATAAAGCTGACAGGTAAACTATTCCTTGCTTTCCCAGATTGCTTACAGTATCAGCCTTTATACCTAGATCATGCACCCATTTAGAATTGATTTTGGTATATGGTGTTAGATAATGATCTATGCCCAGTTTCTGCCATACTATATTCCAGTTTTCCCAGTTGTTTCTGTCAAATACTGTAACCTTATCTGCAAAACTGGGGTCTTTGGGTTTATCAAACAATAGATTACCATACTCATTAACTGCTGGATCTCATGCACCCAATCTATTCCATTGATCCACTACACTGTTCCTCAGCCAGTACCAAGCAGTTTTGATGACCACTGCTGTATAATACAGATTAAAATCTGGTATAGCTAGTCCACCTTCCCTAGCATTTCTGTTCATTTATTCCCCTGATATTCTAGACCGTTTGTTCTTCCAAATAAATTTTGTTACTATTTTGTCTAACTCTATAAAGTAGTATTTTTGGTAAATTTATTGGTATGGCACTAAAAATATAATTTAGTTTGGGTAAAATTGTCATTTTTATTATATTAGCTAGTCCTAGCCACAAGCAATTGATATTTTTCCAACTAGTTAGGTCTGACTTTATTTGTGTGAGAAGTGTTTTATAGTTGTGATTATATAGGTCCTGGGTTTGTTTTGGCAAGTAGAATCCAAAATATTTTATAATGTCTACAGTGACTTTAAATGGGATTTTTCTTTCTATCTCTTGCTGTTGAGTTTCATTAGAGATATACAAGAATGCCGAGGATATATGTGGGTTTATTTTATATCCTGCAACTTTGCCAAATTTATTTATTGTCTCAAGTAGGTTTTTACTTGATTCTCTAGGATTCTCTAATTATATCATCATATCATCTGCCAAAAATGGTAGCTTGATCTCTTCTTTGTCTAATTTGATTCCTTTGATTACTTTTTCTTCTCTAATTGCTACTACTAACTTTTCTAGTACCAGATTGAATAAGAGGGATGATAGTGGACACCCTTGTTTCACTCCTGATCTTATTCGAAATGCTTCTAGTTTATCCCCATTGCATATAATACTTGCTGATGGTTTTAAATAGATGCTATCAACTATTTTAAGGAAGGCTCCATTTATTCCTATACTTTCTACTATTTTTAATAGGAATGGATGTTGTACTTTGTCAAAAGCTTTTTCTGCATCTATTGAGATAATCATGTGGTTTCTGCTAGTTTTGTTGTTGATATGATCAATTATACTGATGGTTTTCCTAATATTAAACCATCCTTCCATTCCTGGAATAAATCCTACTTGATCAACGTGTATTATTCTCGTGATAAGTTGTTGCAGTCTTTACTAATATTTTATTTAAAATTTTTGCATCTAAATTCATGAGGGAAATTGGTCGATAATTTTCTTTCTCTGTTTTATCTCTTCCTGATTTAGGAATCAGTACCATATTTGTGTCATAAAAATAATTTGGTAGGACTCCTTTTTCACTAATTTTCCCCAATGGTTTGTAGAGTATTGGCATCAATTGCTCTTTAAAAGTTTGATAGAATTCACAAGTAAACCCATCTTCCCCTGGAGATTTTTGCCAAGGGAGTTCATTGATGGGTTGTTTGATTTCTTTTTCTGAGATGGGATTATTTAGGTAATTCACTTCCTCTTCAGTTAATCTGGGCAACTTGTATTTTTGTAAATATTCATCCATTTCCCTACAATTGTCATATTTATGTTCTTACAGTTGGGAAAAATAATTCCTAATTATTGTTTTGATTTACACTTCATTGGAGGCAAATTCACCCTTTTTATTTCTGATAGCATAATTTGGTTTTCTTCTTTCTTTTTTTATCATATTAACTAAGGGTGTATGGATTTTATTGTTTTTTTCATAAAACGAGCTCTTGGTTTAATTTATTAATTCAATCGTTTTCTTAATTTCAACTTTATTAATCTTTCCTTTAGTTTTCAATATTTCTAGTTTAGTACTAAATTTGGGATTTTCAATTTGTTCTTTTTGTAGCTTTTTCAATTGCATGTCCAATTCATTGACCTCCCTTCTCTCTAATTTATTCAAGTATGCACTCATGGATATAAAACTTCCCCTAAGAACTGCCTTTAATGCATCCCACAAATTTCGCTATGTTGTCTCATTATTATCATTCTTTTGAATGAAATTACTGATTGTTTCTATAATTTCTTGTTTGACCCACTCATTCTTTAGGCTTAAATTGTTTAATTTCCAATTAGGTTTTAGTCTATCTTTCCATGGCCCTTTATTGCATATAATTTTTATTGCATCATGATCTGAGAATGATGCATTTAATATTTCTGCCTTTCTGCACTGAATTGTGAGGTTTTTATGCCCTAGTACATGGTCAGTTTTTGAGTATGTACCATGCACTGCTGAGAAGAAAGTAAATTCCTTTTTTATCCCTATTCAGTTTTCTCCAGAGATCTATCATGTCTAGTCTCTCTAAAGTTATATTTACCTCCTTAACTTCTTTCTTGTTTATTTTGCGTTTAGATTCATCAAGTTCAGAAAGGGGGAGATTAAGGTTCCCCACTAGTATAGTTTTGCTATCCATTTCCTCTTCTAATTCCTTTAACTTCTTCTCTAGGTATTTTGATGCTATACTACTTGTTTTATATATGTTAAGTAATGTTATTGCTTCATTCTCTATGGTGCCTTTTAGCAGGATATAGTTTCCTTCCTTATCTCTTTTAATTAGATCTATTTTTGCTTTTGCTTTATCTGAGATAAGGATTCCTACCCCTGCTTTTTTTACTTTAGCTGAGGCATAATAAATTCTACTCCAGCCTTTTACCTTTACCCTCTGGATATCCCTTTTTTTTTTCAAATGTGTTTCTTGTAGACAGCATATTGTAGGATTATGGTTTTTAATCCATTCTGCTATCCGCCTCTGTTTTAGGGGAGAGTTCATCCCATTCACATTCACAGTTTTGATGACTATCTGTCTTTTTCCCTCCATCCTATTCCCTCCCCTGGTTATATTTTTGTTTCTTCCTTCTCCCTTCCCCTCCTTGAAGTTTTCCCTTTTGACTGCCCCCTCCCTCAATGTTCCCACCTGGTGACCCCCCCTTCTTAACCTATTCTCTCCCTTCACTACTATTTCACTCCCCTCTAATCCCCCCTTTACTGTCCTCATTTTTATCACCCCCCTTACCCTCCTACTGCCTGTAGGACACAATAATTTTTTTATACTACTCAGAGTATGTTACTCCCCATTTGACACCAAACCAATGAGAGTAGATTTCAAACAGTGCTCCTCTCCCTCCCTCCTTTTCCTTTATTTAATGAATGTATGTGTCTATTCACATTATAATCTTAAACTTTACTGATTCAGTTGATCCCTCTTTGAACCAGAACCAGTGAGAATAGTGTTTAAATGCTGTTCCTCTCCCTCTTTCTTTCCCCTCTACTATAGTGTGTTTTAATGCCTCTTTGAATGGCATATCTTACCTTTTCCTATATCATCCTTTCCTTTTATCCCATTACAGTCCCTTTGATCCCCTTAATAAGGTTTTTTTTTTAGTCTTCAGGTTAGTTCATTCATACCCACACCCTCTATCTATGTATAACTCTATTGAACGTCATGATAATCATAAAAATTTCAGTATTGACAGTTATCAGCTCCTCATATAAGGATGTGAATATTTTACTCTTGTTGCATACCAATTTATGTGCATGTGTGTATGAGTGTGGATGTGTGCATGTATGTATGTGTGAGTCTGTGTTTTCCTTGTTTACCTTTTTATGTCTTTCTTGAGTCTTGTAATTGGAGATCAAATTTTCCATTGAGCTCTGGCTTTTTCATCATGAAAGTCTGGAAGTCTCTTATTTCATTAAATGACCATCTCCTTACCTGAAAGTTTATGCTCAGTTTTACTGGGTAGTTAATCCTTGGTTGTAGTCCTAGCTCTCTTGCCCTATGAAATATCAAATTCCAATCCCTCTGATCTTTTAATGTAGATCCTGACTGTAGTTAGGCGATATTTGAATTGTTTCTTTTTGATTGCTTGCAGTATTTTCCCTTAATCCTCTGATTCTGGAATTTGGCTACTATATTTCTTGGAGTTTTCAATTTGGGATCTCTTTCAGGAGGAATCTGGCGAATTCTTTCAAAAACTATTTTATCTTCTGATTCCAGGACCTCAGGACAGTTTTCTTTGACAGTCTCTTGGAGGATGCTCTCTAGGCTGCCTTTCTCATCAAGGCTTTCTGGCAGACCAATAATTCTTAAGTTATCTCTCCTGGATCTGTTCTCTAGGTCAGTTGTTTTTCCAGTGAGATATTTTACACTTTCTTCCAATTTTCAATCGTCATGTTTTGTTTGATTGACTCTTGGTGCATCATAGAGTTCTGGGTTTCAATTTGAATGATTCTAATTTTTAGCGAATTATAGTCTTTGGTTAGTTTTTGAAGGTCCTTTTTAGGGAGGTATTTTCTCCAATTACTTCACTAATTTTACTTTTTAAGGATTTGTTTTCTTCAGTGAAACCTTTTTTTCCAAGTTGATCACTACCTCCCTGATTTTGTCTTTAAAATCTTTCTTAAGCTCCTCCAAGAATGCTATTTGGCCTTGAGACTAGTTCATATTTCCATCTGTGGTCTCAGGTATGGGTAAATAGTCCAAGTCGTCCTCTGTATTTGGTTGTTCTTGACCTACATAATAAACTTGGATCGATTTTCTTGTCTTCCCCTTCTCCTTCTCAAATTCCTTCCTTCCCATTGTAATTTCCTGTTTTTTAATTTCTCAGGCTATGGGCTAAGGGCCTGGTCTTTGACTTTGAATGCTGTAGCCTCTGGATGTCTAATTTGTGGCTAAGGTAGGTGTCTCAGTGAGGTATGATGATGTGCACAGAGTAGTCTGCGGAGGAGGGGTGGTATGGATACTTCAGATTTCTGCCTCTATACCCCTGGGCTACATCTCAGGCAGGCTTTTGCTGGTCAGGTGAGGTGGGGATTGTTGGCACCCCTCCCTCTCTTCCCTTGAGATTCCTTGGGGCCTCAGTTACACCCCTTCTTGATGACTCCCAAGACTGAAGCTATTTCCACTATCTTAGGATTTCTTTCTTTGTGGGAGACTTACCTTTGGGTTTTCTACTTCATGAAGGCGGAATCAGTGGGAACAGCTAGAGTTTACATTGCCATTCTAGCCCCTGCATATACAGGCAGGCAATTTCTAAACTTCCATTCTGGGGGTTGATAGCCCCAGGAGAAGCTGCTGTCTCTGCTGGGGGCTCCAGCCCTCTCTTAACTGGCTCCAATGATTCCTTCTGTCACCTGATGAGAGGCAGGTGCGATTCGTCCTTGGTAAGTTAGCAGGCTGGGGCTTCTTCTCTCGCTGGTGTAGTGTGCTTGTCTGCTCTCAAATCTGAGCTGTGCAGAACCCACATGCTCTGTGCTCTCCCTGTCCAGACCCACTTCGAGCTTTCCTGGGCTGGATTCTGCCACTCTCAGTCTCCCATTGGATTCTGTCATTCTAGAATTCGTTCAGATTCACTGTTTAAGGTTTATTGACGGGATTCACAGAGGAGCTTAGAGAAGTTACTGCTTCCTTCCTGCCATCTTGGCTCCACCAAAATGTGTTTCTTATAGACAGCATATTGTAGGAGTATGTTTTTTAATCCATTCTGCTATCCACCTCTGTTTTTTTTTTTTTGAGAGTTCATCCCATTCACATTCACAGTTATGATTACTATCTGTGTCTTTCCCTCCATCCTATTCCCTCTCCTGTTTATACTTTTATTTCTCTTTTCTTCCTTCCCCTCCTTAGGAGTTTTCCTTTTGATCTTCACCTCCCTCCATATTCCCTCCCCCTTACTACTCTTTACCTCTCTTTTTTACCATCCCCCTTTCCCCCCTTACCCCTCCTATTGCCTGTAGGGCACAATAGATTTTTATACTTAACAGAGTATGTTATTCACTCCTAGAACCAAACCAGGGAGAATAAATTTCATATAGTGCTCCTCTTCCTCCTTCTTTTCACTCTACTATTATGAGTTTTTCTTTCTTTTCATGTTATAATCCTAAACTTAACTGATTATGTTAATGCACCCTTGAGCCAAAACCAATGAGAGTAAAGTTCATATAATGTTCATCTCCCTCCCTTCTTTCCCTCTACAATAATATGTTTTTATACCTCTGTATGTGGCATAATTTACCCTTTTCTGCCTCCTCCTTTCTTTTTTTCCCATTACAATCCCTTTGCACCCCTCAATAAGATTTTTTTATCATCAGATTAGTTCTTTTCTACCCACACCCTCTATCTATGTATATCCCTTTTAAATGTTGTGATAACTATATAAATCTCAATATTGGCAGGTTCCCATATAGGGATATAAACAGCTTGCTCTTATTGAATCATAAGTTATGTGTATGTGTATATGTGTGTGCGTTTTCCTTGTTTACCCTTTTATGTCTCTCTTGAGTCTTGTACTTGAAGATAAAATTTTCTATTGAGCTCTGGCTTTTTCATCAGGAAAGTCTGGAAGTCCCTTATTTCACTGAATGACCCTCTCCTTGCCTAAAAGATTATGCTTAACTTTGCTGGATAGTTGATCCTTGGTTGCAGTCCTAGCTCTTTTCTCTTACAAAATATCATATTCTAATCCCTCTAATCTTTTAATGTAGAAGCTGCTAGGTCCTATGTAATCCTGATTGTAGTTCTACAATATTTGAATTGTTTCTTTTTGGCTGCTTGTAGTATTTTCTCCTTGACCTTATAATTCTGCAATTTGGCTACTATATTTCTTGGAGTTTTCAATTTGGGATCTCTGTCAGGAGTCTGGTGAATTATTTCAATAACTATTTTACCCTCTGATTCTAGGACCTCAGGACAGTTTTCTTTGGTAATTTCTTGGAGGATGTCGTCCAGGCTGTTTTTTTCATCATTATTTTCCGGTAGACCAATATTTTTTTTTCATTTTTTTCTCCTGGATTTGTTCTCCAGGTCAGTTGTTTTTCCAATGAGACATTGTACATTTTCTTCTAATTTTTCAGTCTTTATGTTTTGTTTGACTGATTCTTGATGTGTCATAGAATCATTGGCTTCGACTTGACTGATTCTAATTTTTAGTGAATTATTTTGCTCAGTTACTTTTTGAAGTTACTTTTCCATATGTTCAGATTTCATTTTAGGGAGGTATTTTATCCAGTTAGATTTTAAATCTCCCATCCCAGTTCACAAATTTTACTTTTTAAGGATTTGTTTTCTTCAGTGAGTTTTTTTTTCCATTTAGTCATTTTAAAAGAATTCGTCAATTTATCTTCTACCTGTATAATTTGGGTTTTAAAATCTTTCTTGAGCTCTTCCAAGAATGCTTTTTGTGCTTGAGATTAGTTCATATTTCCTTCTGTGGTCTCAGGTGTGGATATACAGTTGATGGTATCTCCTGGAACTGATTCTTCTCATTCACAATAATAGGATTCATTCATCTTTGGTTGTTTTCAGCCCATTGTGATCACCTGTTTCTTGGATTTTAAAGTGGATTTCTGCTTCTGGGGTACAGAGGGCTCTGATCCAGCTTCTCAAGCTGGGAGCTAGGGGCCTGGTTGTTTACTTTGTGTACTGTAGCCTCTGGGTGTGTAGATTGAGGCCAAGGCCAGGATTCTCAGTGTTTCCCCTGGGTTACCCTGAGGCTCACAGAGTAACCTGTGGGGGAGGGATTCAGATTTCCACCTCTGTGCCCCTGGGCTAGAGCTCAGGAGACTCAGCAGCTGGCAAACTGCCATGCTCATATCTGCAGATTTCCTTGATTGTGCCAAGACTCACCTGGGCTTCTGGTGTTAGCACTTGCTGGCTCCACCCCACTGGGCTTTGTGATTTCCAGCTGGTCAGCTGAGATGGGGCTTGTTGGGACCCCTCCCACCCTTCACTTCAGGCTCCACACAGACTCAGTCATACCCTTCCTCTAGGACTCCCAACCTGCCACTGCTTCCACTATTTCAGGATTTTACATGGGGGCAGTAATCTCTGGGTTTACTCCTCTGTCTTGGGTCCTGGAAGTTCAGGTAGGTGAATTTTAAAGATACAGGCTGTGGGCTGATAGCCCCAGGAGAAGTTGCTATTGCTGCCATGGGCCCTGAGCTTTCTCTTACCCAGCTCCAAACGATTTTCCGTCCTGCAGTGAGAGGACTGTAAAGCCAGGGCTCACTCTCACTCTGCTGTGGTCTGTTCTCAGGTCTGTGCTGGTGCAGCCTGTGTGCTCCATGCTGCCCCTGCCCAGTCCTATATACAAACTTTCATAGACTGGGAATCTGCCATATTCTGTCTCCCAATGGATTCTGTCACTCTAAAATCTGTTCGGATTCACTTTTTAGAGGTTACAGATGGAATTGACAGAGGAGTTCAGATGAGTTCCTGCTTTCACTCTGCCATCTTTGCTTCACCCCCTTTGGTTATCTTTTCATACTCAGGCATCTTTACTACCATTTTTATTATTTTTCCCTCCTTTCTTCCAGTATACCAAGTGTGAAAAGGGGAGGGTTTTGCAGAGCAATGTTCCACATTGAGAAGTCCACAACCTATGCATTACTCTTACAAATACTAATCATGACTCCCTTTTTGCACAGTGTTTAGGTAGAGCTAACATAGCTTGCTTTGAAATTCCAGTTGAACAGAACTGGAATTTATTACCTCAATTGTTTTTTTTTTTTTTTACTATACTTGTGGTTTTACTGGTATAAAGAGATCCTTGTAAGGGACTTCCTCTACCAATACAGATTGGCAGGTTCTTTGAAACTTAGACTCTTACTGAAAGATTAAGAGATTGGTTGAGGGTCATCTAGCTTGGAAATGTCAGAAGCAGAATTTTGATAGACTTCTTCCTGATTCTCAGGCTAGCTATATAATCCACCCAGCCACCATTGATTTTTTCAAATATCAATTATTTTGTCATAGAATTAATAATATTTATTTATTTATTTGTTTGTTTGTTTTTCTTTTTGGAGGGCAATTGGGGTTGTTACTTGCCCAAGGTCACACGGCTAGTTTTTTTTTGTTTGTTTTGTTTTGTTTTTTTAATTTTGTGTGTGTGTGTGTTAAGTGTCTGAGGCCAGATTTGAACTCAGGTCCCCCTTACTCCAGGGCTGGTGCCCTATTCACTACACCACCCAGCCGACCCTATTTATTTTTTTTTACTAGTATTTTATTTTTTCATATTACATGTAGTGATAGTCTTCAACATTCATTGTTTTGCTGAGAAGAGCTAAGTCTATCATAATTAATCATTGCACAGTATTGTTCTTGCTGTGTACAATGTTCTTCTGGTTCTGTTCACTTCATTCAGCATCAGTTCATTTAAGTTTTTTTCAGGTTTTTCTGAAATCCACCTGCTCATTTTTTCTTATAGAACAATATGATTCCTTCACAATCATATACCAAAACTTGGTGAACCATTCTCCAATTGATGGCCATCCCCTCAGTTTCCAATTCTTTGCCACAACAAAAAGAGCTGCTATCAATATTTTTGTACATGTGGATCCTTTTCACTTTTTTATGATCTCTTTGGGATACAGACCTAGTAGTGATATTATCACAGAACTTATTAGATAATGTGGAATTACACTAGAAGAGTCACCCAAGGTCACCCAAGGGGGTGGCTAGGTAGTACAGTGAATAGAGCACCCACCTTGGAATCAGGAGGACCTGAGTTCAAATCTGGCCTCAGACTCTTAACACTCACTAGCTGAGTGACCTTGAGCAAGTCACTTAACCCCAATTGCCCTTACCCCCCTCCAAAAATAAAGCAAAAAAAAAAGTCACCCAAGAGTTTACACCCTTTGACCCAAATGATGCCAGTACTAGACGTGGAAGTGACTGAGTGTTATCGGAATGGGAATTTGAAGATATTCCCTGCCCTTAGGCCCCTTGATAGGCTTAACTGACTCTGAGAACCTTACTTAATTTGAAAATATACTCTGTTCCCTAATAGGCTGAATGTGGTCACATGGTCACAAATCAAGCAGGAGGATTGATTTTCAAGAATGTCCACACCTTGTTACTTTGTGATTGGGCAGTGGGTAAAAATAGTTTAACAATCTTGCTTTAATCAAACATATGTAATTTACCTAGTTCAGGGGGAAAATGTCAGCACCCCAAACTTCAGAGAACACAGACAGAAGTTACAAGCAAACACAAAAATACAAACAGAGAAATACATCAATACCTAGTTAGTTACCAGAGAGGGAAGCACCAACATCTGGGTTTTCAGATGCCCAGAGTCTCCTCTGGTCAAATCACACAACTCTTCTCAAAGTGAGCCACACAGCAAAAGCTCACATCAGGGTACATATAGCCTTCTCCTGGATCAGAGAATGTCACAACCCCAATGATGGTAATGGCAGAAAGATAGGTCACTCACACACACACACACACACACACACACACACACACACACACACACATATGTCTCAAGAATTCTTAGCAAACTATTTTTCTTTTTTTCTTTTACATTTTGTTTTGTTTTCACATCAACTAGGTGCTTCTTCATTCTTTTCTTCCAGAGAGCCATCCCCTGTAAACAGAGAATTTATTTTTTTTAAAAAGGGTAAGGGAACAGTTCAGGACAACAAAACAAGACATTGAAAAAGAAGTCTAATATTGTATCCCATGTTCCACATTTGCCATCCCTTACCTGGGCAAAGAAGGGAGGACAGATGTTTTCTCAGAAACCCTAATTTGGTCATATTTGTTTAAAATGTTTTGTTATCTCCACTCTTATTGTTTTAATAATTTAGTATACTGTTTTCTTTGTTCTGTTTACTTCACTTTGCATCACCTATCATTTCATTCTCCCCAAGTTTGTCTCTATTCTTCATATTAATTGATTCAATGGAGGAGTAATATTCCAATCTATTTATGTACAATTTGTTTAGCCATTCCCAATTGTTGGGCTTCTGCTTTGTTTACAATTCTTTTTTTTAATGCTTTATTAACTTCTCGTTTACATCATTCATTTATGCCAGATTTTGAGTTACAATTTTTCCCCATTTTTCCCCTACCCACCACCCCAGAAGAGCAGTCCCACAAGAAATCCCATCATCCAATCTGCTCTCTCCCATATCTTCTCCCATGTCCCTTTCAACTTTACCATTAGGGCAAGGTGAATATCGGTGTCCCAATGCCTGCACATCTTACGTCCCAATTACATGCAAAATAGTATTAATAATAGTATTCATATATATTTGAAACATTTAATTTTAAAACTTCGAATTTCTGATCTATTCCCTTCCTCCCTTGTCACCAATTCCCTCTGGGAAGATAAGCAATTCAGTATGTGTTGTACATGTATAGCTATGCAAAACATTACCATAGGAGATATAATGTAAAAGGCTGCTTATATTTCCCTCCCACCCATCCCACCCCCCACCTGGTCCATTCCCTACTTTGATCCTGACCTTCTTTGATAGTGGGTACTTCCAACCTCCCCTCCCCCCAGAATGCCCTCCCCTCCATCATGCTCCCTCTCATACCTCTTACCCCCACTCTCCTGCATGGTGAGATATCCTATTCAGTGTGCATGTCATTCTCTCCCTGAGCCAAATTCAGTGAGAATATGGTTTTGCCTTTTTGTCTTCTTGTTCTTCCCCTCCCCTGCAACCACTTCCCCTTGCTTCTTCTACATGAGATAGTTTATCCTACCCTGTCTCTCCCCATCTCCTCTTGCCACTGTATTCTCTCACCTCTTAACTTCACCCCTTAAGTATCATCCCTTCCCAACAGACTCAACATGTGCCCTCTATCCATGTATAATTGTAACCATATACACACACATTCACATATGTATTCATATGCCCATATAACCTTCTTCAATTATTTTCATACTGAGAAAGGTTTCATCAGTCACAGTTATTGTTTTTCCATATAGGAATGTTCAGCTTTGATAAGTTCCTTTTGATTTCTTTTCCCTGATTACCTTCTCAAGCATCTCTTGCTTTTTGTGTCTGAATGTCAAATTTTCTATTTGACTCTGTTTTTTTCCTCAAGAATGCTTGAAAGTCCTCTATTCCACTGAATGACCATATTTTCCCCTGAAACAAGATACTCAGTTTTGCTGGGTAGGTGACCCTTGGCTTCAATCCCAGCTCTTTTGCCCTCTGAAATATCATATTCCATGCCCTTCTATCCCTCAGTGTAGAAGCTGCCAGGTCCTGTGCTATTCTGATTGTGTTTCCACAATATTGAAATTGTTTCTTCCTGGCTGCTTGTAGTATTTTTTCCTTGATCTGGGAGTTCTGGAACCTGGCTATAATATTCCTAGGAGTTTTCTTTTTGGGATCTTTTTCAGGAGGTGATTGGTGGATTCTTTCAACCTCTATTTAGCCCTCTGGGTCTAAAACATCAGGGCAGTTTTTCTTGAGAATTTCTTTAAGGATGATTTCTAGGTTCTTTCTTTGATCATGGCTTTCAGGTAGTCCAATAATTTTTAAATTATCTCTCCTGGATCTATTTTCCAGGTCAGTGGTTTTTCCCATGAGATATTTCACATTGCCTTCTAATATTTCATTTGTTTGGATCTGTTTAACAGCATCTTGATTTCTCATAAAGTCACTAGCTTCCATTTGCTCCAGTCTAACTCTGAAGGAATGAATCTCCTCAGTGAGCTTTTGAGATTATTTTCCATCTGGCAAAGTCGGCTTTTTAAGGCATTCTTCTCCTCATTGGCTTTCTGAGCCTCTTTTGCCATTTGAGTTAGTCTGTTTTTTAAGGTGTTATTTTCCTCAGTCAGGCTGTTGACTGTCATTTCATACTTATTTCATACTTTTCTTGCATCTTTATAATTTCTCTCCCCAATTTTCCCCCACTTCTCTTATCTGCTTCTTAAGGTCCTCTGTGACCTGTAGCCAGCTTGTATTTTCATTTGGGGCTTTTGGTGCAGGAGTTCTGACCTCACAGTCCTCCTCCATGCTTTGATCCTCTTTGTCCCTAAAATAGGAGTCCAATTTTGATTTTTTTCTGTTTATTTTGTTTCTTTTGCCTAGGTTGCCACTTAATTACTTGATTTTTGGGCTTGTTGCCACAGTAGGACTATGGCACCAGACAGGAGAGCTTCTGCCCAAATGTGGGGCCTTCACAGCTTCTGCAGGGTCGGTGGCCTCTGTAAAGCCTCCACACGCTCTGGCATACCCACCCCAGACCTCCACCCCAGACCACAATCCAGATCTAGGCAAGTTTAAAGCAAGAGCAATTAACCCCCAGACTGATTGCTGGATCTCCCTACATTTCGCAGACCAGGAGCTAGAGCCACCACTGATGCTGCAAAATGGCTTCTGCACTGAGTTTCTTCTGCAGCTTTTCGCCCCCAGGGGAGGAAGCCAAAGAGTTCCCCAAATACTGGTCCCAAAGTCCATAGGACACTAACCTCTCACTTTGTCCTAGGCATATCTGTGCTGATAATTCTGGAATTGCCACAGCTACTGGTATTCTGGGTTCCCTGCAGCCGGCTTCTGGCCCAGCCGGCCTAGCACTAAAACCACTGCTCACCTGTGCCTGGGCTTGGCTCCCAGAGTGCTGCCCTGTTGGTTCCCAGCCACAGTGCTGCCTGCTCTCAGAGCCCTGCGCTGGCCGCTCCCTGCAGGGCTGCTGGGCTGTCCTCAGCAGGAGGTTAGCTTCTCTGTGCCATTCTGTGGGTGCTGGGGCGCCAGAAATTGTTCAGAGTCCCATTTTACATGGTTTGGAGGTAATCTGTGGGCAAAGCACCTTGGAAGTGCTGTTTCTCCACCGCCATCTTGGCCAAGTAAATTGAATTTTAGTGAGAGAGAGTTGTACAAAGCCCCCAGCCTCACTTTCTCCTCCAGAGTCAGCTGGGTTCAGTGGTGAGATATAGATCAGGATGAGTAGAGATGGCCCTTGAAGGCAAAGCTAAAAGCAGCAAACCTCAGGTCAAATACATTTGGCAATGTTGCTTCTAAATTATTATAATTAATGTCAATAGCTGCCTTCTCTGTTAACAGCTGCAAAAGTGGAAAGTTACATGTATTGTCAGTGGCAATCCCTATATTTGATAGTTTTGCTGACTGACTTCTTTGGGAGAAGGGTATTATTGGTTGGGAAGTTTCAAAACAATTTATCAGTTGAAATTTCAAAAATGATTTTATTGAAAAATGATCACACAGGAGATTAGAAAATAGGATTTATCATCAATAGTTATTGTTCTCAGCTGCTACCTATTTTTGAGTGAAGGCGACCATGTAAAATACTGTTCCTAATCTTTTTCCATTCCTTTGGAATATTTTCATCTTTGAGATATTGAATAAATTATCACTATGTTTGTGAAATTATGTTACATCCAATACAGATTACATCTGTATGTACTCATATCTAGATAACTCTTTTCACCTTTATCTTAAGTACCATTTCCTTCACTTAGTGCATAAGATTATTGAGGTGGTAGACCCCAAATGTGGTGGATTCACTGCCGTTGTTAATGAGAATAAATTGGCATGGAAATTCCAAGAAACTTTTCATTTCATATCAGTTTGTTTTCATCTTGCCACTTTCATCCATGGATGCTCTTGGGATGATTTCACAACGTGCCCTCTCTAGGCCAATTTTTCCTCAGACTGCTTGCTTTTCATTGTTTTTTGAAGCAGTACAGCTTTCCGTCTTTCAACATTCTTCTCTCTACAGTTTGCAAATGAATTTATACCCTAACCAGTGTTGCCTTTGGCTTCCATGTGTTTCCACTTCAGTTTAAGTCGAGAAACATTTAATTAAAAACCTACTTTGTGTAAGACTGCTAGGCTCTGAGAATTTGAAGACAAAAAAGGAATGAAAACAAGGAGATGAAGTGCTTTGGAATGGAGGCGATTTCTGGGTTCTTTTTGTTTCCTCATTTTGGTAATTACTTTCCATTGTTTAAATTTATCTAAGAAATGGTGACAGTCATTTCTTTCCTCATGTTATAGTTGCTGGCTTAAAAAAAATCATATATAGGGTGGCTAGCTGGCACAGTGAATAGAGAGCCGGCCCTGGAGTCAGAAGGACCTGTGTTTGGATCCGGCCTCAGACACTTAATGCACACACAAACAAAAACCTAGCCATGTTACCTTGGGCAAGTCACTTAACCCCAAATGCCCTCCAAAAAGCAAACAAAAAATCAGATATAGTTGGTGTTGTTTTTGCATACATTGTTTTTTTTTAACTCTTGATTCTAATTTGGTGTTGATTCTTGTTATTACTTCAATCTAGAGATTGCCAAACTGTGGTCACAGATCCAGCCTGATGCTTTCATAAAGCAAGCTAAGAATGACTTTTTACATATTTAATAAAGTTTTTATTTTAAATTCTTTAGATTAGAGCCCAATCAGTTAAACTGACAGCATATAGACAAATTATGTGGAAAGGACTTCCATGTCAGTACCTGTTTGTCATCTATTGAGATGTGCTCATTTTTTCCTTTGTCACAATGGAGAGTTTTGAATGGGGAAAATGTACATAGAGAAGTAATTGTGATGCAAAAAAATTTAAAGACAATATAATTTTCATTTTAGGGGGTGTTGTTGAGTGCTCGCTACATGAACATTTTCAACTCTACTTAAAAAGAATATTTCTGAGTAAAATTGTGAGGCTTCTGAGTAGATAAATACATTTTTATTAAGCACAATATATTAGAATGAATATATATATATCCTTTTATTTCCATTGCTTGATCATGAACTGTATTTTCAAATGCAGTTTTTTTGCCATGGACCCACTTTTACAATGAAGTTACCATTAACAAAATATAGGTTAGTTTTAAGGATATGGTCTTTATCCATAGAATTGTTTTACAATTTCATCCTCTGCAAAAGATATTGGCCCATACCTGTTCTCTTTTCCATGGTAGTCTGTTTATGTTTACCATACATAGGCCCGTCAAGGTAAGGTGACCAAATGTCCCATCAGTCGATCAATAAGTATTTTTTGTTGTTCTACCTTTGTTTTCAGTCATGCCTGACTCTTCATGACCCCTTTTGGGGTTTTCTTGGTAGAGATACTGTAATGGTTTGCCCTTTTCTTCTTCAGCTCATTTTATAGATGAGGAAATTGAGGCAAAACGGGGTTAAATGACTTGCCCAGGGTCACACGTATAGTTAAGTGTCTGACACCAGATTTGAACTCAGGAAAATGAGTCTTCCTGACTCCAGACCTGGCAACTCTATCTACTGTGCCACCTAGTACCCTTAAGCATTTATTAAGTGCTTACATTTTATTTATGATCTCTGGGGACTTAATAAAAACAATTCCTTTATATGCTCTGGTAGTGAACCTCTGAGCCCTTCTTTCATTTAGCTACAATTTCTTCCTCTCTTCTGTTTTTTCCTTTTGTGTGTTTGTGGAAAATGTCAACTCATGTATCAATGCAGGTCACACATTAAGAGTAACAACAGTTAAATTATTTGTAAGTAATCTAAGAATTATAGTGTTTTTAGTACCCTCTGCCCCATTATTATGTTCCCTTCTACTACCGTCTTATTACAGAACTGGGCCCAGCAGGACTGAGGGCCATTTTGTATTTTTACCTGTTTCCAGAATTATCATGGCCAAAAAATTAGTCATCTAGTGGCCAGCCATCTGGTGAAAAGCCTTTCTATATTTAGCCAGGCTGCTCCTTGGACACCACACACACAAGCCTATTTTTGAATCCTTTTCAGCATGGCGTAACATTCCAGAGCTTGGACTCTGCTGGAGTAGCCTTTGAGAAACTCCTGGTCCCCTTCATGCCATAATTAAGCATAAGAAGGGAGACTTGGGTAAAGACATTGATTTTAGAAACAAGAAAAAAATGCAGCTGCAATTCTGAGGTCCTTTGAAATGAATAAGAAATACAATATTGATAAGGAAGAAAAGAGTCAGTTCTCTATTTGAATACCTATGGCAACATCTCTCAAGAGAATTCTCTCTTTCCTATTAGAAGTTAGAGATGAATATGTTCTTTGAATGGTAAATTAGAGATGCAAGAGAAGGGGGATTTTTGTTCACTTTGTTCAATTATGTGTGGGTAACAAAAAATAACATTTCTTGGAAGCTGAATAATTTCATGATTATAAAGAAAATTTCAATTGCATGTTCGCAATCTGTATTCATTTCATTGCCATTAAGGGCAAATTATACCACCTGATTTAGGAGGAAAATAAAAGAATTGGGATGCTTTCTGAGAAGTAACAGCTCTTACTTCTGACCCCTGTATTCAAGCACATTCAACTGCATCAGTTTGTACAAGAAACAGCAAACATGTGAATTGAAACTGAAAAACAAGGTGTCAACAACAAAGGTTAGGAAGGAAAAATACAGCTCTTTTCAGACACAGATTGGTATTTAACATACTTATGCAAAGTCCTTTGTAAATGTAGGCACTAAATTAGTGGAGATCATCTTTAGAAGGAACAAAGTTTCAATGGACCTATACCAGTGGTATTTTCACAAGTCAGATATTTATATCTACAACCACATTTCTCTCTTAATTAGAAACCAAGATAACACCTAAAATGAAAAACAACGTCAAGGTCATATCTCTGAACCTTCAGAGAGATGGCCTTTATTCCTCAATTGAAAAATTTGTGTGCAGATTCTTCAATTAGTGCCATCAAGTTACTTTACCCTCTAAAAGAAAACACTCCTGTTAAATATTCAATCACTTCATGTTTTGTCATTCCCCAATTTACCTCCCACAAATCCAAAAGTTAAAGTTTTAAAAGTGTTTTCTCTGGATAAAAACAGGCTTTCAATTCATCTATGTTCAATTTGTCACACTCACTTTTTCAAGGATGTGTTAACTCCTTTGTATGAGCATTGATTGAGGCCCTCTTAACTTAAGCAGTCCATCTCAAGGGTTTCGATGGCCTTATTCCTTGTGGTCTACCTTGAAGCATTTTGTACACCAAGCCTGGCCACTAGATCTTATATTTGAATGCAAAGCTTTTCCAACCTGGTAGGATAGTCCAGAACTTACAGTTGACTGGCATGATTTTAGATGGCTCAGGCTGACCTGGATGCCATGATAAGAAACTGGAAGAAGATAGCTGTGGAGGTGAAGTAAAGGGCTAACTACTTCCATTTGGCTAAAAATGAAGATCTAGGAATTTTCTACTTTGTTAAAACACAATGTAGAATATGTTTATTCTGAAGTTAGCTAAGCAAAGAACCTGAGGGTTGTAATGGGCTAGATGTTATCTTCCTTTCCATGTAGAATTCTTCTCTTCAACAACCCTGACAGGTACCCAATTTTTTTTGGTTCAGATGCTTCCAGGGATAGAGAACTAACTACCTCTGGAAGGAGCCCATTCCTTTTTTTTTTCAGATAACTTGAATTGTTAGAAAGTGCTTCTTTATGTTGGGGTCAAACTTGCCTCTCTGTATCCTTCACCAGTTTTGCCCTCTGGAACAACATAGCCTATTAATTCCTCTTTAGTATGACAGTTTTTCAGATGTTTACAAATAACCCTCTTTTTCTTGCTATTTTCTCCTTTCCAGGCTAAGAATTCTCTCTTCCTTCAAACATTCAGTACATGATAATATTTTGAATCTCCACACAAGCTCAATCATTCTGCCTTGCACATGCCCTTGTTTGTCACTGTCTATCTAAAAGTGTCTTGGCTATAACTAACTTCAGATGTGATCTCACTAGCCAAAAATACAGGAGGCTTATTACCTCCCTGATTATATGCACCATACTGCTTTTAATGTACTCTGACATCACATTAGCTATTTTGACAAGTATATCTCAGTTGTGATTTACTGAGTTTGGATTTCCAATAAAAGTGCTAAAGAACTTTGTCTAGGCTTTTTAAATATATAAATGCTTGTCCAACTAGGCTTCCCCCATTCTATATTTATGTAGTTGATTTTTTTTCCAAACTCGATTTGATTTTAATACGGGGATAAAAATTTTGACCTCAAAAATTTTAAATCCTGGTGCCCAGTAAAGAAGGTGGCAACTTTTCACTTAAAAAAAACCTGTTGTTGGGGCAGCTAGGTGGCACAGTGAATATAACACCGGCTCTGGAGTCAGAAGGAGACCTAAGTTTAAATCCGGCCTCAGACACTTAAACACTTACTAGCTGTGTGACCTTGCGCAAGTCACTTAACCCCAATTACCCTGACCTCCCGCCTCCAAAATTTTTTTTTAAAGACTTGTTCTGATATTTTGTAGCCAAACTCTTGGGAAAGGTATGGTAAAACTTCTTCCTTTTGGTGGTAATAGCACTGCCAAACATCTGGAAGCCGTATTTGCCTTTCAGAGATTTGATCTAGGTGTCCTGAATGTTTTAGTTTTACACTATTTTTCAGATGCCTCGTGGTGTGAAGGATGTGAACTCAGGTTCTCTAACACTATGCCACCTAGATGATGAACTGTATTTTTGTTATGCCAGCATCAACCTACCCATGTACCAATAGACTCATCAATGAAAGGTTGGGCAACAATAGATTATTTGGGGGTCTTTGTCCATACTTACTTCATGAAAACCATCTAATAGGTTATAAGGGAATTGAAGTCAGAATTATTTAGATGAAGTGCCCATAATGACAAAGACACAGTTCTTTTGAAGTATTATAATAATGATTCACAAGATGTGAAATGTGATATAATCTATTTCTAGCATACATGATACATCAGTATTCACAAAATAAAGAGTTAGACCACACTCACAAAATGGGATGGGCAAATTCCCATGCTATCAACCAAAAATTGTTGGGATAATACATAATGCTTGCGATTTTCCTGTCCCTCAGAAGAAAATGAAACATGTGACTTGCTCTACTGGCCAGGCAGAAAAAATTACTTGGAGGGTCTTTGGACTGGTTCAGTCCCGGTAAGAACTTGGATTAAACCCGTGTGTGTGTGTGTGTGTGTGTGTGTGTGTGTGTGTGTGTGTGTTAGAAATAACCAGCAGAGAAAAGCCGCTAACATTAAGGGAGTCTGGGAAAGGCTTTTTACAGGTAGTATGGTTTTCACTGAGACTGAAGGAAACTGGGAAATCCTAGAGGTAGAAATGAAAAGAGAGATAATTCCAGGCATGGGAGATAGCTAGAAAAATGCCCAGAGTTGGGCCACAGGGTGTCTTATTAGAGGAGCAGCAAGGAAGCCAGTGTCACTGGCTTGTAAAGTGTGTGGAAGGGCATAAAGTGTAAGAAGACGGGAAGGGAAGGAGGAGCTATGGTTATAAAGATCCTTAAAAACCAGACAGAATATTTTATATTTGATCCTGGAGGTAATGGGTACCCACTGGAGCTTATTGAAGTGGGAGTGTGACATGGTCAGACCTACCCTTTAGGAAGAATACTTTGGTAGGTGAGTGGAGGATGGGCTGAAGTGTGTAAAGACTTTAGACAAAGAGACTAACCCAGGTCTATTTTTGCAATAATAGGCATGAGGTGATGAGGACTTGTACCCAGGTGGCAGCGTCAGAGGAAATAAGGGGACATTTATGACAGATGTTGGGAATGTAGGAATCAACAGGATTTGGCAACAGATTGGATATGGGGGTGAGAGAGCCTGAGGTGTCGAGGATGACCCCTGGCTTTGAGCCTGGCTTATTGAGAGCATGATGAAATAATGCCACAGTAATGGGGAAGTTCGGAAGAACAGAGGTTTGGGGGCGGGGCTAAGATGAATTCAGTTTTGGATGTGTTTAGTTTAAGATATTTTTGGGACATTCAACTTGAGTCATCCAATAGGCAATTTGGGAAGTGAGACTGGAGATCAGGAGAGAGGTTAGGATTAATTAAACATATCTGAGAATCATCTTTAATGGAATGATAACTGACACCATTGGATCTGATCAGATCACTAAGTAAAATAATATGGAGGGAGAATACAAGAGGGTCTCTCTGCAGTGTGCCTTCTGACTTCATTGTTCAACTGAAATATCTCTCTCCAAAGATGGCAGTGATTTCTTAACTGAAGAATCTAATGGCCTTCTCTCAATCCTCCCTGCAGCCTTTGACACTGTCAGTAACCCACTTCTCTTTGGTATTCTCTCTGGGTTTTCCTGATACTGCTCTATCCTGGTTTTCCTGCCTGTTTCACAATTCCTTTTCAGTCTCCTTTTCTGGATCATCATCCAGATCATGACCTGTTTTGATCATATGGGTCCTCAAGGTATCAAAAGATACTGTTACCATTATCAGGTGTTAAGTATGAACTGAAGGAACCTCAGAGGAGGAGAGATTACTGAATGATGGTGATAGAGGAAGAATCTGGAAGTGACAATGGGGAACAAGGTATATTTTTATTCTGCCACTTTGACCATTGAGTTGGGGGCATAAATGAGAGTATAGCCAGTATTGGAAATACATGTATGTATATGTATATATCTTTAAGGTTTACAAAACTCAGAGATCTATGTCATCAGAAGAGCATAAGTTCTCATTGAATGAAGATAGAAGGGGTGAGGAAGGAAAATGTTTAAAATGAAAATAAGTATTTTTCCTATAGTGCAGACATTCCAAAGAGTACAATGGAAGGGGTGAATAGATCTTGACTGGAACTTTTCAGGGGTCAAGTTGATAGGGATAGGAACAAGGGAGTGGAGTGATGGGGAACGGCATTTGCACAATGACAACCTTGATTTCAGAATTACTGGATTGGGGAGCTTAATGGTACGATGGAAGTCTGGCAGTTTATTGAGAAATGAGTCTAAACAGGTTATATGCTTATACTCACCAAAAAGGAGAAAATGTTAGAACAATATGTCAGGAAATTAAACTGAAATGCCCCAAACTTAGGGTCCCACTCAACAGCTATGAGTAAAAGAAATTTCTCAGGTTCTGTCAGGTTAATTGTTTCATATAGATATACCTTCCACTGAATATTTTGTTCCCTTATCCCTTCCAAAGGCCATCTTCTGGGGAAATGTCCCTTATTTATGGCTCAAAGAATCCAGATACAAAGAAGTAGAGATGGTTGGCTTCTTCCAATTTTCTTGTGCCTTTGAGTTAAAAGATGCCCAGACTTGTCTGTTGTTACCATAGCAACACCCCCCCCCTTCCCTACCCCCATGTGGTTAAGTAATCTCTGACTTTCAGCTCACTCTAAAACAATGTTCCACAGGTCAGCTAGCTTTGTGGAATCCACAGTTAGACAAGCTTGTTTATAGTAAGTTATGAGCATCAGACAAACAACTTCCTAACAGACTATCCCTGAAAACAAATCAAAATTGTCTTTGCTCTAACCGAATAAGAAGAGACAGACTTAAAAAAAAGTTTCTTTAATATCTTCAAAGCACAGAGCAGAAAATCGTTTGCATTATTAAAAAAAAGAGAAGAGAACAGACAGTTACATTCAGGAGTCATCTGAAACTGTCAGAAAATGTGTAATGTACAAACTATTTCCCAACAGTATTTACTACTCCACTGCATCTATGATCTCACTGATGTGTGTATTTCCTCCAGTGGTGCAAATTGCAGCACATCCATGCGTGCTCATCCTGTATATACAGCTTTCTGCCATGTCTTCTTATAAGTTAATGGATATTGGGGAGAAAATAAGATTCAAATGATTTACTTCATTTCACATTCTTCATCCAGTTGTTTGGCACTGGAAAAAGTGACCATAGTTTGAAGGAAACCTACCAATTGTGGATCCTAAATTCAACTAATGTAAATGAAGTCTTTTTTTTGTTTGTTTGTTTGTTTCTCCTTAACAAACAACAGATATTGATTCTGCTGTGCCCCTAGCCAGTTTCAGCTGCCTTGACATTTAAAAATGTTAATTAAATAGCTTTCATTGAATTCTTTACCTGTTTGAAAGTGGTTTAAAATAAAATACTACTGATTTCATAATTATGAAAGGAATTTGCTCAATCAAATACAATAACATTGAGATGTCTGCTGGATTTACATGAATGCAAAAGAGGTAAGTGCCTTCAAAAACCATCACTCACCATGGTCATTTCACAGTGAAATAGATAGTCTTACTGCTGTAGATGGACACAAGCTTTATCTACATATATGAATCATTTTCATATTTTGGATAATTAATTATAACCATGATTACACATTTTGTCTCTTCTTCTGATATGCTGGTTTTCTCTGTATGTAGCATCTTGCTTGAAATAATGTTTTATCAGAAGTATGCCTTTATGATAGATGAGAAATTACTGAGTGGATTTTCTTTTTATTTTGTTTTAGTAAGGTGTTATTCGACTGCGCTTGTTGGGGCTTGAATTGAATGTGATTAATTTTGGGTGGAAAAAGGTTTGAATAAACTTTTCACAGTGATGTTAATGGCTTTTCCCCAAGAACTATGACTAGGCAACAGTTGATGTGGAAAAAGACATTACCTGGGGGTTTCAGTTAACAACAAGTTCTCAGCAGTTTGATGTGACAGCCTGAAAGGTCACAGAGATCACAGTTCTGGAGCTTGGAAAGATCTTAAAAGCCATCTTTTCCAAAGTCTTTATTTTCTAGCTGACAAAGCCTACAACTTGGAAGATGGTGTCACTTGCTCAAGGTCACACAGGTAGCGACACAAGTGGAATATGAACTCAGATCCTTTGAATCCAAAACCAGTAAATTTTCACATTATACCATGACTGAGCCTGAGATGTGTCTGCATTTGTTTTTGTTTTGTTGTTTGGTCATTTTTTAATCATGTTTGACTCTTTGTGACACCTTTTGTGGTTTTCTTTTTTTTCCTCTGCATTTCGTAGTTTTTTTTTTTAAATTTTAATTTTAAACAAATGCTTTATTAACTTCTGTTTTACATCATTCATTTCCGCCAGATTTTGAGTTACAAATTTTCCCAATTATTCCCCTACCCACCACGCCAGAAGAGCAGTTCCACAAGATAGCCCCTCATCCAATCTGTTCTCTCCCATATCTTCTCCCATACCCACTTCAACTTTACCATTAGGGCGAGGTGAATCTCTGTGCCCCAATGCCTGAACATCTTATCTCCCAATTACATGCAAAATAGTATTAATAATAGTATATATATGAAACATTTAATTTTAAAACCTTGAATTTCAGAGCCATTCCCTTCCTCCCTTGTCACCCATTCCCTCGGGGAAGATGAGCGATTCAGTATGTGTTGTACATGTATAGCTATGCAAAACATTACCATAGTAGATATATTGTAAAAGGCTGCTTATATTTCCCTCCCACCCATCCCACCCCCCGACCTGGTCCATTCCCTATTTTGATCCTGTCCCTCTTCGATAGTGGGTACTTCCAACCTCTCCTCCCCCCAAAATGCCCCCCCTCCATCATCCCCCCTCTCATACCCCTTCCCCCTACTCTCCAGCAAGGTTAGATATACCATTTAGTATGTATGTCATTCTCTCCCTGAGCCAAATTCAATGAGAATATGGTTTTGCATTTTTGCCTTCCTGTTCTTCCCTTCCCCTGCAGCCACTTCCCCTTGACTCTTCTACATGACATAGTTTACATTACCCTGGCTCTCCCCATCTCCTTTTGCCACTTTCCTCTCTCACCTCATAACTTCACCCCTTAAGTATCATCTCTTCCCACCAAAGTCAACCTATGCCCTCTATCCATGTATAACTGTAAGCATATATACACATATTCACATATATATATTCATATGCCCATATACCCTTCTTCCATTTTCATACTGAGAAAGATTTCATCAGTCACTGTTATTGTTTTTCCATGTAGGAATGTAAATAGGTCAACTTTGATAAGTTCCTTTTTATTTCTTTTCCCTGATTACCTTTTCAGGCATCTCTTGTTTCTTGTGTCTGGATGTAAAATTTTCTATTCAACTCTGTTTTTTTCCTCAAGAGTGCTTGAAAGTCCTCTATTCCACTGAATGACCATATTTTCCCCTGAAACAAAATACTCAGTTTTGCTGGGTAGGTGACCCTTGGCTTCAATCCCAGCTCTTTTGCCCTCTGGAATAACATATTCTATGCCCTTCGATCCCTCAGTGTAGAAGCTGCCAGTTCCTGTGCTATTCTGAATGTGTTTCCACAATATTGAAATTGTTTCTTCCTGGCTGCTTGTAGTATTTTCTCCTTGATCTGGGAATTCTGGAACTTGGCTATAATATTCCTGGGAGTTTTCTTTTGGGGATCTTTTTCAGGAGGTGATCGGTGTATTCTTTCAACCTCTATTTTGCCCTCTGGGTCTAAAACATCAGGGCAATTTTCCTTGAGAATTTCTTGAAGGGTGATTTCTAGGTTCTTTCTTTGATCATGGCTTTCAGGTAGTCCAATAATTTTTAAATTGTCTCTCCTGGATCTATTTTCCAGGCCAGTGGTTTTTCCCATGAGATATTTCACATTGCCTTCTATTCTTTCATTTGTTTGGATCTGTTTAACAGCATCTTGATTTCTCATAAAGTCATTAGCTTCCATTTGCTCCAGTCTAACTCTGAAGGAATGAATCTCCTCAGTGAGCTTTTGAGATTTCTTTTTCCACCTGGCAAAGATGACTTTTTAAGGCATTCTTCTCCTCATTGCCCTTTTGGGCCTCCTTTGCCATTTGAGTTAGTCTATTTTTTAAGGTGTTATTTTCTCAGTCAGGCTGTTGACCCTCATTTCATACTTTTCCTGCATCCTTCTCATTTCTCTTCCCAATTTTTCCTCAACTTCTCTTATATGATTTTTAAAGTCCTTCTTAAGGTCCTCTATGGCCTGTAACCTGCTCATATTTTCCTTTGGGGCTTTTGGAGCAGGATTTCTGACCTCACAGTCCTCCTCTTGTTCTATGATTCGATCCTCTTTGCCCCAGAATAGGAGTCTAATGTTGCATTTTTCTGTTTGTTTCCTTTGCCTAGGCATGTTGCCACTTAATTACTTGACTTTGGGGCTTGTTGCCACAGTAGGACTCTCCCACCAGACAGGGGAGCTTCCATCCCCAATGTTGGAGTCTTCACAACTTCCGGTTCTGGAAGGTTGGATACCCACCCTAGACCTCCCCCCAGATCACAATCCAGTTCCAAGCAGGTTAAAGCAAGAGCAATTACCCCCCAAGACTGATTGCTGGATCTCCCTACAGTTCACTGGCCAGGAGCTGAAGCCCCAACTGGAGCTGAAAAATGGCGAGTGTGCCTTGTCTCCTAAGCAGCTTCTAGCCCCCTGGGGGTGGAAGTCGACACGTTCCCCAAAACTTGTCCTAAAGTCCATAGGGCACTAACCTCTCACTTTGTCTTAGGCATGTTTGTGTTGATAGTTCTGGAATCGCCACAGCTGTTGATGTTCTGGGGTCCCTCTGGCTAGCTGCTGGCCCGGCTGCCCAGTGGCTAGAACTGCGGCTCACATGGACCTGAGCTTGGCTCCCCGCTTGATGCGCTTGCCACTCCCTGCAGGGCCGCCAGGTTGTCCCCAGCGGGAGGTTAGCTTCCCTGTGTGGTTCTGTGGGTGCTGGGGCTCCAGAAGTTGTTCAGAGTCCCCTTTTACATGGTTTTGAAGTGGTCTGGTGGGAGAGCACCTTGGTAGTGCTGTTCCTACTCCACCATCTTGGCTCCGCCACCCCCTTTTGTGGTTTTCTTGATAAAGATAGTGAATTGGTTCATCGTTTCCTTTTCCATTCCATTTTAAAGATGAGAAAACTGAGGCAAGCAGGGATAAGTGACTTGCCCACAGTCATAAAGCTAGTAAGTATCTGATACCAGATTTGAATTTAGGAAGTAAATCTTCCTGACTTTAGGCCTGGCACTTTACTCACTGAAATGCTACCTAGCTATCCCTTTTCTGCGTGAATAAAAGTTTGATGTTAAGAATGAAAGAGATAAAAATCATACTATGTAAAGTCATGGATTTGGAGTTAGAATGGCTGCTCCTGTTTCTGCTCCTAGCTACCTGTTAGACCTTGGACAGGGGACTTCAATTTTCTGGTTGTCTTTTTCATCATTTGCAAAATGAGGAGATTAAATGAAATTACTTCTAAGACCCTTAGCAGTTCAAAAACCTAAGATCATCTAGCTCTCTTCCCTGACCTGACATTATATTAAGCTCTGAGTACTGAATTTATAGAAAAGCATTGACTAAATGGAGCATGCCCAGAGGAGGGTGACTAGAATGGGAGGGAGATTAAAACCCATGCTTCGTAAAGAATGACTGAAAGAATTGAGGTTATTTATCCTTGAGAAGAGGAGATGGGGTGGCAGCATGTTAGCTGTCTTCAAGCTTTTGAAAGGGTCTTTTGTAGAAAAGAGGCCAAACTTGTGTTTGACCCTAAGCATGGCAGTGCTTCAAGCAAAATTAGGAGGAATGGGCAGAATCTGCAGAGAGTCACATTTCAACTTCACTTAAAGAAAACCTTCCTTACAATTCCAGCTGTCCAAACCAGTTTCCCCAAGAGACTAGTGACTTCCTCATTTCTAGAGATCTTAAAGCCTGACGATCATTTGTCAGGAGGGTTGTTACTGGCATTTCTGTTCAGGCAGAGATTGGATTAATCATCTCTCAGGTCCCTTTGAAACCTGAAATTCTGTAATTTCCTAATTTTATAATTGTCATGAAAGGAATGGGCCCAGTCAAGTATAATAACAACGATATGTCTCCTGGGTTTACATGAATGCAGAGCAGGGAAATACCCGCAAAACCCAGGAATGATTATGGTCATTTCTTAGTGAAATGGATAGTCACTCTGCCCTGTATAGACAGTATTTATTTGAACTGCTTGGTCATACCCTGTAAGGGTCTGGATTACCATCCAGAGCAAATGACTACAGTTTGAATATATCACCAATATATAGTAATTTACCTTTACGTAGCATATACTGTAGCTAGGTGGCGCTGCAGTGGATGAAGTTCTGAGTCTGGAGGGAGCAAGACCTGAGTTTAAATATGGCTTCAGACACTTACTGGCTGTGTATGTGACCCTAGGAACGTCAATTAACTTCTGTTTACCCCCTTAGTTTCCTTACTTGTACAATGAGGATAATAATTGCACCATCCCCACAGGATTCTTGTGAGGATCAAATGAGATAACAGTTGTAAAGTACTTAGAACAGTACATAGTAGATAAATAGTAGATAAATAGTAGATAAATGCCAACTATATAATAATTATAATCATTATTATTATATCTTCTTGCAAATGGGAAATAGAATCAGAGCAAATCCATAGGTGATAAGGTAATAAACATTTTATTAATAACAATCTGATTGAAATTTTAAAATAATTTACTAAGTAGCAAGATTTTAAACAAAGAGAACTCCAAGCACATCTAAGTAGAATCCTACAGTATTATATCTGTTTCTCAACCACTAGTACTCTAAAACAAGTATTGGTGTATGAACAACTTAAAATTACAACTTACTTAGATGTCACATTGAAGCTTGCCACCTCTCTGTCTCCCTTGAGCTATTTCAGTTGCTTGCCTAAGGCAAGAGGCTTGCCAGTTAGGAAATCAGACAGGTCTCCATACATCCAGTCCTGGCAGTTGTTGGAGCCTGTCCCCTTTGGATCTCACATAGCACTATTTTAATAATGTATTGATAAATTTTGTTTTGACAAAACAGATACTTTCAAACAAGCTTCATTAGAAAGTTTATACCTCCTACAAATAGTTTAATGATTACTAGCAGAAAGGAAAGTTGTGTCCTTGAATTTGCACAACATAGTAGTAATGTTGACAATTTTAATTGAACAGATTTGTTTGTTCAGTCAGTCAAAAAGTTTTATTAAGTGCCTGCTGTGTGCCAGACGTGGCAGAAGGTGCTGGGGGTGCAAAGACCATAGCAAAACAGTCCCTGCCCTTAAGAAGTTTTCATTCTAAAAGAGGAGACAACATGTGCATATAGAGGGACAGAGAGAATAAACACAAGAGATGTAAGGTAACTTTGGAGGGGAAAGTTATTAGGATCTTGGGAGACCAGAAAAGGCTTCATGTAGGAGGTAACATTTGTGCTGAGTCTTGAAGGGAACCCATGATCCCAAGAGTTGGAAGTGAAGGGAGAGAGCATTCCAGGAATGGGAGACTGTCATTGCAAAGGCACAGGGGTGGGAGATAGAGTGTCACGTGTAAGGGATCTCGAGAAGGCCACTATAGCTAGATCTCAGAAAGGGGAGTATTGTGTTTGAATGCTGGACAGATAGCCAGGCTGTGAAACTTTAAATGCCAAATAGAGGAGTTTATATTTGAGAGCCATTGGAATTTGAGATGGGGGAGGAGTGACATGGACAGAGCTCTGCTATTTAGAAAAATCCATTTCCTGTCTATATGGAAGCACGATTGGAGTAGGGGCAGACTTGAGAAAGCAAGTACAGCAAGGAGGCTCTTGCAGTGATCCATGTGAGGAGTGTTCGCTTTAAGTAGTTGTGTCTCTCTAATGCTCTGATGTGTTATTGTGCATTGTGTTTTACCTGTGGTGATGTTTGTCTCATTGGTATGCTAGGCTCAGAGCTCCATGAGGGCAGGACTCATATTATATGAAAATGTTTTAATCTCTTCCAGCAGTCAGCACAGTACTCTGAGTTCAACAAAAAGATGCTTAATTCAATGTGCCAGAAACATTGCTTAAATTTGCCCTCAATCCTGAGAAGCTCAGACCTACTCCCTTGAATCTATGTCTCGGGTATAAAGCCTTAGCTGCCCAGGTGTGCCTATTCAGAAGGGAGCAATACAAAGGGTGCTTTGCCTTTCATACCCCAAACCTCTCTCAGGCACCTACTCCTATGTGCAAAGCCCCCTACTCTAGGTCCTGAGTGAAAAATGAAATGAAATTAACCAAAAATGTCTAATTTTGTTGGGGAGATAAGACAAAGATCCCACTAAATGAAAACTAGATGTAAGTGCTCCCTGAGAAGCCTGAAGAAGGTAGATTCCAGGAAGTTAAGCTTACTTCCCTTCTCTCTGGGTGTTCTACTCTACTATACTGTACACTTCCAAATAAGCACATGGTACTTGGCTAGTCTTGCATCCTGTGACTCTATTTTGTGTTTTGGAGGTGTTTTCCCAAGGATACTTTCCTTGTGTTACCTCTGTTTGTCAGCCAGTGGGAGCCTAGGTCCCTGGCTCTCAGCTCTCCAAACCTTCTGGGTATTATAGCCCCTTATTTGGCATACAGTAAGCCAGGGCAACAAAATTTACAAAAAGTACTTTTTGTTTCTTTTAACATCATAGTGTTTTTGTCCACTCAATACATAACAAAATAAAGAACTAATCCTAGTTATGTTCCTACCCTGCTTTGTGGACTTGGGCAAGTTAGCTGCCCTCTCTAGGCCTGTGACTTGTCATTGTTAAAATGAAAATGTGAGTCTAGATGCCAAGCTTTAACCTTTGTTGTATCATGGATATCTTTGTCAGTTGGATGAAACCTATTGACCCCTGTTTAGAATGTTTCCTTTTAAAAAATCAGATTGCATCTCCTGCTCTTGCCAAGGTTGTAAGGGCAGGGATTTCTCCTGTTCTGATCTTCCTCTTTATTAGCATGGGAGCTTTGACCTGCTCCATTTCTGACCTGGGTCAGTTTATTCCTCCTTGGGTAACTTGGCCTAATGGAAACCAGCTATATGGAAATAACGGTGTAATTTTTTCCCCCAAGTTCATTGATCTACTGAAATCTATCCATAGACTAAATGATCTTAAAGTTTTCCTACTGCTAACATCCTATAACACTGTATGGCTTAGGGTTATATTTTACTTGGATTGCTCCAAGTTCCTCGATAGGATGACGAGTTCCACCTATGCAACTTACCACTCAACTATGCTTTCTAGTTCTATGTAAGTCTTGCCAGATTCATAGGATCTTCCCATAATGCCGCTACGTGGGCTTTACCCAGTGTTTTTGGACAGCAGAGTATTCTTGAAAAAAATGTTTATATCAAATTATTGTGGAATGAATCTTTTTATGGACATTTTATATATAGGTAAAGGCAGTGACATGGTAGATGAAGTCAGAAAAATCAGGAGGGTTCGAGTCCTGCTTGTGGCACATGCTAGATTTGTCATCCTGGACAGTTTACTGAACCTCTTAGGACACTCCAGAATAGTCTCTGCATCATTGAAAACAGGGTCTACATTGTTAAGATGAAAGCAGATATGTTTAAGTCGGATGTATTTTGATAAAACCTGTGATATGGTAAATGCCTTTGTAAAAGGACATGGACGTTTGAAATATGAATAATCTTCCCTCTTTGCCCCCAGTCTGTTGGCCTGGCAAATTCCAGTTTTTAGTGGGTATATGAGATTTCTTAAAAAGTGAATCCAAACTATTTCTGTTAGTGGGTAATAATGTGTATAATTTTCTCTCCTTGTCTTTAGTCTATTCGATTGGCAGTCTCGTGTGTCGTGTGTGTGTGTGTGTGTGTGTGTGTGTGTGTGTGTATTATGAGATTTCTTTAAAAGTGAAGCCAAGCTGTTTCAGTTAGTGGGTAATGATGTGTAGCAATGGAAGGCAGCTTAATCAGCAAAAACATCAATGCCATTGGGTCCATGTTTATGCTGGTGAACAGGGCATACTGCTTAAATCACACACGTTTTGAAGGACAGTTTGTGAAATGTACTTAATTGCATTGTCCATTTTGATTCTCAGTTCCTATATGTGTAACCATCCATTTAATCGTGGCTGTTTGATACCAGTTGTTCAGATTAAAAGCAAGACAGAGCTTCTGTGTGTATATTGTATGTAGTACCTTCTAGCCCTGAGCATTAAGTTCTTGTATAATGAGGACCTTGTGTGTGCTGTAGAGTGTCAAGAACTTTTCTTATACTGCCAGATCTCTGGCGTCATCTGAAGACCTAAGAACTAGAAGTGTCTGCCAAAACATACTGCCTTTGGATCAGGCAGCAGGATTGTAGAGGATTCATGGGAAAGACCTGAATTGGCAAGGAGAATTGCTAGCATCTGTATAAATCAAATTCCTGGTGGGTATTTTTCACCTGGTTGTGTCTGTGTTTATCATTCCTGTCCAGCAGAGATGCCCCCATAGTATAAATGATCCATTAAGATGGACTCTCCCAAAGTAAAGTATGTGCATGCCCAGGATAAATGTCCCTGTCTTTGAACCCCTTTGCTGGGTGCTTTAGCCTCTCATTAAAGGTCATGTTTGGAGTTGTCCACTTGCCATTTGGACATTCATAGTGCACATGTCAGTTCTTCTGACTTCTCAAGATTCTAAAGTTGTGTCAAAATATATATTAAAATATACTTTAAAATAAAAATATTAAAAATAGCTGTTACTCTAAAAATTTCCATTGCTTTTGGGATGAATTTTAGATTGATTTTTTTCTCACTAGTGAAAGTTCCCTTTGTTAAATATGTTTTTTTTTTTATCAAATCTTGACTTCAAGAAACTTTAGCTCCTCTCTCTGGGATATAGTGGGAAGTCAGTCAATCAACAGGAATTCAATTAAGAGCTTATTATGTGCCAGGCACTATGTTTGCTGAGCACTGGGAGATACAAAAAGAAGCAAAAACTGCTCCTCCGTCAAGGAGTCCCTGCCCACAAGGAGCTTGCATTCTAATGGGAGAGACAACTTGCAAACAACTATGTGTAAACAAGATCTGTTTGGCTTGATTATTTTTTTTGGAGTCAGAAGATAAGGTTTCAAGTATTGGGTCTCCTTTTTATGTGCTATGTGATCATGGGCAATTCACATCCCCTCTTAGAACCTTAGGGCCCTTCTCTGCAGTATCAGGGACACAGTTGGGAAGATCTCAAAGTTTCCTTCCAGCTCTGACCTCTTGAGATTCTGTGATCCATCCCCCAGAAACTTCCCATCCACCCTTTGCCTATCTAGATAAACTGTTTTCCTCTTTTCACCACCATACGGCATATACTATTGTTCCTTTCTTCCTGTCCTATGTATAATTACAACGTGGATTACAAAGAATTATGGAATGATTCAAGGATTACAAGGGTTCAAAACAAACTTCTCTGGAGATATTCCTGAAGAGGAGGGATTCTTATCATCCTGGAAAGATTTTTGTGCAATTTTCCCCAAAGGTCAGAGCTTAGGTTGAATTGCCATCCACTTAACTTCTGTAGCTCTGAGCTACTAAAACCCATGGGCTGCCTGTTTTCTGTGCTGAGATGCAACATAGGACAGTGGAAATATGATTAAACTAGTAGATGGAAGGTCTGTGTTAGTCCCGGTTCTGCCATTTTTGGTCTATGTGACTTTAGGCAAGTTGAATCCTCTGGTTCCTTATCTATAAAATGAAGATAATATTATTTGGCCTGCCTAGGACTGGGGAAAAATACTTTTTCTTTTTATTAGGAGGAGGTCTTTCAGTTCCCAGTCTTAGTCATTTTCAGATAACTTATTTTGGAATTCAGGACAAATAGTCAACTAATTAGAAGTCTCAGGCATTTCATCTATATAAAAACACACTATTATTGCCAACTTTATCAACACCTATGTTCTGAACCTTTCATTGAATCTGACTTAGGTTTAGAAAATCTTTAACTCATACCAGTTACTAACTGCCAGCCTGAATGCCCCTTATATCATTTCAGAGGCTGCCTTCCAACAATTCCCAAAGAGTTGCCTGGTTCTGAGGCACCATTTCTTTTTCTTAGCCTTCCAAATTTCTTTGAGTCTTTCATGAGTCTGAGCAAGCATAAAAGCTAAATGGAGAAGTCAAGATAGTTATCTTTTTCCTATCCCCATATTGTTGCTTTTTATGTATGTGGGCCCATCAATAAGCCTCCTAGGCCTTGAACCTCCATAATTTAATTTTCCATCACCTACATCCATTCATTCATCTGACAATCACAGTTATGGTGTGCTAAATCATTATGGGGAATATAAATGAATTAGATCTGAATCTGATAGGAAATCACATTTATGTTATATCTTTATGGCTCGCAGCCTTTTCAAGTATGAGGACCCCTTTTCAACGTCTAAAACTTTTATGGTCCTCCCACATAATAGTTGTTTTACTATTACTTTATGATGATTGGGAAAATACCCCAAAGTGATGAAAAGAAACTACTGTGAATGAACACTTTTAAATGAATTTGTATTTCATTAAACACAGTAGTATCTCTATAGTTTTGAAAAAAGAGTGAGCCTATTAAGTACAAGACATATTATTCATTCAGTCTGCAGAAGGTATGTTTGTCTATTTATTAGAATGAGTCACACTACATATTTTATTGAATCTAAAAAAAGATCAAAATGATATAATTATTCATAATCCCTCTGTAATAGCGCTGTGGCTCTCCTTAGCCCATATTTCAGAACCACTGCAATAGTAGAAACAGTACTCTGGGTCATAGGAGACCTGGGTCCTGATTCTGGTTTTGTTATTAGCTGTGTGCCTTAAGATTAACAATTCCTTTCTGAACCTCAGGCTGCTCCTCTGCAATATAAGAAGGTTAAATTAAATGAATCCTGCTGAGATAGATCCTTTCCAGCTATAACATTCTAGGAATCAGTGTAGTTGGAGAGAGAAAACAGACCATCTAATGAGAGTGACTGATAGTTATATCATCTTTACAGACATCTCCTATGATCCTCTTAGTAACTCTGTGAGATAGGTTCTACAGGTATTATTCCCATTTTATTATTGAGGAAACTGAGTCTCAGGGAAGTTTGTGGTTTATCCATGATTGTATTGCAAGAAAAGATCATTGTGGGGAATAGGGACCAGGTCTTTGTCTGAAAGCTTTTAAGTTCTATATTAATTTCAGCTATTATTATTAGGACAGAAGGGCAAGTTGAAGAGAGTGAATGACCTTGGGATCAATAAAGTAAACATTTATTAAGTACTACTATGATGCCAAGCAATGGGCCAAGAGATGGTGATACAAAGAAGAGAAAGGAAAACAGTTTCTGCCTTTGAGGACCTTGCAATCAAAAAAAGGAAGACAATGCAGAAGGAAGCTGGAGAGGGGGTAAGGATAGGAGTAGGGAACACCAGGGGGTACGCAGAGCATGAGCATCTTATTCCATGGAGTTGAAAATCCCATATCCGATGCTTAGCTAGGGAAGGGAGTCATAGCTCACATGAAAATAAAAGCTTCAGTAAATAAAATAAAAATAAAAGCTTCTGCTAAACTATTCATAATCCTCTGTGAACCCTGCTTCATATTGTGATTCTGGGAGGCCAAGTAGCACATGTGAGGTCCTACTAGGAGCTAGGCAGTTCTGCCAGGATTGCATATCAACTAAAAGTGAATCCACTTCTCCCCTGTGAAACCTTTCCTTTATATCCCAAAATAATCTAGCCATTCAGGCGCATTATCCAAATGAACCAATGCAGGATAAGCAAACCCCGGTCATCTGTGGGTAGATCAATCAGAAATAAACCCCAACAAGAATTCTTGTCATGTTGGTCTACTTTTTTGGCTTTTGAGAAGGTGCATGTTCCTTGTGGGTTCACTAGGCACTCTGCCTTTACTTCAACCCAAGTGTCACCAGACTTCCTCACTGGTGGTTTCCACACCTTTTTAGGATCCTATGATTCAAAAGTTCATTCTTTTTTTTTAATTAAACAAATGCTTTATTAACTTCTGGTTTACATCATTCATTTCCACCAGATTATGAGTTACATTTTTCCCCCATTTTTTCCCTACCCACCACCCCAGAATAGCAGTCCCACTAGATATCCCCTCATCTAATCTGTTCTCTCCCATATCTTCTCCCATATCCCCTTCGACTTTGCCATTAGGGCAAGGTGAATCTCTGAGCCCCAATGCCTGGACATCTTATGAAACATTTAATTTTAAAACTTCAATTTTCAGATCCGTTCCCTTCCTCCCTTGTCACCCACTCCCTAAAAAGTTCATTCTTAACAAAATCTTATGATTTGTTTCAAAATGAGAGAGATCCAATGCCATAGCCCGGTTTTCTTGCCCATTAGTTTATAAGCTCCTTGAGGGCAGGTATTGTCTTGTACCTTTCTTTGTATCTCTAATGCTTAGCACAGTACCTGGTATATAGTAGGCACTTAATAAATGTTTTCTGCTGTCACTAGCATGGGATGTAATGGGATTTGAAGACTCCCTGTAGGAGCTGCTAAGAGATCCTGTATTCAGGATTCAGCCTTTTAAGCCTGAGGAACAGCATTGGTGGTGGGATGGGGAGGATCTCTGATACTTACTGGAAATAAGGAGATTCTGGTTCTAGTCCTGCCACTAGCTTCTTCATAGTCTTTCTTTCTCTTAGTCTTTGTTTTTGGTCTTTAGTCAGTTTTAAAGGGATTGGGCTAGCTGATATCTAGGATCCAGAGCTATAAAAGGGGAAGAAAACCAGGCCTTTGCCCCATAGTGTCAAGATTAGAGGGTGCTAAAAATATTTGCTGTCCTTCAGCAACATAAAAACAACTGAGATATGCACCTGGTTAGAAAGAATAATTGACTAAAATAGAAAGCTACCAGATGGTGGATGGGGGTAAAGTCTTCCCCTATTCTGTCTGGATAGGGGCCTCTGGAAATTGGACACCCAAGGTCTGTGTCTTCCTCTCATGGGGCAGAGTACTATTCACCCCTCCCCCCTTCTCTATTGTATGCTTCATGTCACTTGACTAATGCATGGTTTAAGGTACTTACCTCAGGTGCAAAATGCCCTAGTTATGATTCTGTCAAGGTCCCTTCAGGCTCTGACCTTTGATTTTCAGTTCCATTCCTGTGTCCTAATTTAAAGTATATAAATTCCACAGGAGGGTATAGAGGAATGAGGGAAATTATAACAGTATGGTATTGTCAGTGTAGTTAAGTGCCATGATAAGAGTCCTGGATTTTCAGTCTGAAGACCTGATTCAAATACCTTCTTTATCACATACTTATTCCCTGCATGGACTTGAAGAAGTTACTTACCTTCTCTGGCCCTCAGTTTCCTCATTTGTAAAATGAAAGACTAATATGAAATTATCTCTATAGTGCTTTGCAGATCAAAATATTATATTGTTATGAATACAATTCTACCCTGAACACTGCATACTACTGGTTTGACACTCCAGAGCAAATCCCCGGCTTCATTTCTCATATTTTCGAGTGTGTGTATGTGTGTGTGTGTGTGTGTGTGTGTGTGTGTGTGTGCGCGCGCGCACGCGCACCAGGAGAATGGGGAGAAAGCTGTGACCTACGGAATTTCATTTTATTTTACTTTTAGCTCTAATCCTTAGATCTCATTGGTATGTGAAAACTCCCAGTATGGAAATTCTCTAAAGATTGACCAGTTCAAAAACTTGTTAATTACATACAGACCTAGAGAGCTGTTTTGGGCTGTGAGATCAGTGACATGCTAGTAACCATGTAGCTTTTATAGGTCAAAGGCAGGAATTGAACCTGGGTTTTCTTGATGCCAAGGGCAGCTCCCTGTTATTTATGGCATGCTGCCTGTTGCATGCTATGGAATGTACTATATGTGGCATAAAAGACATGGGAAATATTTATTCCTCTGTACTATTTTTTCCTGGGGACTGGAGAACTTTACTAACTTAAATTCTTGGCAACATTATATAGGGCATGTGGTTAAAGGTATAACCTATGCCCCTATTTTACTCTCATTTCTTTGTTTTATTTTTTCCCAATTTTTAGCATTTTTATTTAAAGTTTTGAGTTCCAAATGCTATCCCTCCCTTCCTCCCTCACCTCCCTCCTCCCTGAGATGGTAAGAAATCAGATATAGATTATTCAATTATGTAAAACATTTTCATATTAGTCATTTTGTATAAGAAGACTCAAATAAAAGAAAAAAATATGAAAGAAATTGAAAAATAGCGTGCTTCAGTCTGTATTCGAACAATATCAGTTCTTTCTCTGGAGGCAGATAGTATGCTTCATCATTGGTCCTTTGGGATTTTCTTGGATCATTGTATTGCTGAGAATGGCTAAATCATTCATAGTTCTTCACCGAACTATATTGCTGCTACTATGTACAGCATTCTCCTGGTTCTGTTCACTTCACTATGTATCAGTTCATCTAAGTCTTTCCAAGTTTTTCTGAATGTATCCTGCTTGTCATTTCTTGTAGCATGTTAATATTCCATTACAATCATATACCATAGGTTGTTTAGCCATTCCCCAATTGATAGGCATCCCCTTTGATTTCTAATTCTTAGCTACCACAAACAGAGCTGCTATAAATATTTTTGTACAAGTAGATCCTTTTCCATTTTTTGTATATCTTTGGGATATAGATATAGCAGTGGTGGATGGCGGAGTAGAAACAGCTCGTCCAAGCCCCTCTGCCCCCAGATTCTCCACAAACTATGTAAAAAAGGACTCTGAAAAACTTCTGGAGCCCCAGCACCCACAGAACGACACAGAGAAGCTAACCTCCCGCTGAGGTCAGCCCAGCACCCTGCAGGAAGGAACAGCGCAGCGGTCTGGGAGCCCGCAGCGCGCAGAGCCCAGAGCGCAGAGCGCAGGAGCTGAGCCGAGCCGAGCCCAGGTCCACGTGAGCCGAGGTTTTAGCCCCAGGGCGGCAGGGCCAGCAGCCGGCTGGAGGAACCCCAGAACACCAGGAACTGTGGCGAACCCAGAATTATCAACATAGACGTGCCTAGGACAAAGTAAGAGGTTAGTGTCCTATGGACTTTGGGACCTGTATTTGGGGAATGCGTCAGCTCCCTCCCCTGGGGGCTAGAAGCTGCTGAGGAGACACGCCATTGTGTAGTTTTCATAGGCATTTCCGGCTCCCAGCCTACAAATCGTGGGGAGATCCAGCGATCAGTCTTGGGGGGTAATCGCTCTTGCTTTAACCTCCTTGGATCTGGATTGTGATCTAGGGTGGAAGTTGTGGGTGGGTTTACAGCTTGCCAGAAACGGAAGTTGCCCCCCACACGTTTGGGACGAAAATTCCTCTATCTGGCCTTAAAGCCATAGTGTGTCAACAAGCCCAAACGTCAAGCAATTAAGTGGCAACATGCCAAGGCAAAGGAAACAGAAAAATGCAACCCTAGACTCCTATTTTGGGGGCATAGAGCGGAAAAGGACTGTGAGGTCAGAAGTCCTGCTCCAAAAGCCCCAGGGGAAAACATGAGTGGGTTGCAGGCCATAGAGGACCTTAAGAAGGACTTTAAAAATCAAATAAGAGAAGTGGAGGAAAAATTGGAAAGAGAAATGAGAAGGATGCAGGAAAAGTATGAAATGAGGGTCAACAGCCTGACTGAGGAAAACAACACCTTAAAAAATAGACTAACTCAAATGGCAAAGGAGGCCCAAAAGGGCACTGAGGAGAAGAATGCCTTAAAAAGTCGAATTTGCCAGATGGAAAAAGAATCTCAAAAGTTCACTGAGGAGATTCATTCCTTCAGAGTTAGACTGGAGCAAATGGAAGCTAGTGACTTTATGAGAAATCAAGATGCTGTTAAGCAGATCCAAACAAACGAAAGATTAGAAGGCAATGTGAAATATCTCATGGGAAAAACCACTGACCTGGAGAATAGATCCAGGAGAGACAATTTAAAAATTATTGGACTACCTGAAAGCCATGATCAAGGAAAGAACCCAGAAATCACCCTTCAAGAAATTCTCAAGGAAAACTGCCCTGATGTTTTAGATCCAGAGGGCAAAATAGAGGTTGAAAGAATCCATAGATCACCTCCTGAAAAAGATCCCAAAAAGAAAACTCCCAGGAATATTATAGCCAGGTTCCAGAATCCCCAGATCAAGGAGAAAATACTACAAGCAGCCAGAAGAAACAATTTCAATATTGTGGAAACACAATCAGAATAGCCCAGGACCTGGCAGCTTCTACACTGAGGGATCGAAGGGCATGGAATATGATATTCCAGAGGGCAAAAGAACTGGGAATGAACCCAAGGATCACCTACCCAGCAAAACTGAGTATTTTGTTTCAGGGGAAAATATGGTCATTCAGTGGAATAGAGGACTTTCAAGCATTCTTGAGGAAAAAACCAGAATTGAATAGAAAATTTGACATCCAGACACAAGAAGGAAGAGATGCCTGAGAAGGTAATCAGGGAAAAGAAATCAAAAGGAACTTATCAAAGCTGAACTATTTACATTCCTATATGGAAAAGCAATATCTGTGACTGATGATATCTTTCCCACTATGAAAATAATGGAAGAAGGGGGTGTGGTCATACGAATACATATGTGAATGTGTGTGTATATGGTTACAGTTATATATGGATAGAGGGCATAGGTGGATTTTGTTGGGAAGGGAGAGTACTCAAGGGATGAAATTATGAGGTGAGAGAGGAAAGTGGCAAGAGGAGATGGGGAGAGACATGGTAGGGTAAACTATCTCATGTAGGGGAAGTGGGTGCAAAGGAGGGGAGAATAAGGAAGGCTAAAAAGGCAAAACCACATTCACATTGAATTTGGTTCAGGGAGAAAATGACATACATACTAAATGGGATATCTCAACCTGCAGCAGGATAGGGGGAAGGGGGATGGGAGGAGGGATGATGGATGGGAGGGCATCCTTGGGGGGAGGGCAGGTTGGAAGTACCCACTATAGAAGAGGGACAGGATCAAGTAGGGAATGGACCAGGTTGGGGGTGGGATGAGTGGGAGGGAATTATAAGCAGCCTTGTACAATATATCTACTATGATAATGTTTTGCATAGCTAGACATGTACAACATATACTGAATTACTTATCTCCCCAGAGGGAATGGGTGACAAGGAGGAAGGAAATGGATCTGAAATTCGAGGTCTTAACATTAAATGTTTCAAATATATATATAAATACTATTATTAATACTCTTTTGCCTATAATTGGGAGATAAGATGTGCAAGGCATTGGGACACAAAGATCCATCTTCCTCTAATGGAAAAGTCGATGGGGGTATGGGAGAAGGTATGGGAGAGAGCAGATTGGAGGAACCGATATCTTGTGGGACTGCTACTCTGGGAGGTTGGGTAGGGGAATAATGGGGGGAAAATGATTGTAACTCAAAACCTGGCGGAAATGAATGATGTAAAACAGAAGTTAATAAAGTATTTGTTTAAAAAAAAAAAAAAAAGATATAGCAGTGGTATTGTTGGATCAAAAGGTATGCAGTTTTATAGTCCTTTGGGTATAGTTCCAAATTGCTCTCCGGGAACGGTTAGATGAGTTCACAACTCCACCAACAATGTATTAGTATCCCGATTTTCCCACATCCCTTCCACACCTAGCATTTTACTTTTTAGTCATATTACTGACTCTGATAGGTGTGAGGTGATACCTCAGAATTGTTTTAATTTGCATTTCTCTGATCAGTAATAACTTAGAGCATTTTTATATGACTATAAATAGCTTTAATTTCTTTGTCTGAAAACTGCCTCTTCATATCCTTTGACTATTTATCAATTGGGGAATGGCTTATATTCTTATTGATTTGACTCAGTTCTCTATATATTTGCAAAATGATGCCTTTATTCGAACTTGTTGCAAAAATTTCCCCTAGTTTTCTGCTTTCATTATAATTTGGGTTGCATTGGTTTTGTTTGTGCAAAAACTTTTTAATCTTATATAATAGAATTATCTATTTTACATTTTCTAAATGTAAAACCCTCTTTGGTTCTATATTCTTCCTTTGTTCATATATCTGACAAATAAACTATTCCATCCTCTTTAATTTGCTTATGATATCAGCCTTTATGTATAAATCATGTAACTATTTTTACCTTATCTTGATATGTGTGAGGTGTTGGTCTATACCTAGTTTCTGCCATACTGTTTTCCAGTTTTCCCAGCAGTTTTTGTCAAATGAGTTTTTGTTCAAAAAGCTTGGATCTTTGGGTTCCTCATATACTAGATTACTATGGTCATTTTCTATAATGTTATTTGTACCTACATTGTTACACTGTTTTTCCACTCTATTTCTTATACGGTACCGAATTGTTTTGAAAATCATCACTTTAAAATACGGTATGAGATCTGGTATAGCTAGACAACCTTATTTTGCATTTTTTTTATTCCCTTGATATCCTTGAGCTTTTATTCTTTGAGATGAATTCTGTTATTTTTTCCTAGCTATATGAAATAATTTTCTAATGGTTTAATTGGTATTACTAGATTAATTTAGGTAGAATTGTCATTTTATTATATTGACTTGGCCTACCTATGAGCAATTAATATTTTTCTAATTGTTTAGATCTGACTTTATTTGTATGAAAAGTGTTTTATAGTTGTATCCATATAGTTCCTGGGTTTGTTTTGGCAGGCAGACTTCCAAGTATTTTATATTTTCTACAATTATTTTAAATAGAATTTCTCTTTCTGTTGTTGATTTTTTGGTTTGTTTAGGTTTTTTTGTGTGTTTTTTGGTTTTTGTGTTTTTTTTTCTTTTTGGAGGGCAGTTGGGGTTAAGTGACTTGCCCAAAGTCACATAGCTAGTAAGTATGTCAAGTGTCTAAGGCCGGATTTGAACTCAGGTCCTCCTGACTGCAGGGCCAGTGCTCTATTCAGTGCACCACTTAGCTGCCCAGAATTTTTGTTTCTATCTCTTGATGCTGGACTTTGTTGGTAATATATAGAAGTACTGATGATTTTTGTGGGTTTATTTTATATCCTGCAACTTTGCTAAAGATGTTAATAATTTCAAAAAAAAATTTAGTTGAATTTCTAGGATTTTCTAAATATAACATTTCTTTTGCAAAGAGTGATAGTTTTGTTTCCTCATTGCCTATTCTAATTCCTCTAATTTCATTTTCTTCTTTAATTACTATAACTAACATTTATAGTACAATATTAAATAACAGATGTGATAATGTGATAATGCTTCACCCCTGGTTGTATTGGGAAGCCTTCTATCTTATCCCCATTACACATAATGTTTCTTGATGGTTTCAGATAAATATAACTTGTCATTTTATGATAAATTCCATTCATTCCTATGCTCTCCGGTGGGATTTTTTTTTGGCTTTTTTTTTTTTGGAGGACAATTGGGTTTAAGTGACTTGCCCAAGGTCGTACAGCTAGTTTTGTGTTAAGTGTCTAAGACTGGATTTGAACTCAGGTCTTCCTGACTCCAAGACCAGTACCACCTAGCCACCCCTATCCAGTATTTTTAATAGGAATGTGTGCTATATTTTGCCAAACACCTTTTCTGCATTTATTGAGATAATCATATGATCTCTGTTGTTTTTATTATTGATAAGGTCAATTATGGTGACAATTTTCCTAAAATTGAACTAGCCCTTCATTCCTGGTATAAATCCCATCTGGTCATAATGTATGATCCTTGTGTATATTGCTTGAATCTCTTTGCTATTATTATATTTAAAATTTTTGCATCTATATTCATTAAGGAAATTGGTTTATACTTTTCTTTCCTTGTTTTGGCTCTTCCTGGTTTGGGTATCAGCATAATATTTGTGTCATAAAAAGTATTTGGTAGGATTCCTTCTTTGCCTATTTCTCCAAACAGTTTAGTTAGTATTAGAATTAATTGTTCTTTAAATATTTGGTAGAATTTGCTTGTGAATCCATTTGGTCCTGGAGATATTTTCCAAGGAAGTTCATTGATGGTTTGGTCAATTTCTTTGTCTAAGACTGGGTTATTTAAGTATTTTTTCTGTTATTCTGGATAATTTATACTTTTTGTAGATATTCATTCATTTCATTTAGATTGTCATCTTTGTTGGCACATAACTGGGCAAAATAGCTCCTAACAATTGTCTTAATTTCCTCTTCATTGACAGTGAATTCACTGCTATAAATTTTGATATCACTAATTTGCTTTTCTTCTTCACTTTAATTAACCAATGGTATATCTATTTTCTGGGTTTTTCATAAAACCAGCTGGTAGTTTTATTTATTACTTCAATGGTTTTCTTACTTTGAATTCTTAATCTCTCCTTTGATTTTTGGAATTTCCAATTTGGTGTTTAATTAGGGATTTTTTATTTACCATTTTCTAGTGTTTTTAGTTGCATGTCCAATTCATTGATCTTTCTCTATTGTATTGATGCAAGCAATTATAGATATAAATTTCTCCCTGCATCCCATGAATTTTTGTATGTTGTCTCATTGTTGTTGTTTTCTTTAATGAAATTACAAATTGCTCCCTATGATTTGTTCTTTGATCCACTTTTTAAGGATTAGGTTATTTAATTAGATTTATCTAGTTCTAAGAAGGGAAAGTTGATGTCCCCAAGTAGTATAGTTTTATTATCTATTTCCTTCTATAACTCATTCAACTTCTTCAAAAATGTAAATGCTGTACTATTTGGTGCATATATGTTTAGAATTGGTATGACTTCATTCTCTTTGGTACCTTTCAGCAAGACTTAGTTTTCCTCTTTATCTTTTTAAATTAGATCTATTTTTGCTTTTACTTTTGTCTGAGAGCATGTTTATTACCCCTACTTTCTTTGCTTCATCTGAAGCAAAATGGATTCTACTCCAGCCTGTTATCTTTACCCTGTGTGTATCTCTTTGCTGCAAATGTGTTTCTTATAGACATCGTTTTTTTTAGGATTTTGCTGTTTTCCTTTTTTTTTTTTTTTTAAAGCAATTGGGGTTAAGTAACTTGCTCAAGGTTACACGGCTAGTCATTATTTATGTGTGGGTGCTCATTTTCTGAGGCCGGATCTGATCTCGGGTCATCCCAACTCCGAGGCCGACACTCTTACTCACTGCGCCATCTAGCTGCCCCTTTAGGGCAATTGGGGTTAAGTAACTTGCCCAAGGTTACACGGCTAGGTTTTTGTTTGTATAGATTAAGTGTCGGAGGCCGGCTCCGAACTCAGGGCCTTCTGATTCCAGGGCTGGCGCTCTATTCACTGCACCACCTAGCCGCACCGCTGTTTTCCTTTTTATGAATGAGTTCATCCCATTCACATTTATAGTTATGATAACTAACTGTGTATTTCCTTTCATGCTATTTTCACTTGTTTATAACTATCACATCCCACCATTTCCCTCCTCACAAGTGTTTTACTTCTGATCACCACCTTCCCCAATATACCCTCCCTTTTATCAGCCTCCCCCCCTTCTATCATCCCTGTCCCTTACTGCTTCCTTATAGGGTAAGATAGATTTCTATATTCAATAGAGTGTGTGTATTATATTCTCTCTTTGAACTAATTTTGATGAGAGTAAGGTTTAAACTTTGCACCCACCATCTATCCCTTCCATTATAATAACTCTTTCATGCCTCTTTTATGTGGGATAATTTATCCCATTTAATCTCTCCCCTCCTTCTTTCAGTGCAATTTTCTTTTTACCCCCTTTTTGGCGGTGGGTATCTCCATCAAAGTCAACTTATCTCCAGACCCTCTGTTAACATATACCACTTTGAATTACTCTTATAGTAATAAAGTTGTTTTTTTTTTATAACTCAGATTTATTGCATATATCACCTCAAGGTTTACTAAGCACTTTTCTCATAAGGAAGGAAGAAAACACATATTAAGCTCCTACTATGTACCAGGAACTGTGCTAAGCACTTTACAAGTATCTCATTTAATTTACTATTTTACAGTTGAGTAAACTGAGGCAAATATAGTATCTTGAGTAAATCTAATAAAGGTAGCCTGGAGTACAGACTTGAAGATCAAGTTTATTAACAAGCAACAAGCAGATGTGGAAAGTGAGGCAGAGAGAGGTCTAACGGTTCTTTATCCATCCTTTTAAAGAGGACTAATGCTGTTGTAGGACGTCATGGGGTGATGTCTTGACTTGTTGGTGAATTAGATTTAAGTGGGGCAGAGTAGCGCAAAGTGATCAACCTCAGTATCTGAGATAGAATTGGAACTCAGGACTTCTGCACTGTACTTACTATACTATGTAGTTGATTGTGTAGTAAGAGAAAGGATCCAAATTTAGATACTTTGTCTCCAAAGTCAACATTCTTTCCACTGTCACATTTGACAGTTCTTAGTATCCTCATGTTATAGTATCGAAAATTAATGCTTAAAAAAGTTTTGCCCATGGCCACATGAATAGTGTCAGAGATGGGTTCAAACTCATATCTCATGTATCCAAATTAGTTATCTCATTCAGTTTTTTTTTTTTTTTTTTTTTTGCTTTTTGGAGGGCTATTGGGGTTAAGTAACTTGCCCAAGGTCACACGGCTAGGTTTTTTTTGTTTGTGTGTGCGTTAAGTGTCTGAGGCCGGATCCGAACTCAGGTCCTTCTGACTCCAGGGCCGACGCTCTACTCACTGCGCCACCTAGCCGCCCCATCTCATTCAGTTCTTAAAATAACACAATGTGTTTGGTCCTCTATATATTTACATTCCCATTTTTAGAGGAAGAAAGTGAAGCTCAGAGAGATTTAAATGATTTATCCATAGTTAGACAGTGAGTGAGAACTTCAGACCTCCTGATTTTAATATTTTTCTCTCTTTTTAAAATTTTATTTAAGCTTACGTCATTCATTTCCACAAGGTTTTGAGTTACAAATTTTCTTCTCAATTTTCCCTACCCACCATCCCAAAACAGCGTTCCCACTGAATATTCCCTCCCCCAATCTGCTCTCTCCCATATCTTCCCCTATTCCCCCTCTGACTTTCCGTTAGGACACGATGAATCTCTATGCCCCAGTGCCTGTATAACTCATTTCCCAGTTACATGCAAAATAATAATAATAATAATAAGTATATATAAACATTTGATTTTAAAACTATGGATTCCAGATTCTTTCCTTTCCTCCCTCATCACCCACCCTTACTGGAAAGATAAGCAGTCCAATATAGGTTTTACATGTGTAGCTATGCAAAGCATTTCTATAGTGGATATATTGTAAAAGACAGATTATATTTCCCTATATCCTTTCCCACCTCCACTTGTTCTATTCTCTACTTTGATTCTGTCCCTTTTCAAAAGTGTTCGCTTCTAACTTCCCTCCGCCCCCCAGCCTGCCCTCCCTACCATTATCCCCGTTTTCTCCCCCTTCCCCTCTACTCTCCTGTAGGGTGAGGTACCCTATTTAATGTGTATGTCATTCCCTCCCTAAGTCAAATTCAATGAGAATAAGGTTGACTCATTCCCTTTTGCCTTCCTGTTCTTCCACTCCATAGTAACAATTTTCCCTTTCCTCTTCTATATTAGAAAATTTACCCCATTCTGTCTCTCCCCATCTCTTCTCATTATATTCCTCTCTCACCTCTCAGTTTCATCTTTTAAATATCATCCCTTCCTATTCAATTGATGCTGTGCCCTCTGTCTATGTATATCTGTAGACATATATACACACACTCACATATGTATTCATATACCCATATACCATCCTATATAGACATATATATATATATATATATATATATATATATATATATATACATATATACATTTCTATTCAACTTTGATAAGTTCATAATGATTTGTTTTCCCTGTTTACCTTCTCAAGCATCTCTTGCTTCTTGTATCTGAATGTCAAATTTTCTATTCAACTCTGGTTTTTTCGTCAAGAATGCTTAAAAGTCCTCTATTCTACTGAATGACAATATTTTCCCCTGGAACTAGATACTCAGTTTTGCAGGTGATTTTTGGTTTTAATCCCAAATCCTTTGACCTCCCGAATATCATATTCCAAGACCTTCGATCCCTCAATGTAGAATTTGCCAGGTCCTGAGTTATGCTGATTGTGTTTCTACAATATTGAATTATTTCTTCCTGGCTGCTTGCAATATTTTCTCCTTAATCTGGGAACTCCAGAACCTGGTTATAATACTCCTAGGATGTTTCTTTTTGGGATCTTTTCCAGGAGGTAATTGGTGGACTCTTTCAACCTGTATTTTGCCCACTGGTTCTAAAACATCAGGGCAGTTTTCCTTGAGAATTTCTTGAAGGATGATTTCTAGGTTCTTTTTTTGATCTTGGCTTTCAGGTAGTTCAATGGTTTTTAAATTATCTCTCCTAGATCTATTTTCCAGGTCAGTGGTTTTCCCAATGAGATATGTCACATTGCCTTCTATTTTTTCACTTGTTTGGATCTTTTTAATAGTATCTTGCTTTCTCATAAAGTCATTGGCTTCCATTTGTTCCAATCTAATTCTTAAGGAATGATTCTCTTCAGTGAGCTTTTGAGATTCTTTTTCCATCTGGCAAATTCGGCTTTTTAAGGCATTCTTCTCCTCATTGCCTTTTTGAGCCTCTTTTGCCATCTGAGTCAGTCTATGTTTTAAGGTGTTATTTTCTTCAGTCAGGTTGTTGATTCTCTTTTCATAATTTTCTTGCATTGTTCTCATTTCTCTTCCCAATTTTTCCTCCATTTCTCTTATTTGATTTTCAAAATCCTTTTTAAGCTCCTCTGTAGCCTGTAACCAGATCATATTTTTCTTGGAAACTTTTGGTGTAGGAGTTCTGACTTCACTGTCTTCCTCCTTTTCCATGCTTTGATCCTTTTTGTCCCCAATATATTAGTGTAAAGTTGAGTTGCTCTGTTTGCTTTGCTTCCTTTGCCTGCTCATGTTGCCACTCAAATGCTTTACTTTGGGGCTTTTTGCCACCATAGAACTCTGCTACCCAAAACCCAAATGCTGGGGTTTTTGTAGCTGCTAGAAGTATTATTTGGGTGCCCTCTCTGAAGCTTCCACACTCTCTGTCAAGCTGGTCACACACCCCAGTACCTCTACCCTAGATAGCAATCCAGATCCAAGCAGTTTAAAGCAAAAGTGATTACCCCTCAGACTGGTTGCTTTTTCCCCCTACGATCTGCAGATCAGGAGCTGAAGCCCACTCATGGCTGTGGCTGCATGGCCATGGCACCTCAGCTGCTTCTCACCCTGGGGGCAAAGGCCGGATTGCACTCTGAATTCCCAAAGTCCACACTGCACTGACCTCTCACTTTGTCTTTGGCATCTATGACTTGATAATTGTGGAAACTGCTACAGCTTCTGGTGATCTGAAGTCCCTCCAGCCAGGGACTGGTCAGGCCATCCTGTGGCTAATAACTCCACCTAGAGCAGGGTTTGATTTAGCTCCCACACAGAAATATAAACCATAATATCTTGCCACATAGAAATATAAACTATTTAATGTTATTGAATTTCTTGTGTTTTCTCTTTTTTGTTTCTTTTTACCTTTTTTTGTTTCCTTTCAGTCTTGTGTTTTGAGATCAAATTTTTTATTCAGCTCTTTAAATTAGAAATGTTTCAAAGAGTTATTTCATTAAATATCCATTTTCTCCCCTGAAAGATTATATTCAGTTTTGCTGGGTAGGTACTCCTTGGTTTTAATCCTAACTCCTTTGCCTTTTGGTATATCATATTGTAAGCTCCCTGGTTCTTTAATGTAGAAGCTGTCAAATCCTATGTAATTCTGAGTATAGCTCCCATATATTTGAATTGTTTTGTTTTTGGCTGCTTACAATAATTTTTCCTTGATCTGTGATCCCTGGGATTAGGGTATGTTGTCTTGGGAGTTTTCATGTTGGTATATCTTTCAGGTGGATTCTTTCAAGTTCTATTTTGTCTGGTTCAAATATATTGGGGTAGTTTTCTTTGATAATTTCTTGAAAGATGTTGTCCAGGCTTTTTTTTTTAATCACGATTTTCCTTTGCATGAAGGTGGGGTCTTCCTGGTGAAGTGCCCCAGGTTCCAAGCCTTGCTGCAAGCCCCTTGTGACGCTGGCTGCTGCTGCTCTTGGACCTCACTCCTCTCCCATCCCAGTGAGACAGACCACTCCTACTAGGATAATAATCTGCTTCCCTGCTTCTTGATCAATTCCTAGACAGTTTTTTAGTTGTTTGGAGAGGATTTTGGGAGGGTTTCAGAGTTTTCCTTCCTCACACTGCCATCTTGCCATGAGAAATCTCCTCTATACTGTTTATGCATTCCAGGGACTTGAGTTGAAAAGTCATCGCCTTTAGAGAGGCACTTTAATATAGTAGATAAAACTTTGAAGCAGGAGTCAGGAGAAACCTGGTTCAAACTATGCTTCCCACACTTATTAGATGTATGGCCAGTAGCAGTTCACTTAAACTGGATGAGTTTCCATTTCCTCATCTTGGGGCTAATAATGCCTACAGTATTGATTATATAGGGTTATATTATTATGAGGCTTAACTGAAATAATATTGTCAGAGTCCTTTTCCAACTTTAAGTGTGATAAAAATACCAGTATGATTATCCACAACCATCTCTTCTCCTTGCAATGAAGATAACCTTCTATACATTTACCCATTGCACTCCTTTACCTATGGCCTTCAGAAACAGTATGTCTAGGTAATTTGACTCAAGTCAATAAGCATTAATTAACCATCTACTATGTGCCAATCATTTGTTAGTCCCTGGGGCTACAAAGGCAAAATTATGTGTGTGTGTGTGTGTGTGTGTGTGTGTGTGTGTGTATGAAAACCCATGTATAGGAGAATAAATAAAATTATTTACAAAGGCAGTTGTGGTAAGGATTTTCAACTGAGGGTATCAGAAAGGATCCCTTGTCAGTGGAGGTAGTTGAACTGAGTGTTGAAGGAAACCAGGTGAAGGTTACCAAAAGGTAAAGGTGAGCAAGGAGGGTATTCCCAGGAATGGGAGACAACAAGTGTAAACACTGGGTCAGGAATGGGTAACTGATGACCAAGGGAAAATATGGAGAGACTAAAACCCAGACCTACAATCTCTGTAGTTAATAATTTTTGAGATACTGTCTTTATTAACTTGCCCATAGACTCTGATTACAGGATCACTATTGCTGCTTGTCATATTAACTTAATTCCATCTGCCACCATATTTGTATATCTGCCAGTACAGATGAATGTTATCCTTCAGAGAAAAGGCAAGATTAGGGCAAATGAAATTACCATGAAGTAATTTCTTCTTTCCACACATATAGTGAAATAGAGATTGGGAAAGAGTAGTGTTTCTAATGGACTCAGAAGCATAGATAGGTGACAATGTAGTCATTTCAATTTCCTCCAGTTAGATGCTGATAGGAAGCCTTTGAATCTTTATCAGAAGGTAAATGCCTTTATATTTGTCCCATTCACCTTTATTAATTATCCATTAGAAAGTTGCTGACAGAGAAAGCCACTGAAAAGCAGGAAGATCTCACAAAGCTGCCTTAAAATGAAATGAAAAAATTTTTATCCAGGTCTTTATCCTGACCTATTTTTCCCTTTTTCTTCACCTCTCAGAGGGACGAGATGAGCGGAGGCAGAACTGAAGGAGATTAAAGAGATGAAGGCTACTTGGAGCCAAGTTGCAGAGTCAACTCTTGGTAATTTCCATGAAAAACTAACACTTATAGAAATCTCTTGTCATATCAAATAAGCAACCAGGAAGAGGCCTTGCTAATGTGTCAAGGGCACTTCAAACGGAATTATTTTATGTAGCATGAATCAAAGCATCCTATTAGGGCAAATTTGCAACCAAAGTCTCCAAATCCAATTTGGTTCCTTATTTAATAGGACTTTGCTTCCGTGTGATGACTGTCTAGATGTTTCTTCTTTAGTAAATGCTGCCCCATTGCCTGACAATAGTTTACATTCCCAGAAATATTGCTGCTACCATCACCACCACAGTCAACATGAGTATGATAATTTTATTGTTGTTAGACTCAGTGGCATCAGAGCTAGGTGATGTCATCAGGACTTCCAGGCAGTGCCTTTAATAAACCGCCTTTCTTCCTCTGTGCTGGAACTTATTTATTGCGACATCTTCATGTATTTATAGAGAATAGATATCCTTTTTAAATGGGAGTATCTATCTGGCACCTTCAGAATACCAGATATGATCTCCCTATATGACATTCCACTTCCCATCTCCGTCTCTGCCTTTGCAAAGACTCATCGTCTTCACTTCTGCCTTTGGAACCTTTCTCTTTCTACAAGAATCAGTTCCAGTGCCCACCTCCTACAAGAGGCCTTTGCTGATTTTTCCCAGTTTTTAGTTTCCCTGCACCCCTGGGGAATGACTATGTTTGGATTTTGTCTACATTTTGTGTAACTTGGGACAAGTCATTGTACATCTCAGTGCTCTAGGCCGTTCTCTGTCTTGTAGGGAAGGTGCTGATCTGTATTGGTGGGGGAGTTTCCTCCCAAGGGAACTTTATCACTAAAATTATAGGTCCAGTCCCTATCTATATTCATGTATATTTATCTATTCTTTATTACTCTATACATTTTATTTTTTCCCCCAGAAAAATGTCAGTTTCTAGAGGTCAGGGATTGTCCTATTTTTTGACTGGATCCCCAGCACCTAATCCAATGCCTGGCATATAGTAGTTGCTTATTAAATACTTGTATTGAATTTAAATGAATGAAGGTTTTTACATGTATTAATGGTGATAGCTGACTTTGTATAGTTTTTGGAGATTTTAAAGGTGCTTTAAATGCATAATTGTATCCTTTCCACCCAAAGTTCACCACCAGAAACTCAATGGTATCAATTCAACCACATACATTTATTAAGCACTTTCACTTTAGGGATTCCAAAATAAATAGGACCTGCTTCCTTTCCTCAAACGAGCATGCAATACACTTGGGGAGACAATATAGGTGCACCAATAGCCAATTAAATTAAAATGGAAATACACAGGAGAAGTACAAATCAAGTGTTTGAAGGAGAGAGATTGTTTCTTGTCTAGAAAAACCAGGGAAGGCTTTAAGGAGGAATTGGTACTATTTTGCAAGATTCTCTTGGATGCCTGTGTTTCTCCTTGGTCCTTCTTACTAGGATACCTTTTCCATCTGTTGCATCTCACCTTCACCAGAGCTGATTATACCTTGGCAATTCTATGAATTGATGAATTTCTCAAAGGAGAAATTTCCCCCTTTCTCAAGGTTTTTCAGAATTCCCCATTGGAATCCTACCTTTAACTAGGGGAGAATGTGACATTTTCATTAAAACATACCTCTCAGGTTGTTGTGAAGAATGCATGTCAGAAATCTTAAAGCCCTAGAAAAATGGAAGTTGTCAGGTTGTTGTTGTTGTTGATATGTTGATATGACATGTTGCTGATATGGTTTCCTTGTTCTAGGAACTTCCTGTGTGGAAACTCTCACCACAGATGCAGACTGACAAATTAGCTCTGACAGGACCTAAAACCAGGTGTTTCCAACTGTAAGGAAAGCCTGCTATTTACTATGCATTAACATCTCTCATAGTAGTAATATAATTTTCTTCATCTATTTCAGTGAGATCTTGGGACAAGTCAATAACTGTCCTGCTACTATTCACTTACGCTTAAAGTTTGTGTACATTAAATACACTTGTGTAGATTTGTAAACTACCAGGGTTTATAATTGACTGAAAGTATTGGAATGCAAGCTCATCTTCTCTAGAGTCACTGAAATCATCTTTGAGGTATCTCTAGTTGCAGACATATTCCTATTCCCATACAATTTTTATTTCTTCTACTATGATTCTATATTTCAAAAGCTGTTTATTCACTTACCTTGGAGATTATAAGTATTTACTGTGGCAATTTCTATTAAACACATTCTTAATTTTTTATGGATTGTTATCATATCTTGGTGATTATGGGCAATAGTTTTTATTTATTATATAATGTGATCACTCTACTACAATTTACTTTTTGACTTTTCAAGGATAATTTGAGGTCATTCTTTGGAGCTACAAGGACTCATTTATTTGTTTATGTGAGATATCAAACTTCTAGTATATAATTTTGGCCAGTTGATCATGACTTTATAGGTATTGGTAAGTGTTTATTGCAGTGGCAGTTGCTATGATTCATGCATAATCTTTATTGGTCAATAAGTCTGGGCTCCTTTAGGTTAACTCTTTTGTAATTTCTGGAAATTTCTTGGTCTTGTGTCTCTGTCATAAATCCTTTATGTTAGTATTGTCATTATGATTAATAGTGCTAATAATGATTGAAATAGCTAACTTCCTCTTGTTCCCCCCCAAAAAAAATTAAATATATTATACTCATATTCAACTTCAAAAAACTTTGAACTCATCTTAATTTTATTTGAAACAACATAATACATCTCTCCCCTTTTTGGAAAGCCTATGATTTAAAAGTTTGACAACTTCAATAATTTCTCTCCAGCCAACTAATGCCTTTTGTTTTTAATTTACAGAGCACGTACTGAATAGCTTTTCTCTCTGATGAGAATAGTTATAGATATTGATTGGATGAATGCATTTGTTTCATGGAATTCCATTTCCCAAGGCCACCAGATGGACATTTTAAGCCTTCAATAAATGCCTAGGAAAGCAGATATTCTGGTTGGCCGATGCATGAGCCCAGTTTTCCTAAGCTCTGGTTGTGGCTGAGTCCAAGATGAATGGACCTCACTTGTTTAACTAGAGAGGTTTAACTTGTCGAACTGGATGGTGAATAAATCCAGTGTCAAGTGGTAATTGGCCAGTTTGTAATAATCATATAAATTAATCATATAGCAATTTACATATTGGTAATTTTCTGTTTTTTGCCATGATTGTTTTTAAAAGCAATACTGTCATTCCATAAAAGGGGGGAGGGAAGGGTGACTCAAGTTCATTGCTAATAAGGAGTCATTAAATAAATGTATAGACCACACAGCTGCTTATTTCCATAATATATATTATGGAAGGGATCCTAGGGAATAACTGTCTTCATTAGTTTTATAAGGTGATGAATTCACAGGCTTTCCCATTTTGTTTGGTACTTTCCTGAGCCTGGCAATGTTAAAATGATACATGCACAGAAACTTATGCTGGAAACATTATGTATTTTAAAACATGGACTAAAGTTCAGTACTAGTAGAAGTGAGGTTAACAAATCTTGGCATGCTTATCATAACCGGAAGCTTGAATGTAAAATTAACAGAGCCATTCTCCAATAAACTCTAGGATTAGCCCCTGAAATATTTGACAGGACCTAATGAACCATCATCATAAGCAGTAGAGTGTTAAAATGGGAAAAAGAAAATGTTTTGAAATGCTTTTTTTCCCTTCTGATTATTTTTGGATTTTTTCGCAGTGTGATTGTCCTAATGCAAATGACATCTGATGGAAAGTTCTTTCAGAACTCATATCTGAAACAAATGGATTGTGACCAGATAATGAAGTATTATCATTTACCACAGCATAGTTTCTTTGATCCCAAACACACTTTGAACATGCCTGTGCCCCATCTAGCACTGTACAAATTGTGTGATGGGAATCTGTATATTCCCTCCTTTCTTGGCTCGTCAATGCAATTCAGTGAGCATTTAAGTGCTTACTATGTGCCAGGCACTGTACTAGGCTCTGAGGATACAAAGGCAAAAATGAAATAGGTTCTTTCTTCAAGGAAATTATATTCTCCTTGGGGGAGGCTATATGTAAATATGTATGTATATGTGTATCTATATTTACATACATATAAAAGGCAACAGAACAAATTACTAGTAAGAGACACAAATCAAAACTACATTGAAGGGATGGCTAGGTGATGAAGTGATTAGAGCACCATCCCTGAAGTCAGGAGGACCTGAGTTCAAATCCCGCCTTAGACACTTAACACACACACACACACACACACACACACACACACACACACAACCTAGCCTTGTGACCTTGAGCAAGTCATTTAACCCCAATTGCCCTACCTTCCCCCTCCAAAAAGCAAAAAAAAAAAAAAAAACTACATTGAGACTTCAGTTCATACCAGTAAATTAGTGAAGCTGATAAAGGATTTGAATAATCAATATTGGAAGGATTATGGAAAGACCAGCTCACTAATGCACCCTTGGTGGAGCTGTGGATTGACCTAACAGTTCTGAAAAGCAATTTGCAACTATGTTAAGTACATAATTAAAATGCCCATACCTTTTAACCTAGAGATTCTATGACAAAGAAATACCCCAAGGGGGTCAGAGACAGAAAGAGAGGTCCCATATACACTTAAATATCTATAACACTTCTTGGAATTATAAAGAACTGGAAACTAGAAGCATTGGATACAGCCTACTTTACTCAGCATGTTGCCTAAGAAAGCAGAGAGAGATATAGGACAATAAAAGTTAGGGATGATATCAACTACTGAGGACTTTTTCAGGATAGTGGAGATTTGCATTTGTTCCTAGGAATTAGGAAAAGAGTCAATAGACAGGGAGAGACTGAGGATGAGGTGTGTGTGTGTGTGTGTGTGTGTGTGTGTGTGTGTGATTAAGGGTGGGGAGGAGACAATTATGTTGATATATTAGAGAAGACAGAGGGGGGTGGACTCAAGAGGTAGAAGTAAATGACTCAACCTTGTTAAGAAGAAGGATCACCTCTTTGTCAAAAGCTCAAGTAAAGGAGGAGAGAATAGGGGATTAGAGAAAAAATACTCTCTTATTGTTGCTACTTCTTCTCCTCTCATTTTTCAACTCATTGCAGACTCACTTCTAATTTCACCACTGAGTTAATAAACGTTTATTTAGTACCTGCTGAGGTCTAGACACTCTTCTAACCTCTGAGGATAAAAATATGAAAAAGAAAGTCCTTGTCCTCAAGGGGAAACTTACAACCTAATAAGAGAAAACAATATACAAAATGGAGGGGGGAGAGGGAAGATAACTGGTGTTGAGGCATGAAGAAGTCTAAAGGAATACAGCCAGGTGGGAAATGAAGAGGTGGCTGTCCTGGGCTCCAAGGAGCTCTCCACTTCACCATCCATTCAGAAAGGTCCCAGGAGGAGGGTACTTTTGTGGTTTGATTCTCAAGACTGATGTGATCATATAGGATGCCAAGGTTCTTGGGAGCATGATAAACAAAGGAGTACAGTTAGGTGGGAAATGAAACTTGTCTCCAAAGTTATTGGTGATCTCTTAATTGCCAAGTCTGGTGCCCTCTTCTCATTTCTGATCCCTTGTGACCTTTCAACATCCATTGACCCTTTCCTTCTGGATGTTTTGTCTTCTCTGAGTTTTCATGATGCCCTTCTCTCCAGTCTCTCTTCCTCTCTATGTGACCACTTCTCATTCTCCTTTATTCTCATCCTCTATATCACACAGACTAACTAGAGGTGACCATAAAGCTCTGGTTTGGGCTCCTTTCCCTTCTTCCTCTTAGATTCTCTCTCAGTGACCTCATCAGCTGCTATGGGTTTAACTATCATCTCTAGTCAGATAACTCCCATATCTACAATATAAGACCCCTTCTCTCTAACTCACTGTAAAGCCACGCACAAGCAGCTTTCCAGATGACTGCTGCTGTGAACAGCTTTCAAGGTTCTGATTACCTAGTATAACAAAATCTCTATTTATTCAATAACAAATCAGAACAAAACATTCACAGAAAATCAAGGTGTTAATCCAATAGCTGAAACAAGGTGTGAACTACTGTGCTTGCCATTACACTCCTCACACAGCTCCTGTTTTATTTCAGGCCCTTATTACTTCTCATATAGCTTCCTACTTGGGCCCTCTGTTTCAAGTCTCTCACCAACACAGTCCATCATAGACAATTCTTCCAAAGTAATCTTTACCCTTAAGTGCATATCTGACAATGCCACTTCCCTATTTAATCAATTTCAATGGCTCCCTTTTGCCTCTAGGATAAAATATAAATTCCTCTATTTACCTTTTAAAGCCCTTCATAACTTCACCTGGGCCATCTTTCCAACCTCATTGGATATTACTTTCCCTCCGTTATTCTCTGATCCAGCCAAAGCGGCCTTTGTGTACAGTTCTTCATCACCTATCTGTTTGCCTTGGCATTGGCCATCCTTCATGACTGAAGTGCACCCCCTTTTCACCTTTCTCTTTTTCTTCAAGGTATAACTGAAGTACCACCACCTGCATGAAGTCTTTTCTGATCCTACTCCCAGCTTCTAGTGCCATATCTCCCAAACAACCCTCTATTGAACTACTTTGTATTTGTTTGTATTTTTTCCTTTACAGTTATTCTGTATCTTATATATGTCATTGTAGTATTCCTCATTAGAATATAAGCTTCTCACAAGTGTGAATCATTTTATTCTTTTTCTTTACATACCTAGTTCCTAGCACAGTGCCTGACACATGGTAAGCAACTGATAAATGCTTATTGATTGATTGATGGATATTTATCAGAACTCATTCTCTATCCTTAGCTACAGTCCTAGAATGCCTATCACCTGCTTAACATATCAAAATGGAAGTGACATACACCTCTCAAAGTCAGTATGCCCAAAACAGAGCTTATTTTCTTTCTCCAACCATACTCCTTTCTGAATTTCCCAATTTCTGTCAAGGGTAACAGCAACTTTCTAGTCACCCATATTTGCAACCTTGCTCGGTCCTTGATTTCTCACTGTCCTTCATCACACATATTTAATTAGTCAGTAAATTGTGTCATTTCTACTTCCATTCATACATTTCTCTCTGCTCACACAGCCACCTCCTATTCAAACTCCTATCACATCTCACCTGGCCTATTGCAATAGCCTTCCAATCTCAAGCCTCTTCCATCTATAATTCATCTCCTGCATGGTTGCCAAAGTGATTTTCCTTAAGCACAGGTATAACCGGGTCATTCTCGTTCTCCAGAGACTCCCATATATTTTCAGTTCATGATGCACTTAGTGTATCAATAATTTTTCCACACTACCCTGGGCCAAAAATTGATGATGATGATGATGATGATAATAATAATAATAATAATAATAATAATAATAATAGCTAGCATTTATATAACCCTCATTATGTGCCATACATTGTACTAATCACTTCACAACTATTATCTTACTTGATTCTCAAAACCATCCTGGAAGGTAGATGATGCTATTATTCCCGCTTTACAGTTGAGGAAACTAAGGCAAACAAGTTAAGTGACTTGCCCAAGGTCACACAGCTAAAAAGTGTACAAAGCTGGATTTTAATTTAGTTCTTTCTGACTCCAGGCCTAGTACTCAATCCACTGTGACACCTAGCTTCCATGTTCCATTTAGTAAGGAGTTAGTTCCAAACAACTTACTGAGTCTTTATGTCCTAACAACGTAGTAGCTGTTTGAAAAATTTATATACATAGATTGAAAGAAAATATAACATTCTATTTCATTCTTAAATAACCTCAGTTACTAACGAGGTCTGTGTACCTGTTAGGCACTGCAAACTTGGAATCAGATTGGACTCTGCCACCCTTGTTTCCTCTTCCACATTGATTTTCACACATTTCTTGCTTTTTATCATATTAACTGCCCCAAATTCAACTTCACAAAGATACTGTGTCTCAGATGAGAAAGTTTGAGAAGTTGTTGACCAAGAACAGATAAACAAAATCATATCTCGGGCATTCAAGAACATCATCAGAAGCACTAGGGAGATCTAATGCTGAAATTGTGACTACCACTAAACTAGTAGTTTGAGTGGATGTCCAGCAAATGCTAAGTATTCCCATATTTCCCTTGATAATTTAAAATATCCAGTTTGGAACTGTGGTCCTACTCAGGAAACTGCAGTCGGCTCTCTGTTACCTTTATGATAAAATATAAAACTCTGTTTGACTTTTGAATATCTTTACAGCTTGGAGCTAACCTAACTTTCCAAGCTTATATATTACTCTCTCTCTCCTATATTCCATGGTCCAGCTAACCTGGCTTTCTTGCTGTTATTCATGACACTCTATCTTCCATCTACATGCATTTATCCTGTCCATATCCCACACTTGGTGGTCACCTCCACCTTGTAGAATCTCTGACTTCCTTAAAAATTCAGCTTAAGCTATACCTTCTCCATGAAACTTTTTCATATTCAGGTGTATTCTTTCTTAAACTTTTTCTATTTTGTATTTGATCCTTATTATAGTATCTATATTGCAGGCATTATTAACCTGGATTATGTGACCTTTGGGGCTTTTTTTGAGTCTGAGTCTCCCTGTCTCACTCAGGCTGGAAGTTCAGTGGTCCCTCATGGGCCTAATCTCAATCCTGATGGGCATGGAAACTTCAACCTGCTCCATTTTTCTAAGCTAGGTTGGTTCATTCCTCCTTAAGTAACTTGGAAGCCCTCTACTCCTGAGAGTTCTTCATACTGCTTCCAGACTTAGTGCAAACTCCTGATTGGCTTTAGCCTAATTGCAGCTCTGAACTCCAAAATTCAAGTAATCCACTAGCCTTTGCCTTTCTAGCAGCAGGCACTACAGAGCCATATGCTACCATCGCTACTCCAGGACCTTGTTTGTAAAAATATTTTGATAATTGTATTTCATTATAATTGTTTTCCTTTGTAATACTATGTATTTTATTTTATAGATTAAAAAACATTATACTAAGAAGGGATTCATGGGCTTTACCAGCCAGATTGCCAAAAAGATCCAGGACACAAAAAGTTGAAGAGCTCCTGCTGTATAGAATTAAAATAATTACGAAAACAGGCCAAATTCCTTCAGGAACTCACAGAGCTCTTTTGCTGAACCTATGCTTCTCATGAAAGCAAAGGAGTTTCTTTTAAATACAAATCTTTTACCATTGTTGTTCTATGGTGGCAAGACCTAGAGCACCATTACAGCCATTCTTTGTGTTCCTGGTACCCACCATAGTGCTTACAATATTAGGGCTTAATGAACGCTTGTCTTTTGTTGTAAAAAAAGAGGAGGAAGCTCATGGGAATGGTCTCTTTTCTCAACCATGTAAGAGGTGAGATCCTCAGCTATGAGGATCATTTGAAAGATTTTTAAACAGGTCAGAAAGTTAAGTTTCTAAGTGTTTAAAGTATATAGATTTGAGAGTTTCAGTAAGTGACACACTTGGAGAACCCAAGTTCAATTTTGCATTGCTCTACTAATTATGATTTCATAGTGTCATAATGCTCAAGGCCCAATATACACCTAAGACATAATTTATTATTAATTAAAGTAGATGCAAATCCACATTACAAAGAGTTCTCTTGATAGTTTTGAATGTGTTGGGTTGACTTCTGGTCACATCTGATTATCTTATCACAGTTTTTACTTTGCAAAAGTGGCTGATAAAGAGCTCCTACTAGGTGTGGAAGAAATGTTAGCACTCCCATTTTCTGCTTTGCTTGTGCTTACATTATTTTCTCATGTTTTTCTTTCCAAGGGGTTTCTTTGCAGGAGTCCTTTTTAGCCTCTTAAATGTTTTGTGATGGTTAGTTTCATTAAAACTCGATAATATAATACAGGAATTCTTAATATATTTTGTGTTATAGACCCCCTGTACAGTCTGGTAAAGGCTCTGAATGCCTTCTCAGAATCATGTGTTTTTAATTATAGTTGAAGGGAATGTTAAATTTTAGTTAGAGTTAGTGAAAATAAAGAAGCAAATTTTCCCCATCCAAGTTCGTGCCCCCTGAAATGTATGCATGGACCCTTTGGGGTATATGAGGCCCAGGGTGAGAACTCCTGAAATAATTCACAATGCCACTTAACTGGGCACGGATCAGCTATAATATGTCATGGTATATTGAAAACAAACAAGTGAAGGCAACTTACATGACATATGACTTATCTGACATAATTATAATAACAACAACAACAATAATGATAAGTCATATTTATCTAGCACTTTAAGGTTTGTCAAGGACATAGACTTAGTAAAGGCTCCAGTATCATTACATATAAAATGTTTAGAAAACTCACTTTCGTTTTTTAAAATAAAAACAGATATAGAAATTTCTCCTGTTTTCTTTCTCTGCCCTGCTGTATTATCTTTGGCACTCATGGGATACATGTCCTCCATTTTGGAGACTTGTACTACTTTAAATAATCTCCCATGAACACCATCATGTGATGATGTATCATCTATATGGCACTTTAGATGTACAATGCACAGTCCTTAAAACAAACCTGGGAAGGTAGGTAGCACAAATAATATTATCCTCATTTTATGGATGAAGTATTAGAGTGTCAGACAGGTAAAGTTACCTGCCTATTGTCATATAGCTAGTGAGCTTTGAAGTCAGTATTCAGAGCCAGTGGGGTCCTGGCTCTAGAGATAGCATCATCTCTTTTGTGATTCATCTTCAAGTGGATGACATAATCTACTCTTTATTTTGTTTTGTTTTATTTTGGATTGTTTCTGTTTTTGGAGGCAGGCTTAAGTGACTTGTGTAGAGTCACACAGCTAATAGATGTGGTCTACTCTTGTAGCAATGATACTTTTGCTGGCTATGGAGATTTCTCCAAGGACTGGTTAGTGGAAAATTCAATCATTAGATACAAACACCCAAGTTTATGGACACTCCACTAGGGGCACATGGTGAATTTCTTTACTGAGTGGCTTGATTCTTTAACCGCACTTATATTCTCCTCCAGCCACTTTTTCATACTTTCCATTTAGATAAGTAGTAATAATTAGTACTTAAATTGTACTTTATGGTTTGCAAAATTCTTTACAAATACCATTTTATTTAATCTTTACAACAACTCTGGAATATAGTTGTTTTTATTCTAATTTTACAGATGAGGAAACTGAGGTTAAAATGACTTGCCCAGAATCACATATCCAAGGAGTGTCTGAGACTCCTGGGATTCTATTTAAAATGTTTGAATCAATATTCATTAAGGAAATTACTATATAATTGTCTTTATTTTTTTTTAAAACAAATACTTTATTAACTTCTGTTTTACATCATTCATTTCTGCCAGATTTTGAGTTACAATCATTTTCCCCCCATTATTCCCCTACCCAACCTCCCAGAATAGCAGTCCCACAAGATATCACTTCCTCCAATCTGCTCTCTCCCATACCTTCTCCCATACCCCCATCGACTTTTCCATTAGAGGAAGATAAATCTTTGTGTCCCAATGCCTGCATATCTTATCTCCCAATTATAGGCAAAAGAGTATTAATAATAGTATTTATATATATATTTGAAACATTTAATGTTACGATCTTGAATTTCAGATCCATTTCCTTCCTCCCTTGTCACCCATTCCTTCTTGGGATATAAGTAATTCAGTATATGTTGTACATGTCTAGCTATGCAAACATTATCATAGTAGATATATTGTACAAGGCTGCTTATAATTCCCTCCCACTCATCCCACCCCCCACCTGGTCCATTCCCTACATGATCCTGTCCCTCTTCTATAGTGGGTACTTCCAACCTCCACTCACCCCAAGGATGCCCTCCCTTCCATCATCCCTCCTCTCATCCCCCTTCCCCCTATCCTGCTGCAGGTTGAGATATCCCATTTAGTATGTATGTCATTTTCTCCCTGAACCAAATTCAATGTGAATGTGGTTTTGCCTTTTTAGCCTTCCTTATTCTCCCCCTCCTTTGCACCCACTTCCCTACATGAGATAGTTTACCCTACCATGTCTCTCCCCATCTCCTCTTGCCACTTTCCTCTCTCACCTCATAATTTCATCCCTTGAGTACTCTCCCTTCCCAACAAAATCAACCTATGCCCTCTATCCATATATAACTGTAACCATATACACACACATTCACATATGTATTCATATGACCACACCCCTTCTTCCATTATTTTCATAGTGAGAAAGATATCATCAGTCACAGTTATTGCTTTTCCATATAGGAATGTAAATAGTTCAACTTTGATAAGTTCCTTTTGATTTCTTTTCCTGATTACCTTCTCAGGCATCTCTTCCTTCTTGTGTCTGGATGTCAAATTTTCTATTCAATTCTGGTTTTTTCTCAAGAATGCTTGAAAGTCCTCTATTCCACTGAATGACCATATTTTCCCCTGAAACAAAATACTCAGTTTTGCTGGGTAGGTGACCCGTGGGTTCATTCCCAGTTCTTTTGCCCTCTGGAATATCCTATTCCATGCCCTTTGATCCCTCAGTGTAGAAGCTGCCAGGTCCTGGGCTATTCTGATTGTGTTTCTACAATATTGAAATTGTTTCTTCCTGGCTGCTTGTAGTATTTTCTCCTTGATCTGGGGATTCTGGAACCTGGCTATAATATTTCTGGGAGTTTTCTTTTGGGATCTTTTTCAGGAGGTGATTGGTGGATTCTTTCAACCTCTATTTTGCCCTCTGGATCTAAAACATCAGGGCAGTTTTCCTTGAGAATTTCTTGAAGGGTGATTTCTAGGTTCTTTCCCTGATCATGGCTTTCAGGTAGTCCAATAATTTTTAAATTGTCTCTCCTGGATCTATTCTCCAGGTCAGTGGTTTTTCCCATGAGATATTTCACATTGCCTTCTAATCTTTCGTTTGTTTGATCTGCTTAACAGCATCTTTATTTCTCATAAAGTCACTAGCTTCCATTTGCTCCAGTCTAACTCTGAAGGAATGAATCTCCTCAGTGAACTTTTGAGATTCTTTTTCCATCTGGCAAATTCGACTTTTTAAGGCATTCTTCTCCTCATTGCCGTTTTGGGCCTCCTTTGCCATTTGAGTTAGTCTATTTTTTAAGGTGTTGTTTTCCTCAGTCAGGCTGTTGACCTCATTTCATACTTTTCCTGCATCCTTCTCATTTCTCTTTCCAATTTTTCCTCCACTTCTCTTATTTGATTTTTAAAGTCCTTCTTAAGGTCCTCTATGGCCTGCAACCCACTATGTTTTCCCCTGGGGCTTTTGGAGCAGGACTTCTGACCTCACAGTCCTTTTCCCGCTCTATGCCCCCAAAATAGGAGTCTAGGTTGCATTTTTCTGTTTCCTTTGCCTTGGCATGTTGCCACTTAATTACTTGACTTTTGGGCTTGTTGCCACACTATGGCTTTAAGGCCAGATAGAGGAATTTTCATCCCGAACGTGTGGGGGCAACTTCCGTTTCTGGCAAGCTGTAAACCCACCCACAACTTCCACCCTAGATCACAATCCAGATCCAGGGAGGCCAAAGCAAGAGCGATTACCCCCCAAGACTGATCGCTGGATCTCCCCACGATTTGTAGGCTGGGAGCCGGAAATGCCTCTGAAAACTACACAATGGCGTGTCTCCTCAGTGGCTTCTAGCCCCCAGGGGAGGGAGCTGACGCATTCCCCAAATACGGGTCCCAAAGTCCATAGGACACTAACCTCTTACTTTGTCCTAGGCATGTCTATGTTGATAATTCTGGCGTCTCCACAGTTCCTGGTGTTCTGGGGTTCCTCCAGCCGGCTGCTGGCCCTGCCGCCCTGGGGCTAAAACCTCGGCTCATGTGGACCTGGGCTGGGCTCGGCTCCTGCGCTCTGCGCGCTGCCGGGCCCCAGACCACTGCGCTGGTCCTTCCTGCAGGGTGCTGGGCTGTCCTCAGCGGGAGGTTAGCTTCTCTGTTTCGTTCTGTGGGTGCTGGAGCTCCAGAAGATTTTCAGAGTCCTTTTTTACATAGTTTGTGGAGAATCTGGGGGCAGAGAGGCTTGGACGAGCTGTTTCTACTCCGCCATCTTGGCTCCGCCCCCCAATTGTCTTTATTTTTTAATATTAAGTCTTAAGCTTCAGGCTTTTTCACCCTGCTGTTTTCATAGATAGTTCTGGGGGTTTCTAAGTTTTCAGTTCTTCCAAGGTTGTATGATCTGGGGAGAGGTATTTGAACTCAGGTTTTCCTGATACCAGGCCTAGAATGCCATCTAAGACATAGTTTTCTCGGTTCTTCTTTCTTTTTTTTTTAAACAAATGCTTTATTAACTTCTGTTTTACATCATTCATTTCCACCAGATTTTGAGTTACAATCATTTTCCCCCTGTTATTCCCCTACCCAACCTCCCAGAATAGCAGTCCCACAAGATATTGCTTCCTCCAGTCTGCTCTCTCCCATACCTTCTCCCATACCCCCTTCGACTTTTCCATTAGAGGAAGGTGAATCTTTGTGTCCCAATGCCTGCACATCTTATCTCCCAATCACAAGCAAAAGAGTATTAATAATAGTATTTATATATATTTGAAACATTTAATGTTACAACCTCGAATTTCAGATCCATTTCCTTCCTCCCTTGTCACCCATTCCTTCTTGGGATATAAGTAATTCAGTATATGTTGTACATGTCTAGCTATGCAAAACATTATCATAGTAGATATATTGTACAAGGCTGCTTATAATTCCCTCCCACTCATCCCACCCCCCACCTGGTCCATTCCCTACATGATCCTGTCCCTCTTCTATAGTGGGTACTTCCAACCTCCCCTCCTCCCAAGGATGCCCTCCCATCCATCATCCCTCCTCTCATCCCCCTTCCCCCTATCCTGATGCAGGTTAAGATATCCCATTTATTATGTATGTCATTCTCTTCCTGAACCAAATTCAATGTGAATGTGGTTTTGCCTTTTTAGCCTTCCTATTCTCCCCCTCCTTTGCAACCACTTCCCCTTGCTTCTTCTACATGGGATAGTTTACCCTACCCTGTCTCTCCCCATCTCCTCTTGCCACTTTCCTCTCTCACCTCATAATTTCATCCCTCGAGTATTCTCCCTTCCCAACAAATTCAACCTATGCCCTCTATCCATGTATAACTGTAACCATATACACACACATTCACATATGTATTCATATGAACACACACCCTTCTTCCATTATTTTCATAGTGAGAAAGATGTCGTCAGTAACAGTTATTGCTTTTCCATATAGGAATGTAAATAGTTCAACTTTGATAAGTTCCTTTTGATTTCTTTTCCCTGATTACCTTCTCAGGCATCTCTTCCTTCTTGTGTCAAAATTTCTATTCAATTCTGGTTTTTTCCTCAGGAATGCTTGAAAGTCCTCTATTCCACTGAATGACCATATAGTCCCCTGAAACAAAATACTCAGTTTTGCTGGGTAGGTGACCCTTGGGTTCATTCCCAGTTCTTTTGCCCTCTGGAATATCATATTCCATGCCCTTCAATCCCTCAGTGTAGAAGCTGCCAGATCCTGGGCTATTCTGAAAGTGTTTCCAAAATATTGAAATTGTTTCTTCCTGGCTGCTTGGAGTATTTTCTCCTTGATCTGGGGATTCTGGAACCTGGCTATAATATTCCTGGGAGTTTTCTTTTGGGGATCTTTTTCAGGAGGTGATCAGTGGATTCTTTCAACCTCTATTTTGCCCTCTGGATCTAAAACATCAGGGCAATTTTCCTTGAGAATTTCTTGAAGGGTGATTTCTAGGTTCTTTCTTTGATCATGGCTTTCAGGTAGTCCAATAATTTTTAAATTGTCTCTCCTGGATCTATTTTCCAGGTCAGTGGTTTTTCCCATGAGATATTTCACATTGGCTTCTAATCTTTCATTTGTTTGGATCTGCTTAACAGCATCTTGATTTCTCATAAAGTCATTAGCTTCCATTTGCTCCAGTCTAACTCTGAAGGAATGAATCTCCTCAGTGAACTTTTGAGATTCTTTTTCCATCTGGGAAATTTGACTTTTTAAGGCATTCTTCTCCTCATTGCCCTTTTGGGCCTCCTTTGCCATTTGAGTTAGTCTATTTTTTAAGGTGTTGTTTTCCTCAGTCAGGCTGTTGACCCTCATTTCATACTTTTCCTGCATCCTTCTCATTTCTCTTTCCAATTTTTCCTCCACTTCTGTTATTTGATTTTTAAAGTCCTTCTTAAGGTCCTCTATGGCCTGCAACCTGCTCATGTTTTCCCCTGGGGCTTTTGGAGCAGGACTTCTGACCTCACAGTCCTTTTCCCGCTCTATGCCCCCAAAATAGGAGTCTAGGGTTGCATTTTTCTGTTTCCTTTGCCTTGGCATGTTGCCACTTAATTGCTTGACTTTTGGGCTTGTTGCCACACTATGGCTTTAAGGCCAGATAGAGGAATTTTCGTCCCGAACGTGTGGGGGGCAACTTCCGTTTCTGGCAAGCTGTAAACCCACTCACAACTTCCACCCTAGATCACAATCCAGATCCAGGGAGGTTAAAGCAAGAGCGATTACCCCCCAAGACTGATCGCTGGATTTCCCTACAATTTGCAGGCTGGGAGCCAGAGCTGCCTCTGAAAACTACAAAATGGTGTGTCTCCTCAGTGGCTTCTAGCCCCCAGGGGAGGGAGCTGACGTATTCCTCAAATACTGTTCCCAAAGTCCATAGGACACTTTGTCCTAGGCATGTCTATGTTGATAATTCTGGAGTTGCCACAGCTCCTGGTGTTCTGGGGTTCCTCCAGCCGGCTGCTGGCCCTGCCGCCCTGGGGCTAAAACCTCGGCTCACATGGACCTGGGCTCAGCTCAGCTCCCAGTGCTCTCTGTGCTGAGCGCTGCCACGTCCCAGAGCGCTGCTGGGCTGTCCTCAGCGGGAGGTTAGCTTCTCTGTGTTGTTCTGTGGGTGCTGGGGCTCCAGAAGTTGTTCAGAGTCCCCTTTTACGTAGTTTGGGGGGAATCTGGGGGCAGAGTGGCTTGGACAAGCTGTTTCTACTCCGCCATCTTGGCTCCACCCCCGGTTCTTCTTTCTTTATGCTGTATCATTTCTTTTTTTTTTTTAACAAATACTTTATTAACTTCTGTTTTACATCATTCATTTCCGCCAGATTTTGAGTTACAATCATTTTCCCCCCATTATTCCCCTACCCAACCTCCCAGAATAGCAGTCCCACAAGATATCGCTTCCTCCAATCTGCTCTCTCCCATACCTTCTCCCATACCCCCATCGACTTTTCCATTAGAGGAAGATGAATCTTTGTGTCCCAATGCCTGCACATCTTATCTCCCAATTATAGGCAAAAGAGTATTAATAATAGTATTTATATATATATTTGAAACATTTAATGTTACGACCTTGAATTTCAGATCCATTTCCTTCCTCCCTTGTCACCCATTCCTTCTTGGGATATAAGTAATTCAGTATATGTTGTACATGTCTAGCTATGCAAAACATTATCATAGTAGATATATTGTACAAGGCTGCTTATAATTCCCTCCCACTCATCCCACCCCCCACCTGGTCCATTCCCTACATGATCCTGTCCCTCTTCTATAGTGGGTACTTCCAACCTCCCCTCACCCCAAGGATGCCCTCCCATCCATCATCCCTCCTCTCATCCCCCTCCCCCTATCCTGCTGCAGGTTGAGATATCCCATTTAGTATGTATGTCATTTTCTCCCTGAACCAAATTCAATGTGAATGTGGTTTTGCCTTTTTAGCCTTCCTTATTCTCCCCCTCCTTTGTACCCACTTCTCCTACATGAGATAGTTTACCCTACCATGTCTCTCCCCATCTCCTCTTGCCACTTTCCTCTCTCACCTCATAATTTCATCCCTTGAGTACTCTCCCTTCCCAACAAAATCAACCTATGCCCTCTATCCATATATAACTGTAACCATATACACACACATTCACATATGTATTCATATGACCACACCCCCTTCTTCCATTATTTTCATAGTGAGAAAGATATCATCAGTCACAGTTATTGCTTTTCCATATAGGAATGTAAATAGTTCAACTTTGATAAGTTCCTTTTGATTTCTTTTCCCTGATTACCTTCTCAGGCATCTCTTGCTTCTTGTGTCTGGATGTCAAATTTTCTATTCAACTCTGGTTTTTTCCTCAAGAATGCTTGAAAGTCCTCTATTCCACTGAATGACCATATTTTCCCCTGAAACAAAATACTCAGTTTTGCTGGGTAGGTGACCCTTGGGTTCATTCCCAGTTCTTTTGCCCTCTGGAATATCATATTCCATGCCCTTCGATCCCTCAGTGTAGAAGCTGCCAGGTCCTGGGCTATTCTGATTGTGTTTCCACAATATTGAAATTGTTTCTTCCTGGCTGCTTGTAGTATTTTCTCCTTGATCTGGGGATTCTGGAACCTGGCTATAATATTTCTGGGAGTTTTCTTTTTGGGATCTTTTTCAGGAGGTGATTGGTGGATTCTTTCAACCTCTATTTTGCCCTCTGGATCTAAAACATCAGGGCAGTTTTCCTTGAGAATTTCTTGAAGGGTGATTTCTAGGTTCTTTCTTTGATCATGGCTTTCAGGTAGTCCAATAATTTTTAAATTGTCTCTCCTGGATCTATTTTCCAGGTCAGTGGTTTTTCCCATGAGATATTTCACATTGCCTTCTAATCTTTCATTTGTTTGGATCTGCTTAACAGCATCTTGATTTCTCATAAAGTCACTAGCTTCCATTTGCTCCAGTCTAACTCTGAAGGAATGAATCTCCTCAGTGAACTTTTGAGATTCTTTTTCCATCTGGCAAATTCGACTTTTTAAGGCATTCTTCTCCTCATTGCCCTTTTGGGCCTCCTTTGCCATTTGAGTTAGTCTATTTTTTAAGGTGTTGTTTTCCTCAGTCAGGCTGTTGACCCTCATTTCATACTTTTCCTGCATCCTTCTCATTTCTCTTTCCAATTTTTCTCCACTTCTCTTATTTGATTTTTAAAGTCCTTCTTAAGGTCCTCTATGGCCTGCAACCCACTCATGTTTTCCCCTGGGGCTTTTGGAGCAGGACTTCTGACCTCACAGTCCTTTTCCCGCTCTATGCCCCCAAAATAGGAGTCTAGGGTTGCATTTTTCTGTTTCCTTTGCCTTGGCATGTTGCCACTTAATTGCTTGACTTTTGGGCTTGTTGCCACACTATGGCTTTAAGGCCAGCTAGAGGAATTTTCGTCCCGAACGTGTGGGGGGCAACTTCCGTTTCTGGCAAGCTGTAAACCCACCCACAACTTCCACCCTAGATCACAATCCAGATCCAGGGAGGTTAAAGCAAGAGCGATTACCCCCCAAGACTGATCGCTGGATCTCCCCATGATTTGTAGGCTGGGAGCCGGAAATGCCTCTGAAAACTACAAAATGGCGTGTCTCCTCAGCGGCTTCTAGCCCCCTGGGGAGGGAGCTGACGCATTCCCCAAATACGGGTCCCAAAGTCCATAGGACACTAACCTCTTACTTTGTCCTAGGCAAGTCTATGTTGATAATTCTGGCGTCTCCACAGTTCCTGGTGTTCTGGGGTTCCTCCAGCCGGCTGCTGGCCCTGCCGCCCTGGGGCTAAAACCTCGGCTCATGTGGACCTGGGCTGGGCTCGGCTCCTGCGCTCTGCGCGCTGCCGGGCCCCAGACCACTGCGCTGGTCCTTCCTGCAGGGTGCTGGGCTGTCCTCAGCGGGAGGTTAGCTTCTCTGTTTCATTCTGTGGGTGCTGGAGCTCCAGAAGATTTTCAGAGTCCTTTTTTACATAGTTTGTGGAGAATCTGGGGGCAGAGAGGCTTGGACGAGCTGTTTCTACTCCGCCATCTTGCCTCCGCCCCCTATGCTGTATCATTTCATGTAAGTCTTCCCATGTTCCTCTAAATTCTTCATATTCATTTCTCATGGCACAGTTGTGTCATAGTATATTCACATGCTGTAATTTCATTAACCATCTCTCAGAATATCTTCTTTGTTTTTACTTCTCTTTAAAACATTTTTATTTCATTAAGTATTTACTAATCACATGTAAAAAATTTAACATTTTTTTGAATCCCAGATTTTCTCCTCCCTCCAACCACTCACCCCTACTTGAGAAGAAAAGCTATTTGATATTAATTATATATGTGAAGTCATGCAAAAACATACTGTCATATTAGCTATATTACAAAAGAGAATAAAGACCAAAAAATCAAGCAAGACAAAGAAAATTTAAAAAAAAAGTATGCTTCAGTTTACATTCAGAGTTCATCAGTTCTTTCTTTGGAGGTGGATAGCATTTTTCATCATGGATCCTTTGGGATTGTCTTGGGATTATTGTATTAATCAGAATAGCTAAGTTTTTGTTGTTGTTGATTGTTTGCGGTTGATCATCCTCATAATATTGTTGTTACCATGTATAATGTTTTCCTGGTTCAGTTCAGTTCACTTTGCACATAAGTCTTCCCAGGTTTTTCTGAAACCTTTCTGTTTGTCATTTCTTAGAGCACAATGGTATTCTATTGAAATCACATGCCACAATTTGCTCAGCCATTCCTCAGTTGTTAGGCACCCTCTCAATTTCCATTGCTTTGGTACCACAATAAGAGTTATTATCTAAATATATTTTGTACATATGGGTCTTTTCCCTTTTTCCTTTTTAATCTATTTGGGATACAGAACTAGTAGTGGTATTACAGGTTCAAAGAGTATGTATAGATATATAGCTTTTTTGGCATAGCTCCCAGTTGTTCTCTAGAATGGTTGGACTAGTTCACAACTTTACCAAGAGTGCATTAGTATCCCAGTTTTTCCACATCCCCTCCAGCATTTGTCATTTTCCTTTTCTGTCATGTTAGACAATCTGCCGTGTTAGTTATGAGATAATGTCTCAGAATCAGTAGTGATTTAGAATATTTTATGTGACTTTTGATAACTTTTATTTTTTTCTTCTGAAAACTGCCTGTTTCATATCTTTGACCAGAGATGGTATAAATGGTAGAGGATAGTGCTTATATTTACAAATTCATCTCAGTTGCCTATATATTTGAGAAATAAGGCCTTTATTGGAGTCACTTTCTTCTTTTTTTAATTTGATTTTCTCTAATTATAAATAATTAGATCTCTTTTTGTTTTTATTTTTTGCTTTTTGGAGGGCACTTGGGGTTAAGTAACTTGCCCAAGGTTACACGGCTAGGTTTTTTTGTTTGTATGTGTTAAGTGTCTGAGGCCGGATCCGAACTCAGGTCCTTCTGACTCCAGGGCCAGCACTCCCCTGACTGTGCCACCTAGCCACCCCTGGAGTCACTTTCAATACATTTCCCCCTCACTTTCCTATTTTCCTTCTCATTTTGGCTGCATTGGTTTTGTTGTGCAAAAGTTTGTTAATTTAATGTAATCAAAATTATCTATTTCACTTCCTGTGATCCTCTCAATCTCATTTGATCATAAGCAATTCCCTTACCCTTAGCCCTGACAGGTACATTTTTTGATGCCCCCCTAATTTACTTATGAGTTCATGCATTACGTCTAAATAATTTGTCCCTTTTGCTTATCTTGGTATGTGGTGTGAGATGTTTGTCTATGCAGTTTCTGCCAAACTGCTTTCCAGTTTTCTCAGCAAATTTTGTTAAATGATCAGTATTTACTTCAAAAGCTAAGATATTTGGGTTTATTAAATATGAAATTACTGTGACCATTTACTATAGTGTAATGTGTACCTACTCTGTTCCATGAATCCAGCACTTTATTGTTTTGATGATTACCTCTTTTTAGTTTGAAATTTGCTATTGCTAGGCTGGCTTCCTTCACATTTCTTTTTCATTAATTTCTTTGATATTCTCAAACTTTTATTCCAGATGAATTCTGTTATTATTTTTATAGCTCTATGAAGTAATTCTTTGGTATCTTGATTGGTATGACACCAAAGAAGTAAAATAACTTGAGTAAAATTGTCATTTTTATTATTTTGGCTTGGCCTGCCCAAGAACAATTATATTCCTCCATTTGTTTAAATCTTATTTTATTTTTGTGAAAAAATGTTTTGTAATTGTATTCATATAGTTCCTGGGTTTGTCGTGATATATTCCCAAGGTTTTATATTGTCTGCAGTTATTTTAAATGGAAATTCTCATTGTATTTATTGCTGCTGGCACTTTGTATTAGTATACAGAAATGCTAACAATTGATGTGGGTTTATTTTATATCCTGCAACTTTGCTAAAGTTTGTTAATTGTTTCAAGTGCTTTTTAGCTGATTCTCTAGGGTTCTCTAAGAATGCCATCATATCATCTACAAAGAATGATAGTTTTGTTTCTTTATTGCCTTTTCTTATTCCTTTACTTTCTTGTTCTTGCTTTATTGCTATAATTAGCATTTCTAGAGCAATATTGGATAATAGTGGGAATAATGGGCATCCTTCCTTTACCTCATCTAACTGGGAAGGCTTCAAGTCTTCCCCTATTAAGATAATGCTTGCCCTGATTTTTAGATAGATACTACTTACTATTTTAAGAAAGGCTCCATTGATTCCTATGCTTTTTAGTATTTTTAAATAGGAATAAGTATTATGTTTTCTCAGAAGCTTTCTTTGCATCTGTTGAGAAAATCACATATTTTTTTCATTGTTGTCATATGGTCAATTATGCTGATAGTTCTCCAAATTTTGAACCTGTCTAACATTCCTGGTATAAATTCCACTTGGTCATGTAGTATATGATCTTCATGATATATTGTAATGATCTCCTTCTTGGTATTTTATTTAAATATTTTGAATCTATATTCCTTAAGGAAATTGATAAGTAATTTTCTTTATTTTTTAATTTTAACTTGCAAGCTTCAGGATTTTTTTGCACTGCTGTTTCCATAGCTAGTTCCAGGGTTTTGGAAGTTTTCAGTGCTTCTAAGGTCATATGATTTGGGGAGAGGTATGGTCACTGTTCTCTTTGTCTGTACTCTGGTCCTTTCTCAGGAATGCCCCCTGATCCTTTGGTATTGCACTCACTACTTTTCCTCAAGGCCCGTACTCCCTTGGGACTGGAAACAATATTGTTCCTCAAGGTCTCTTATCCCTTGGGACTAAAACAATACTCTTTCTCAGGGCCTCTGCTCCCTCTTGACCAAGAGTACTCCTCTTTGCCCTTGAACTATGACTGAGAAGTGGATACTTCTTAATGGAATATATACTTAATGGAATTGCTGAAAAGTACCTTCTCCTGTGTTCTGTGCTAGTACAGGCATCCCCTATCATCTTTTTCTGACTGCTTGCTAGGTCCCCTTACCCTCTCTGACCTGGGAAGCTTCTAAAGCTTTTGCTGCTTCTCTTACCACCACCTATTCCCATTGCTGGTGTTTCATCCAGATGGGGTCCAGGGGAGCATCCCACCCACATGTCACAGATCTCTCTGACCTCCTATGTTGTCTCAGACTAGAAGAATGTCAGTCTGACCTTTTGTTGGCTCTGCCATTACAGAATTCTATTTTGAGGCTTATTTTTAAGTCATTTGGAGAGGAGTATTGGCAGAGCTCAGTTGAGGGCTATCTCTATTCTTCCATCTTGTCTCTGCCCCTGGAAGTCCCTAAAAACTACATTTTTAGTTCTTAGACAGGAGTTTCCTACTTTTGAGTACAAGACCTCTAATGAAAGGTTTTCTGAAATTATATAAGGAAGCTTTTTGAGCTGTATGTCCCTAGGTAGGAGTCATCTTTCCACCAGCATGGATATCAACTCTTCCATGTCTTCTGACCCTTGTCTAGGTTGGACTTTTAAGTCTTCCATAGAGGACTTAACATGAACTGGGGGAACTGCAGAGAAATTGGAGCCATTTTTCCAAGTCAAACTTTGAAGAAGAGATAGGGGCATTTCTTATCTCCATCCAATTTGAATTAATTTCCAAATCAAATGTACGAGCAGTTATATGGAGTATTTCATTAAATAACCTTCACATCAGCTATGTTCTGCTCATTCCATGATTTTGTGATTATATTATTGGGTACAAAATTAATCTCTGAACATTTTATCTAGTTATAATCATTAATTAAAATCTAGGGAAATTGGTAGAAAATAAAAAAAAACCCAAATTGCTGGAATTGACCAGTTCCTATTAGTGTCTGTCAATATCATTAAGAATTTAATTTGATTAGTATAAAAATACCTTCACGAATCCAGGCTGGCCTGAACAGTAGTATATATTAATTTTAAACTCTGGAGTTGACAGTGATGTATTAAAATAGAAAATGCATTGAGTTGTCATATACTGCAGTATGCATAATGGGAGTTACCAAGGGCACTAGAGCCAGCCATTTGAAATAGACTTGAATCTTGGTGGAAATGAACAAGTTTACTGTTAACTGGTTTCTTCTGCTCTAAGCACCAATTTTAATTTGAACATAATCACTTGATTCACTGTCATTGTGAATAATTATAGCTTCTGAGAACATACTAATGAGAATTCTGTTAATAGGTGACATTTATTTAGCACTTTATCATTTGTAAACTGCTTTACGTAAATTGTATAATTTGATCATAAGACATGGCATATATACATATTACACACAACACACACACACACACACACACACACACATACTTTATGGGAAAAGAGAGAGAGAAGAGAGAGCAAGCAAGCTGGGAGTGAGAAGGACAGAACAAAGGGGGAAAGGGGAGGGAGAAAGAACCAGACCTATGGTCTGCCTAATCTAGTGTTCTGTCTCAGAGAGGGCCACTGATAGACATTTTGAAAAAAAGAATGGTTTTCCTTGATGCTTCTGTGCCTCATCTCTCTCAGGGTGATGGCTTCAAGTGTTCAAAGAAGTATCATTTAAAAAAGAAAGCTGTTTCTAATGGGACTTCATGTCAGATGCATACCTTACATGAGAACTGACCCCCTTCTAACCAGAAATGGTACCAAGAAATACCATGAGACAGAAGCCACCCCACGAAGTGACTTAGACAGTCCTACTCCCTCATTTGTTCCCCAGTTACTCCCCTCCCTGACCGTTCCCCCATTCTCCTGCCATTTGGTACCATGGGAAAATAAAAAGGAAATGTTTTCTCAGGAAATGAATACAGTGCACCAGTATCTTTCTTAAGCCCTCAAACTCATCTAAGACCCCTCATCTGGGGGACAGTGTAAACTGTCTAAAGGCATAAAAAGTCAGGCAGTCTAGTTAAATCTACTTGCAACTAGTAATTGCTCTTCCAGCCCTGCCCCTCTTCAGGATTGTGTAGGGTAGTTGTATTCTCACTATTGCTTTTCCCCATCACAGTGCCATGGTGCTAACTGTGTAAGTTTCCAGAATGGTTGGAGCATAAATCTAGAACTGAAAGGGAACATAGAGTCCATATAATAGAACCCCTCATCTTTTTTAAAGCTTTTATTTAGTATTTTATTGTTCCCCAGTTACATGTAAAACAATTTTAACATCTGTTTTTAAAACTTTGAGTTCCCAGTTCTCTCCCTTCCCCCCTCACTGCTTCACCCCCATGGAAAAGGCAAGCAATTTCATACATGTCTTGTCCTGCAAAACAAATCCATAATAGTCATATTATGAAAGGAAACAGACAAAAAAACTCAAGAAAAATAAAATGAAAAAAAAGTATGCTTCAATCTGTATTAAGACACTAATAGGACTTTCCCTGGGAATGGATAGCATTTTTCATCCTAAGTCCTTCATAGTTGTCTTGGATAATTTTATTTCTGAGAATAACTAAGTCATTCACAGGTAATTGTCTTATAATATTGCTGTAACTTTGTACATAGTAAATTTCTCTTTGCTTCATCTCATGCAAGTCTTTCCAGGTTTTTCTGAGAGCATTCTGCTCATCATTTCCTGTAGTACAATAGTATTCCATCATAATCACATACCACACTTTGTTCAGCCATTCTCCAATTAATAGGCATCCCCTCAATTTCTAATTATTCTCCCTCAGAAAAGAGCTGCTATCAATATTTTTGTACATATAGGTCCTTTTCCATTTTTTTAATCTATTTTGGTATATAGACCTAGCAGTAGTATTGCTTGCTCAAAGGGTATGCATGCAAACTCCTTGTCTTACAGAGAAAGAATTTGAGAGCTGGAGAGGGAAATAATTTCCCTAAGATCACACAGGTACTAGAGGAAAGGGAAGATTATTTTTTATTTTTAAGCTTGTTCCAGGCAATGCAGTTAGATAGCTCAGTGGCTAGAGCACTGGGCCTGGAGTCAGGAAGACCTGAGTTCAAGTCTGACCTCTGACACTTACTGGCTGTGTGACTCTGGGCAAGTCACATGATACTGTTTTCCTTAATCCACTTGAGAAGAAAATAGCAAACCACTCCAGTATCTTTGCTAAGAAAACCCAATGGACAGTAATGAAATGCTATGATCCATGGGTTCATGAAAAGTCAGACATGATTGAATGACTGAAGAACAACACCAATGTGCCAGACACTATGCTAATCACTTTACATCTGTTTTCCTATTTTGATCCTCACATCAACCCTGAGAGGTTGGGGCTATTATTATCTCTACTTTACAGATGAAGAAACTGAGGCAAATAGAGGTTGACTTACCCAGGGTCATATAGCTAGGAAGTGTCTGAGGACAAATTTGACCTCAAGTTTTCCTAATATCCATTGTGCCACCTAGCTGCCTCAGCTAAGTGGCAGAGCTAGGCCACAAATTCCGTTCCTTTGCTTCTGAATCCAGCTCTTTTTCTAATAGCAGTGCAACCAGCAATGCTCCCACAGGTCATACTTGTAACCAGAATATTCATAACTTTGTTTTAGTAACCCACTGTAGATTTGTCATTCAGCTATTTTTCTAGATAAACTCTTTTCTTTGCCTTTCCTTTTTCTTTATTTTTGGAGGGGGAAGGCAAGGAAATTGGGGTTAAGTGACTTGCCCAGGGTCACATAGCTAGTAAGGGTGTCAAGTGTCTGAGGCCATATTTGAACTCAGGTCCTCCTGACTCCAGGGGCCAGTGCTCTAATCACCGCACCAGCTAGCTGCCCCTAGATAAACTCTTTTCAGCATTATTCCAGAAACCACAAAGAGGTCCTTGAGACATCAAGTAGAATAGTGAAACTTATATTAAAGTTCCTAGCATAGTATTAGTTTAAAATTACTGAAATAAGTCTAAGTAAGCTTAGAATATGGGGTCTAATAATGCTAACCAGGAATGGGAACATTCACAGGAGCTATTAAGGACACATGGATGCCTATATATGCCAGTTAAACAAGACCACAGTCTGATTTGTTTGTATAGTAGATACTAGATATGCCTATTTGAACTGATAATTCAGATTGCAGCAAAAGTTACTCTACTGGTGAAGTATTCCAGTATTCAATTCTTGTTTAAAATTAGAAGAAAATCTTTGTATTATATTCTATTCATTTTTTTTATTTGCAGAAGTATACCACTGTGTAATATTTTTAACACACCCTGAATTAAAAAGGTTAGTCAATCGAAGCAAGGCATGAACATCTATGATACAGATCTTCTTTGCAAAAATTAAAAAGGGATGATACATAGACCTCTAACCAGGGCAAGGTGACTCAGTATAGAATTTATTTTGTTGCCAATACTTTGAGTACTTCCACAGTTAGAAACAATAGAGCTTACCACATATCAAGACCTCCCAATTGTAACTAATTAGTAGTTACAATTGGGAGGTATTAGATGGCTAGCTGGAGTGACACACCCTCATTGCTTTCTTTCCTACCAAACCCAAACCCAGGAACTGTCTTTTATCCCCAAATATGGCTTGTGGTGCTTGTGCCAGGAACGAAAATGGCTAGTTATAGTCCTGATGATTTGGGTCTTAACTATTAACTTTTATGATTTTTAAAATTTTTGGTATTATTACACAAAGAGAACCCTGTGATTCCCCTTGTGATTCAGAGAAGCATTCTTTATTTGACCACATATAAGGTATTTTGTTAATAAAAGACAGAAGCTTAAATTTAGAGTTGGATTGCCATAACAAGTTCTTCAATCTAGCCATGGGCAAAATGGCCCAATAGACACAAGGTTTCCCTAGCTCTTGCATTGCATTTTACTACCATTTGTTCCCCTCACATTCCCCTCTCTATATATTTGATGCCCAGAGCTCATATGCTTTTCCCACCTCACTTGTAAGGTAGGAAAGGAATCGAGGGGCTTAACTAATGAGTAGTAACTGAGTGTGTTAGCCTCATTTTCAAAGAAGGCAATACTTAATCTAAAAGAAGAATAGTTTTTTTTGGAGCTGGAAGAAAACTTAAGGGCCATACCAACCTACCTCATCTTATAAAGGACGAAACTGATACCCATAGAGGTTACATGTACACAGTCACACAGGTGATAGGTGCTGAGTCAGTATTTGAACCTAAATCTTCAAATAACAAGTCTAATACACTTTAGTTTCTGTTCTTATGTCATCATCCATGGAATGGCAGAATTTTAGGAACTGTAGCTGCTTGGTGGGAAAGAAATCTGGTGCAGGGAACCGGTGATGAAACATGCTACCAATCTCCTGACTGGTGATAAATTTAAGAGGCAGAATGAGTCATGCAATTTTGGACGTTATAAATTTACATTATGCAGCCTGAACTGGGCCTTCCCTGATGCTAGACAATCCTTCTATACATCCCTTATCAACTCAATATGTCTGTGCACAGTGGCTCTTGCCTCAAATGTCCTGTGGCTCTCCCTCTCCCCAGCCTCTTAGCTGAGAACCTTGCTTCATATTTTCCTGGTAAAAAGTCAAAACCCTTCAACATGACCTTCTCCTTCTCTCCTCGTTCTCATCTCACTTTATTCATATGCATTCTGCTACCATCTCCTCCTAGCTTACACTCCTTTCCAAAGTCTCACTCTTCCACTTGTATAAGCAATCCCATCTCATACCAAACCACCTTCTTCAACAAACTGCCTCTTCTGTCATTGTTTTTCTCTCACTTATCTTCCATCTACCCCCATTTATAGCCTCTTTTCCTAATGACTAAGATATGCCTATGTTTCCCCAACCTCAAAAGATCCCTCACTTGATCCTTCCACCTACACTAATTAAACTTCTTGAAGAATCCATATATAATAGGGACCTCCACTTTCTATACTCTCACTCATTTCTGCTTTTTTTTGGAAGGGGAAGGCAGGGCAATTGGGGTTAATTGACTTGGCCGAGGTCACATTGCTAGTAAGTATTAAGTGTCTGAGGCCGGATTTGATTTCAGGTCCTCCTGACTCCAGGGCCAGTGCTCTATTCACTGTGCCACCTACCTGCCCCCTCTCACTCACTTCTTATTATTTTACAATCCAACTTCCAAACTTCATCATTCTGGTGAAGCTGTTTCTCCAAAGTTACCAGTGACTTCTCTGTTGACAAATCCAGTGGACTTTTCTAATTGCTTAGTCACTGCCTCCAGGATCAAATACAAAATCCTCTGCTCAGTGTTCAAAGCCTTTCACAACCCTCTTGCCTGGTGATGCTGTCCTCCTTGCTGTTTCACAAATGACATATTTAGGTTTCACACATTTCCTTTGGTTATCTGGCATGCCTGGAATTCTCCTCCTCCTCAACTCTGCCTAATGGCTTCCCTAGCTACCTTCAAGTCCCAACTAAAATCTTATCTTCTACAGGAAGCCTTTCCCAATCCCTCTTAATTGCAGAACCTTCTCTCTTTTAATTATTTCTTATTTATCCTGTACATGGCTTTTTATAAATATTTCTTGCTTATTGTGTCTGCCATTAGATTATGAGTTCCTTGAGGGCAAGGACTGCCTTTTGTCTCTTTTTGTATCCCCAGCACTTAACCACAGTTCCTAGCAAACAGTACTCACTTAATAAATGTTTATTGACTGACATAACTAATGTGGAAATTTTTTTTATTACATTATACATATTTGTTACAAGTGTTTGGTTTTTCTTTTTCTTTTTTTTTTCTAATTGTAGGGTTTGGTAGGAGGGAGAGAGGGAGTTAAATCGTAGATTCTCCCTCGCTTCCAAATGAAAAGAGAACAGAAGTTGGGCCAGAAGGAATCACAGACAAACGAGAAAGCTTTGAAAGTTATAGGTTGAATTTAATATATAAGTATATATTAATTAAATTAAATTAATTAAATATATAAGTGGAAAGCAAGCTCTATGTAATAGAGAGTGATGGTTTCATTTCTTATCCTTTAACTTTTTTATTATATATTCATTTCTTCAAATTTTTCAAATTGTTTTTTATTAAACAAATGCTTTATTAACTTCTGTTTTACATTATTCATTTCCACCAGATTTTGAGTTGCAATTATTTTTCCCCCTGTTTTTCCCCTACCCATCCTCGCAGAATAGCAGTCCCACAAGATATCGCTTCCTCCAATCTGCTCTCTCCCCTATCTTCTCCCATACCCCCTTCAACTTTTCCATTAGAGGAAGGTGAATCTTTGTGTCCCAATGCCTTCACATCTTATCTCCCAATTACAAGCAAAAGAGTATTAATAATAGTATTTATATATATATTTGAAACATTTAATTTTAAAACCTTGAATTTCAGAACCATTCCCTTCCTCCCTTGTCACCCATTCCCTCTGGGAAGATAAGTAATTCAGTATATGTTGTACATGTCTAGCTATACAAAACATTACCATAGTAGATATATTGTACAAGACTTCTTATAATTCCCTCCCACTCATCCCACCCTCCCATCTAGTCCATCCCCTTCTTGATTGTGTCCCTCTTCTATAGTGGGTACTGCCAACCTCCCCTCCCCCCAGGGATGACCTCCCATCCATCATCCCTCCTCTCATCCCCCTTCCCCCTATTCTGCTGCAGGTTGAGATATCCCATTTAGTATGTATGTCATTCTCTCCCTGAACCAAATTCAATGAGAATGTGGTTTTGCCTTTTTGCCTTCCTATTCTTCCCCTCCCTTGCAACCACTTCCCCTTGGTTCTTCTACATGGGATAGTTTACCCTTCCCTGCCTCTCCCCATCTCCTCTTGCCACTTTCCTCTCTCACCTCATAATTTCACTCCTTAAGTATCATCCCTTCCCAACAAATTCAACCTATGCCCTCTATCCATGTATAACTGCAAACATATATACACACATTCGCATATGTATTCATATGACCATAAACCCTTCTTCCATTATTTTCATACTGAGAAATACTTCATCAGTCACAGTTATTGTTTTTCCATATAGGAATGTAAATAGTTCAACTTTGATAAGTTCCTTATGATTTGTTTGCCATGATTACCTTCTCAGGAATCTCTTAATTCTTGTGTCTGGATGTCAAATTTTCTATTCAACTGTGGTTTTTTTCCTCAAGAATGCTTGAAAGTCCTCTATTCCACTGAATGACCATATTTTCCCCTGAAACAAAATGCTCAGTTTTGCTGGGTAGGTGACCCTTGGGTTCATTCCCAGCTCTTTTGCCCTCTGAAATATCATATTCCATGCCCTTCTATCCCTCAGTGTAGAAGCTGCCAGATTCTGTGCTATTCTGATTGTGTTTCCACAATATTGAAATTGTTTCTTCCTGGCTGCTTGTAGTATTTTCTCCTTCATCTCGGGATTCTGGAACCTGGCTATAATATTCCTGGGAGTTTTCTTTTTGGGATCATTTTCAGGAGGTGATCAGTGGATTCTTTCAACCTCTATTTTGTCGTCTGGATCTAAAACATCAGGGCAGTTTTCCCTGAGAATTTCTTGGAGGGTGATTTCTAGGTTCTTTCTTTGATCATGGCTTTCAGGTAGTCCAATAATTTTTAAATTGTCTCTCTTGGATCTATTTTCCAGGTCAGTGGTTTTTCCCATGAGATATTTCACATTGCTGTCTATTCTTTCATTTGTTTGGATTTCTTTAACAGCATCTTGATTTCTCATAAAGTCATTAACTTCCATTTGCGCCATTCTAACTCTGAAGGAATGAATCTCCTCAGTGAACTTTTGAGACTTTTTCCATCTGGCAAATTCGACTTTTTAAGGCATTCTTCTCCTCATTGCTCTTTTGGGCCTCCTTTGCCATTTGAGTTAGTCTATTTTTAAGGTGTTGTTTTCCTCAGTCAGGCTGTTGACCCTCACTTTATACTTTTCCTGCATCCTTCTCATTTCTCTTCCCAATTTTTCCTCCACTTCTCTTATTTGATTTTTAAAGTCCTTCTTAAGGTCCTCTATGGCCTGCAAACCGCTCATGTTTTCCCCTGGGGCTTTTGGAGCAGGACTTCTGACCTCACAGCCCACCTCTCACTCTATGCCTCGATTGTTTTTGCCCCCAAAGTAGGAGTCTAAGGTTGCATTTTTCTGTTTAATTTGTTTCCTTTGCCTTGGCATGTTGCCACTTAATTACTTGACTTTTGGACTTGTTGCCACAGTATGGCCTGGCACCAGACAGGTGAACTTTCGTCCTGAACATGTCAGGAGGGGGCAACTTCCGTTTCCGGCAAGCTGGGAACCCACCCACGACCTCCACCCCAGATCACAATCCAGATTCAGGGACGTTAAGGCAAAGGCAATTACTCCCCAAGACTGATCGCTGGATCTCCCTACAGTTCGCAGGCCAGGAGCTGGAGCTGCCTCTGAAAACTACAAAATGGGGTGTCTCCTCAGCGGCTTCTAGCCCCCAGGGGAGGGAGTCGGTGTGTTCCCCAAATACTGGTCCTAAAGTGCATAGGGCCCTAACCTCTCACTTTGTCCTAGGCATGTCTATGTTGACAATTCTGGAGTCTCCACAGCTGCTGGTGTTCTGGGGTCCCTCCAGCCGGCCACTGGCCCTGCCGCCCTGGAGCTAAAACCGCGACTCAGGCAGACCAGACCTGTGCTTGGCTCTCTGTACTCTGCCCACTGCGTACTGCTGGCTCCCAGAGCGCTGTGCTGGTCCTTCCTGATGGGCTGTCCTCAGCGGGAGGTTAGCTTCTCTGTGTCATTCTGTGGGTGCTGGGGCTCCAGAAGTTATTCATAGTCTCCTTTTACATAGTTTGGATGTGATCTGGGGGAAGAGTGGCTTGAACGCACTGTTTCTACTCCGCCATCTTCATTATCCTTTTACTTTGACAGTAGAATTGCTTGTTGTTTTTTTCTCTTTTTATATTTATTAAGTTCAGAATAAAAAAAAAGAATTAAAAAAAAGATTTGAGCAAGAGAGACTTCCAGGGGTCTCTAAAATGATAGCACTATAGAATGGCAGTGACCCTAATCAGCTGACCCAACATTCCAAGGGCTAGTCAGCTCTTCTTTAAAATACACCAAATTAATAAACACTTACTAAGTGCAAGATGATTAAGGGGATATTCTGATAACAATAACACATGCTTAGCTAATGCTTTGCATACTTTCTCTCTTTTCCTCACAGTCATCCAAATCCAGGGCTCTTTGTGCTGCACCTATTTATACAAATAGAAATAAGAATGCAAGATCTTTGAGATCAGAGGGGATTTCCTTCATGTGTTTGTATTCTCAGTACCCAACATTATTTCTGGCACATAAAAGACACTTCATAAATGGTCATGGAGTGTTTGAAGAATAGCTGAGGAGATTATATTTTATCCATTCAGTTTTCTATTTCTTTGAGACTTCATATAAAATCTGGAAAACTTATTTTCTCCCTAATTTCTCCTACTAAATGCTAATTTACTGTCTAGGGGGAAAATCCTAAATACTTGTATTCCCCACCACCGGAAAAATCATTCCCTCAAATAATAAAAGACTTTAAGAAAGAGCGGTACATTTTGGTCTAATGGTACTTGTTTAAATGAATACGATCATGTTAATAATATGATTTGTGTAATGTTCCACTAAAAATTTAGTGGACACATTTCCATCATTGGTAATTTAATGATGACTTAGAGTGGTTTTTAGCTTCTTGTAAAACCACAGTTTATTCAATATTTACCTTTTATTTTAACAGATCTTAGTAATTTTATTGTTATTCAATTTTACATTGTCCTTTTATGATTTTGCACTGGTATGAATAATAATTGGAAAGGGAAATGTATGTGGAGATCGAAAGGTACGATTAAGTATTCGGGAGGGGGATTTCAACAGGGCACTAGGTCTTTAAACAACAATCCTACTACAAAGGTGACATGTCTTGCTGTGTCATTGTGTCACTGAACAAAGCTGGCCCATGAAAATGCACAATGATGGCTTTCTGGAGTTTCAGATGAGTAATTATAATGCACTCAGTTTTCCTTTCATATGAATATTTTTGGAATGCAAAGTGTATTTGCTTTTTTAAAAATTCTTTGTAGCTATGACTCACATTTATTCAGAACGAGTCTCATACCTTGAGGTTGCAAACACATTCCTGAAGTCAGGCTGGAAGTGAGCTTGAAGGTCAAAGTATATTTACATATATATTGCTTAATTGGACAATTAAGTCTCAGTGGTAAAGGGCCAGTGTTCTTGGGCAAAGTGTGGCACTAGAGATGGTTAGTATATTTGTTGCATAGATAAGAGACTGGTAGTTCTAGGACAGGCTTTTTCTATAGTTTAGTCTAGGAAATGTTGGCCTTTTTCGGGTCCAGAACCCCTTGGGCAGTGTCTGGTGAAGACTAAAGACTCCTTGTAGAATTATGTTTGCAAGTGCATAAATACACAGGATTGTCAATAAAAAAAAGCATATAAGACCACCTTATTAGTTTAAAACCCTCATTAGAACAGAAAGGCTAAAATGAATTGTCCAAACCTACATAGCTAGTTAGTAGCAGAGCTAAGACAAGAATCTATTTGTCTTGACTCACAGTTCAATGTACTTTCTACTATAACACATTGCCTCTTCCACCTATCTCAGATCAATAAGGAAGCTTAATTAATCCAGGATATGTAAATATTTCTAAATATCAGTACCCAATATTCACTTTGAAATTCACAATCTTTCTACTGTACTCAATGAGCCTTATTAACCCTGTGTGGCCTCTCCAAAGCTTATGAAGACATAGCTCTGTCTGAATACCTGCACATGGATCATTCCACCTATGTCTAAATTGGTGGTAACTGAGACAACTGCTTTCAGACTATATATGTTTCCCATTTTTCACTGGTTCATAGATTTAAAACTAGAATGGGCCTGAGAAGCTATCACGTCCAAGTCCCCTCACTTTACAGATGTGTAAATCAAGATTCGAAGAGAATAAGTTACTATTCCAGGCTCACACAGTTGGTATCTAAGACAGAATTTGAACTCAGGTCTTTCTGACTCCAAGTCCATTGCCTTATCCACTACACCATGTTGCATATGTGCAACCTGTAGTTCTTTTGGACTTCGGATTTCTGTACAAAAATATAGAGATTTCTCCCCTCCACTAAAGTTTCCTTCTCAAGCATTGCTGTTGTCTGGAAGTGACTCTTAGTTCTCCAAGGCTATGCTAGTTCTTATTGGTCCTACCAAGTTGGAAAAAGCTAGAACTAGGTAACATATCATAGACTTGTCTAGTCTCTTATTTTACAGCTGATGAAACGAAGGTGCAGTGAAATTAAATACCTTACCCATAGTCACAGAGGTAGTAAACATCCCCTTAAATTAAAGGATTTGTTGTATAAAATTTTGACTCTGCTGAAAGGCCACATATGAGGACCTAGAGGGCCACATGTGGCCTCAAGGCCGCAGGTTTCTCTCCTCTGACTTGAGAGACAATCTTTTCTGGAAGCCTATTAGCAGTGTCCCATGAGGTCACTATTCCCCCAAATTGATCCAGCTAAGTTTGCAGAGGCTCATTTCCAGAAGACTGACCATAGCCCTGTACAGTAGTGGAATACCTAGTGTTAAATTTGGAGAAAGCAAATCACAGTAGGGGCTTGAGAATTTTGTGTTTCAAGGTTTTATCTTTGAACCAAATGTGATACTTGGAGGCTTACTCAGAAAAAGAAAGAAAAATTATTCCAGAAAAAACAAAACCTAAGAAAGAGGGATGATGCATACTAGTGAGATGCATAGAATCTCCTCTGAAAAACATACCATGTTTTAGAAAGTATCTATAATAATTTTTAATTAGTGATGTTCTGTTTAGGTTTTCTGGTCCATCTCATGTGGATATTTTCTCTTACCTGAAAACATCATAAATTTCTCTAACACACAATGCTTATTTTGTCCATATGTGTTATGAGCATCTCTTAGGTAGGATATAAGATAGGTTCAAATCTCAAGTGCCAATTGTTATCTCTGTGACCTTGTAAAAATCACTTAGCCTTTCTGGTTTTCAGTTTCCTCATTTATAAAATGAGAATGTTGAACTAGATATACATTAAGAATCCTTACAAATCCTAGTCTGTGATCCTTCTATGATATATTGAGTGACAAATTTCAGCCATCACAACTTACCAAAGTCATCTACTATGACATGGAGGGCTTGTGATCTGCTTGGTAGAAAGAGTGTACAAACTGAGAAAACACATTCTTGAAGTGTTAGAGACTTTCCTGGTCACACAGTAGATTTGTAGCTCTTTTACTTTATGGTGATTGTAGATGGAGCTCCTGAGGGACCCCTAGCCTCAGAATGCCTGTACTGAGAAAGCAGTCAATGAATCCATCAGCTGGTGGTTTAATTTAGTCTTGTCCATTGACAATTTTAGATCAAATCTGCCCAATATTTTGGCATCATGAAGTTACATTCTTCAAATATAGTTCCAGAGAAAAAATGAAAATGTTATCTAGGTAATTCAAGAAATAAAGTACCCATTCATTTTAGTGAGTGGGAAGGAGTGATGCTGAATTATCCATGTTCCCTTTCTATATTGTCCTAATTAACCAAGCTTCTGTGACCCTCCAAGTGACTAGTGTTCTCTCCCCATATGATTACCTTCTGTCTACTTTGTGTTATGTATATGTGACCTGTATGTGTACATGTTGTCTCCTCTGCTAGAATGTCAGCTCCTTGAAGGCAGGGACTATCTTACTTTGACCTTTGTATTCCTGGTGTCTGTAGCACCATGCTTGACTCTTCTTCATCTATAAAATGAGAATCATAAAAACATGTTGGACTTACTTGTCAAAGCTATTGTGAGTTTTCTATGAGATAATGTCCATAAAGCAATTCACAAGCTTTAAAGTGCTAGATATGTGTGAGATGTTGCTATATCAATAATAATAATAATAATAATAATAATAGCCAGCATTTATATATTTCTTTAAAGTTTGCAGAGTACTTTACATTTGTTAGTTATTTGATCCTTTTAACAACCCCATGAGGTGGGTGTTCTCATTGTCCCCATTTTACAGATCATGAAACTGAGGCCCAGACAGGTTAGGTAACTTGCTCAGGGTCACATAGCTAGTAAGTGTCTGAGGTGGAATTTGAATTCAGGTTTCCTGACCCAAAGTCCAGCACTGTATCCATTCTACCTCTTAAGCTATGTTGCTATTTAGTCCCTAATTCTGTCTATATGCCCTTTCTTCTCAGAGAGGTATCTTTAAGAAACTCCAACAGATTTTGTAAAAGAACATTGTTCTGTGACTTCTTTGCACTGTGAACATAATTGATTTTTATGTATTTGCACACTTTTCTTTAGAGTTTATAATTTCAGATTGAATCAGAACTGGAAGGCACTGAATACCTATCTCTTTGATGACTATGACAGTATCTCTTGCATATTCTGACAACATTACCCATGCAATTTGACTTAAACTTAACTCACCTCTTATGAAACAGACCTGGATTGTCACTCAGGTGCTCTCCAGTGGCAATCAAGCAATGCCTTTCATTAACAAAGAAGAAGAGTGCTTTTGAAGTGACGATAGGCCTCTCTAAAGGCCCTAGGACAAAACTCTCTAACAGAGAAAGCCATCATAATCACCATCCAAGTGCTGCCATTCAAGGAACTACCACAGTTAAATGTAACACAATACTTACTTTTGCCAGAAAAGTGAATTCCAATTTCCCCAAAGTCAAAAATACACATCCCACTTCTATGAATGATTTTGTGACATTTAGTAAACATTTGACTATTCCCTAAAACGTCCAGAAATACTTAGCTAAGTTTATTGAATTGGGAAAAGGCTTCTAGAGCAAAGGTAATTGTATAGCCATTGGTATTTTAACAGAAACAATTATTGAAATAGAGAAGGCACTAGGTGCATAGCAGAATTAGTGCCCTCCATTATTAGGTCATTGGAACTGGTTGGTCTAGCTCTAGCTGCCATTTCCTCCTGAAAGAAGCAAGATTGCCCAATATTGATGACTGTGCAAAAGTGGACATTACAAATGTGTTCGTGCTTATAAGCACAAGTAGGGACTCGAAGAATTTTGTGTTGCAAAGTTTTATCTTTAAACCAAATGTGACACTTAGAGGCTTACCCAGAAAAAGAAAGAAAAATTATTCCAGAAAAAACAACACCTAAGAAAGAGGGAGGATACATACCAGTGAGATATATAGAATCTCCTCTGAAGAACATACCATGTTTTAGAAAATGTAATCTTGATGCAAATTTATTATATTATGTTAGTTTATATTATATGTTATTTTATTAAAATTTATTTTAAAATAATTTTAATTAGTGATATTCTTTTTAGGTTTTCTGGCCTATCTCATTTGGATTTTTTCCTTTACCTGGAAACATCTTAAATTTCTTTATCACATGATGTTGATTTTGTTCATATGTATGATGGGCATCTCTTAGGTAGGATATAAGAAGTAGAGTTAATTTCTGTGGGAGCAGGGATTATTTTTGTTTCTGCCATGGTCTTCCCAATGTTTTAAATGTACTAGACACTTTATAAAAATAATAATTATAGGTAGTTAGCATTTACATAGTACTTTACATTTTGTAAAGTTGAGTTACATTTACAGATGATCATCATATCAGCCATGTGAAGCAAGTGCCATTATTCCCATTTTAGAGAAAAAATAAAACTGAGACAAAGAGAATAAGTAAATTCTTTAGGGTCATTCAAGGTAGTAAGTATCTGAGGCATGATTTGAACTCACTACTATTGGTTAAGTTGCATTCATTTCAGTTAAAATACCAATTTTATTTAATTGAATAATAATAGTATTTTATTAAATTTGCAGTTGTAGGGGGGTAGAGTCAAGATGGCAGAGTAGAAAAAGGACTTAAGCTCACACCACATTCAATTCATGTAAAAGGTGATTCTGAACAAACTTTGGAGCTACAGAACCCACAAAATGACACAGGGAAGCTAACCTCCTGCTGAGGACAGCCCAGCAGTCCAGCAGGGAGCAGCCAGCACAGCCTTCTGGGAGCTGACCCCAGCCCCACAGCACACCCAGAGGTTTTAGCACCAGAGCGGGCCTGACCAGCTGCTGGCTGGAAGGATTTCAGATCACCAGCAGCTTTTGCAGTTTCCAGAATTGTCAACAGATAGATGCTAAGGATAAAGTGAGAGGTCAGTGCAGTGTGGACTTTGGGATCCAGTAGTTGGGAGTGCGGTCAGCATTTATCCACTGGAGGGAGAAGACACTAAGGGAACCATGGCAGTGCAGCCGCCACCATGTGGCAGCTTCAGCTCCTGACCTGCAGACTGTAGGGGGACCAAGCAACCAGTCTGAGGGGTAATTTCTCTTGCTTTAACCTGCTTGGATCTGGATTGATGTCTAGGGTGGAAGTCCTGGGGTATGTGACCATCTTGCCAGAGCATGTGGAGGCTTCAGAGAGGGCAGCCAACTAATACCTTCGTCAGCTGAGAAAACCCAAGCATGAAGCTTGCCCTACTGGAAAAGTCGAAGGGGGTATGGGATAAAAGATGGGAGAAAGCAGATTGGATGAGGGGATATCCTGTGGGACTGCCATTCTGGGGTCGTGGGTAGGGGGAAAATGGGGAGAAAATGTAACACAAAATCTGATGGAAATGAATGATGTAAACCAGAAATTAATAAAGCATTTGGAAAAAATAGATACTTTTGAATGCCTCCAGACAAGTAACTTTCCCTCTCTGGGCCCCAGTTTAGTCTTTGTAAAATGAGGATTTTGGATTAGATGAAACCAAAAATCTTTTCCATGTCTCCAATTTTCTGCTTCTAGGTATTAAACTAGAAAAATTATGATTGGTATCTCAAATTCATTAAAGTTGGCTGGTGTTCAGCATGACATTAGGTCTTCTCAGCACTTTCCTTGAAGCTTCAGTCTCTAAGTTTTCTATTACATTGAGAAAGAATCCTTTCAGCCTTGTGTAAGTACTATCTTTGACTATAGAATCAAAGCAATTTTGAGGATATTTTATGGTTAAATGTCCATGTACAAGCACATACATATATATACAGATAGACACTTTTTTGTATTTCTAGAGTTGATTATTGCTTTAGTTAGAGCAATGTTACCACCAGGACCAGTGGTAGGTGTTCTAGACTTTAGTAGGTAATATGGAAGAACTGTGCTGAAAATACATCGTGTACTGTGGCCATAGTGGTGATGAGCCAGATGAGGTGATTGACCTGGCTAGACTAACCTTCAGACAGCAGACATAGAATTCACGATGAGGCCTGTCATTGGAGCTAGGCCTGTGTTACAGTCTGCTGGAGCTTACTCTCTATTAATTGCAGTGATATCATAAGAGCATTATTATTATTTATTCTAATAAAACCATGCACTTTGTCTCTTATTTAACCTTTACAATGACCTAGTGAAATAGCTTGTAAGTATAACCTTGGCACCAAACAACAACAACAACAACAACAACAACAACAACAATTTTTGATGGAAGGGGAGGAATGGAGCTCAGTTACCTTCTTTGTCACTTAAATTCTTTATTTCACTAAGCATTGAGACTCTGTCTACCTTGTGCTATAACATCCAGTTGCCACAGTGAATATTTTAGTCAATCATTACAAGCACCACCCATAAAGAATACTTTTGACAAGCATATATCTCCCTGCTTTATGCTTCCCTTGATACTAATCATCTAAAAATCACTGAACAAAGTTATTTCTGTGGTTGACCCTACAAAGAAATCTATAAGCTTAACATATGTTCGAGAGATATCTTATTAGAGGAGAGTTGTTAATTGGGCATTTTACATTTACAAAGAACATTCCTCATAACCCAATGAGATACATATTACCAATATTATTCGATCTATTTGACAAATTAGGCAACTGAGGCTTGTGAAATAACTTAATCAAGAACACTCAGTTACAAACTCAGATCACACTGAAATTTTGGAGCTGAAAGTTAAACTAGGAACTCTGGCGGACTGGGGAGGTACAGTAGAAAAATGTGGGTTTAGAGTCAGAGGACTTGGCTTTGAATCCTGGCCCTATCACTTATCTGTCTGATTTGGGGAAAGTTAGTTAATGTCACTAAGCTTGTCAAATGAGGGGTTTGGATTCAGTTTTAAGGCCCCTTCTAGCTCCCACATTCTGTATCCATCACTCCAAATCTAGTGCATTTGCGATTCCACCATGTTGCATAACCTCCATAACTTTCAGTTCATTTGTGTGACTTTGAAGATATGGTCTACTGTAGAGAACTATATAAAGACTTGCCTATTTCCTGCTCACGTTTTCATCAAGAATACCCTCAGGGGTTTATAGATCATGCTAATAAAGATTTTACAGAGATGAAGAAGTGGGGATATAGATAAGCACTTATTAATCTTGTTGTGTGTGTCTGTATAACTTTGGGAAATTTCTAGTCATCAAATCATTATTTGAGAGTAGATCAATTCAAATCAGTGCTTAGGGATGTTGAGTAAGGTAATAGAAAGGATGTGATATTTGGGGCTAGAGAAACTAGGTTCAGAACCCCGCTCTTATACTGAGTTGCTGTGCAAATTCCTTCCCTCTGGGGGTTTTGGTTTTCTCCTCTAAAAATGAATCAGGAAAGGAGGAAAAGGCTGAACTACATCATCTTCAATGTTCTGTCCATTTCTGACTCTATAGTCCAGGTGCTTCTTAGTTGCATTTGATCAAACGTTCATAGTCATTCCAGTTGTGGAAACAATGTCTTTGAATGTACAAGAAGAAAAAATCCTGCATGTTGACAGTTACCTCTCAGTTGTTCTGAGAGGTTTTGTAATATACCCAATTACAAGTTTTCATTTAATTACTGTTTTGAGTAGGGCAATGTTCTTGCTTACCTTGTTCCTGACAAAAGCATGTACCTTATATAAAAGCCATCAGATATTTTTCCAATTAATTTCATTTCCTTGATATTGTTCCAGAAGAATGACAAATGTGCCTGAAAAACAGAAGCTATGATAAAGTCATCACTCCCAAACTGAAGATATGGATCAATAGAATAGCAGGATGTCATAACAATGTCATCATTTATAGTGATGCAACCAGAATAAAAGAAGGAGCAGCTGTTCACCTCTGGACAAAGGAAAGTAACTGTATCCAAGAGAGTATATGAGCAACCTGACTAGTGTCAACATTCCTCTATTGAATGCATCAAGAGGACATTCCAATCATTGTCTCATTATAATGACAATAAACACGAATGAACTCATTTAAAAAATGTACATCCTGTCTCCTTCCAAAAAGATTGGCATCTTCCATAATTAAGTAATAATGCAAATCAGGAAATTAGAGATAAAACCAAAATAGATACCATCCAGAGGGAGCAGAGGAAGTCAATGTCATCAGGCACCTGAGATGAGTCCTCTGAGTTACTTGACAATAGAGATCAAAGGAAGAAAGTCCTGCAGGTTGCATAGCTTTGATTGTGTGACAAAATGAAGCAGACAAATTCTTCTGCTGAGACAAACGTCTTTTTGGAACTAAACTGGAGGAATGATTTATCATTGGAAGCTTTGGCTAACGGGTATTGGATCACATAGTGGATAATGTCTTGAACTCTGATTTGCCAAAGACACAAAAGCACTGCTCAGATGGGCCATTCTGGTATCGACCGTCTCTAAAGGCTGAGGGCATAACATTAAATCGTAACTCAGTGAAGACATTTCTACAGACAGTTGAGATGATATGGCCCAGGTGCTTGGCTTCCTAATAAGCTACCATAATAAGGCCAGAGATCTTGGAGAATCTAGAGAAATGGCTGGTTACATGATTCAGATATCCCAAGTAAGCTTTTTGCAGATTCTGGGAATCAGTTCAGGAGTAGATTCTGCGAGAAGTTGGCACAGTGCAGAGAGGCTGCGTTGTGGATGAAAATGGGCTATGAGCTTTTTCCCCTCAGTCTTTTTTTTTAATTTTGGTTTTTCTCTGGACCTTTGAGTTTACTGGTATTGGTCCTTCTGCTGAGGAAACCCCCTTAACCAACATACTTCAGTACCTACAATTTTCTTTTCTTTTCTCTTTTCTTTTTTTCTTTTCTTCTTTTCTTTTCTTGGAAGTTGGAGTTAAGTGACTTGTCCAGGGTCAAATAGCTACTAAGTATCTGAGAATGGGTATGGGCTCAGATCCTTCTGACTCCAGAGCCAGCGCTCTATTCACTATGCCATGTAGCTGTCCCAGCAGCTATAATTTTCAGTCTTAATGAATTCCCTGGAGCTACTGAGAAGTTAAGTGAATTGTTCAGGGCCTTATAGCCAGTATGTTTCAGAAATTGATTTTGAAGTCAGGTCTTCTTGACTTCAGGCCCAGTACAGTATGTACTGTGCCACAGAATGCCTATAAAGAAGTAATTTATCTAGGAAACTGAGGGACAGAGAGGTGACTCTTTTTAGTACTCCCATCTGTGGCTCCAAGAAAATTGTAGCATGCACAATAGCCACACCTCAGTAAAGTGTCTCAGCAAAGGGTAGAGGGTAATCAGTGGACCACAGACTCATTGGTGAATTAAGGGGCTGTCTGCCCTATATATGTGAAGACTTCCTCTGGTAGGATGGGCAGATGATAACAATTTGTTCCAGGGACCATGACGGAGCAGAAGCAGGTACTGTGGAGTACTTAGAGCGTACTTGTACAACTTGTAAACTTCTTCAGGCCACAGATAGGTTAGACTAGAGACAGACTGACAATGGTTGGTTGCTGCGCGTCATGTGACAAATTGGAGAGCATGCACAGTGGCAAACCTACATTTTTCATCAGATGCCTGAAATCCTTGGACAGGTCACAAATGACCCATGGTCCATACATTCTGCAGGCCTGGTTTAGAGCTTGCTCAGACATTAAAGAAACCAAGGTCATCTCCTGCATCCTCAGCCATCATTACTTATCTAGAATTTTGCTTGCTACTGGACTTTGATGACTCTGGAAGAGTGAGACTGGCAACTTTGTGCAGCTCTATCTCAATCAAATCCAATTCATGCATAAAGTCAAGACATTGCACCCTGATGTCATCTATCCTCTTCAGAAATGAAGAACACACAATATCTTATACCATATAGCAAAATAAAATCTAAATGGGTTCACAGTTTAGATATAAAGGCTGATGCTATAAGCAATCTGAGAGAGCAAGGAATAGTTTATCTGTCAGATTTGTGGAAAAGGAAAGAATTTATGATGAAACAAGAGATAGAGAGCATTACAAAATGTGAAATGGATGATTTTGATAACATTAAAATGAAAAGGGTTTGTACAAACAAAACCGATATAACCAAGATTAAGAGGGAAGCAGAAAATTGAGAAAGAATTTTTGCAACCAGTATCTCTGATCTTTATCAGAGCCTCATTTATAAAATATATAGAGAAATGAGTCAAAAATATAAGAATTCAAGTCATTCCCCAATTGATAAATTATTAAAGGATATGAACAGGCAGTTTTCAGAGGAAGAAATTAAAGCTATAATCACATGAAAAAAAATGCTCTAAATCACTACTGATGAGAGAAATGCACATTAATACAACTCTGAGGCACCACCTTACACCTATCAGATTGACAAATATGACAGAAAAGAAAAATGGTGAATGTTGGAGAAGATGTGGGAAAATTGGAATACTAATGCATTTTTGGTGGAGTTGTGAACTGATCCAACCATTCTGGAGAGGAATCTGAAACTATGCCCAAAGGGGTATAAAAATGACCATACCCTTTGACCCAGCAATACCACTTCTAGGCCTACATCCCAAAGAGATCATAAAAGTGGGAGGAGGACCCATATGTACAAAAATATTTATAGCAACTCTTTTTGTGGTGACAAAGAATTGGAAATCAAGGAAATGCCCATCAAGTGGGGAATGGCTAAACACGTTGTGGTATGTGAATGTGATGGAATACTATTGTGCTATAAGAAATGAGGAGCAAGGGGAAGTTAGGTAGTGCAGTGAATAGAGCCCTGGCCCTGGAGTCAGTAGGATCTGAGTTCAAATCTGGCCTCAGAAACTTAACACTTATTAGTCATGTGACCTTGGGCAAGTCAACCCCAATTGCCTTCCCCCTCCAAAAAAGGCAAAAAAAGAAAAAGAAATGAGGAGCAGATAGACTTCGTAATAACCTATAGAGACTTATATAAACTGATGCTGAGTGAGAGGAGCAGAACCAGGAGAACATTGTACTCAATTACAGACACACTTTATCTGTGAGGACTGACTTTGATAAACTGGACTCATCTCAGCAATGCAAGGGTATAAGACAACTCTAAAAGACTCATGATGGAAAAGGCTATCCACATCCAGAGAAAGATTTATGGAGTCTGAATGCAGATTGAAGCAAACTACTTGTTCTCTCTTTTTTGATTTGTTTTGTTCATTCTTTCTCATTGTTTTTTTCATTGCTTATAATGCTTCTTCTTCTTTTTTTTTTTTTTTGCTTTTTGCAGGGCAATTGGGGTTAAGCAACTTGCCCAAGGTCACACGGCTAGGTTTTTTGTTTGTTTGTTTGTTTGTGTGTGTGTGTTAAGTGTCTGAGGCCGAATCCGAACTCAGGTCCTTCTGACTCCAGGGCCAGTGCTCTACTCACTGCGCCACCTAGCCACCCCTCTTATAATGCTTCTTTACAACTTGATTAATATTTAACGTGAAGGTATTGTAGAACCTATATCAGATTGCATGCCACCATGGGAGGGAAGAGGGAAGAGATGGAGAGGGAGAAAATTTGGAACTCAAAAGCTTGTGGAGCTGAATGTTATAAACTAAAAGTAAATAAATTAATTTTTTAAAAAGAGAGAAAATGAAGTACAAACAACAAGAACAACTCTTCATTGTACCCAAAGACCTGAGTTTGAATCCTGCTTTTAACACTTATTATATTATCACGGACAAGTCATTTAGATTTTCTAGACTTAAAAGTGAGGGGCAATAGCTAATAATACCTGTAGTACGTCCCTGATTCAGTGTCTGTATGTAGAGTGCTCTTTGTGCCCTGTAATACACTATGCAAATGTCAGTTATCATCAAAAGTTTTACAGAAAATAAAGGAGACCTAGAATTTTAGGCAAAGGATCTGAGAGAGCTGACCCTACAAAATCCAAAGAATTAGACCTTTGGTGGGAGGTTTTAGAAATAAAATTAAGATCTGGCCCAGAGCCTCAGCTTTCTGAAGCTCAGGAAATAGTAGCAGATTTAATCCATGTATATGAGCTTCCTGAATGATGGACATTTTTTGTGATGAGTCAGAGCTAAACCATCTAAAACTTCCTAAATTAAGAAAGCCTTGGGGGGCGGAGCCAAGATGGCAGAGTAGAAACAGCTCTTCCAAGCCTCTCTGCCCCCAGATTCCCCACAAACTATGTAAAAAAGGACTGTGAACAACTTCTGGAGCCCCAGCACCCACAGAACGATACAGAGAAGCTAACCTCCCGCTGAGGACAGCCCAGCAGCCCTGCAGGAAGTACCAGCACAGCGGTCTGGGAGCTGGCAGCCCGCAGAGCGCAGGAGCCGAACCGAGCCGAGCCCAGGTCTGTGTGAGCCGAGGTTTTAGCCCCAGGGCGGCAGGGCCAGCAGCCGGCTGGAGGAACCCCAGAACACCAGGAGTTGTGGCAACTCCAGAATTATCAACATAGACATGCCTAGGACAAAGTAAGAGGTTAGTGTCCTATGGACTTTGGGACCTGTATTTGGGAAATGCATCAGCTCCCTCCCCTGGGGGCTAGAAGCCTCTGAGGAGACATGCCATTTTGGAGTTTTCAGAGGCAGCTCCCACTCCCAGCCTACAAATCATGGGGAGATCCAGTGATCAGTCCTGGGGGGTAATCTCTCTTGCTTTAACCTCCCTGGATCTGGATTGTGATCTAGGGTGGAAGTTGTGGGTGGGTTTACAGCTTGCCAGAAACGGAAGTTGCCCCCCCCACACGTTCGGGACGAAAATTCCTCTATCTGGCCTTAAAGCCATAGTGTGGCAACAAGCCCAAAAAGTCAAGTAATTAAGTGGCAACATGCCAAGGCAAAGGAAACAGAAAAATGCAACCCTAGACTCCTATTTTGGGGGCATAAAGCAGGAAAAGGACTGTGAGGTCAGAAGTCCTGCTCCAAAAGCCCCAGGGGAAACCATGAGCGGGTTGCAGGCCAAAGAGGACCTTAAGAAGGACTTTAAAAATCAAATAAGAGAAGTGGAGGAAAAATTGGAAAGAGAAATGAGAAGGATCCAGGAAAAGTATGAAATGAGGGTCAACAGCCTGACTGAGGAAAACAACACCTTAAAAAATAGACTAACTCAAATAGCAAAGGAGGCCCAAAAGGGCAATGAGGAGAAGAATGCCTTAAAAAGTCGAATTTGCCAGATGGAAAAAGAATCTCAAAAGTTCACTGAGGAGATTCATTCCCTTAGAGTTAGACTGGAGCAAATGGAAGCTAATGACTTTATGAGAAATCAAGATGCTGTTAAGCAGATCCAAACAAACGAAAGATTAGAAGGCAATGTGAAATATCTCATGGGAAAAACCACTGACCTGGAGAATAGATCTAGGAGAGACAATTTAAAAATTATTGGACTACCTGAAAGCCATAATCAAGGAAAGAACCTAGAAATCACCCTTCAAGAAATTCTCAAGGAAAACTACCCTGATGTTTTAGATCCAGAGGGCAAAATAGAGGTTGAAAGAATCCACTGATCACCTCCTGAAAAAGATCCCAAAAAGAAAACTCCCAGGAATATTATAGCCAGGTTCCAGAATCCCCAGATCAAGGAGAAAATACTACAAGCAGCCAGGAAGAACAATTTCAATATTGTGGAAACACAATCAGAATAGCCCAGGACCTGGCAGCTTCTACACTGAGGGATCGAAGGGCATGGAATGTGATATTCCAGAGGGCAAAAGAACTGGGAATGAACCCAAGGGTCACCTACCCAGCAAAACTGAGTATTTTGTTTCAGGGGACTATATGGTCATTCAGTGGAATAGAGGACTTTCAAGCATTCTTGAGGAAAAAACCAGAGTTGAATAGAAAATTTGACATCCAGACACAAGAAGGAAGAGATTCCTGAGAAGGTAATCAGGGAAAACAAATCAAAAGGAACTTATCAAAGTTGAACTATTTACATTCCTATATGGAAAAGCAATATCTGTGACTGATGATATCTTTCTCACTATGAAAATAATGGAAGAAGGGTGTGTGGTCATATGAATATATATGCGAATGTGTGTGTATATGGTTACAGTTATATGGATAGAGGGCATAGGTTGAATTTGTTGGGAAGGGAGAATACTCAAGGGATGAAATTATGAGGTGAGAGAGGAAAGTGGCAAGAGGAGATGGGGAGAGACATGGTAGGGTAAACTATCTCATGTAGGGGAAGTGGTTGCAAAGGAGGGGGAGAATAAGAAGGCTAAAAAGGCAAAACCACATTCACATTGAATTTGGTTCAGGGAGAAAATGACATACATACTAAATGGGATATCTCAACCTGCAGCAGGATAGGGGAAAGGGGGATGAGAGGAGGGATGATGGATAGGAGGGCATCCTTGGGGTGAGGGGAGGTTGGAAGTACCCACTATAGAAGAGGGACAGGATTATGTAGGGAATGGACCAGGTGGGGGGTGGGATGAGTGGGAGGGAATTATAAGCAGCCTTGTACAATGTATCTACTATGATAATGTTTTGCATAGCTAGACATGTACAACATATACTGAATTACTTATATACCAAGAAGGAATGGGTGACAAGGGAGGAAGGAAATGGATCTGAAATTCAAGATCATAACATTAAATGTTTCAAATATATATATAAATACTATTATTAATACTCTTTTGCCTATAATTGGGAGATAAGATGTGCAGGCATTGGGACACAAAGATTCATCTTCCTCTAATGGAAGAGTCGATGGGGGTATGGGAGAAGGTATGGGAGAGAGCAGATTGGAGGAAGTGATATCTTGTGGGACTACTATTCTAGGAGGTTGGGTAGGGGAATAATGGGGGGAAAATGATTGTAACTCAAAATCTGGCGGAAATGAATGATGTAAAACAGAAGTTAATAAAGCATTTGTTTAAAAAAATTAAAAAAACATAAATAAAATAAACAAAAAAAATTTAAAACTAAAAAAAAATTTAAATAAAAAAAATAATAAAAATAATAAAATAAGAAAGCCTTAAGTTTCACCAGGTACATACTGTTAGCTGGCTTAAATGACAAGAAACTGACTTAAGGTCACCTCGGTAGGTTAGTGGTAATTGTTCTCAATTAACCTGGCTGCTGTGTTCGTCAAACACATTTTCCAAGTGGCATGAAACACTCAAGGAACCTTGAGTTGACTTGATGATGGAAAACAGAAATATGAAAATGTGTGCTTTCAACTAAATTATGTCTAAGTTTCTGTTGGAAAAGAGCAGGCTTGTTTGTGGAGGGGTAGTCTACACTGTCCTAACTCTTGCTTGGAAGGACAGTCAAATGGAGATGACTCAACATAGTCATTGTCATCCGAAGGCAATTTCTTGCGATTGTTTCAATTTGTACTGTTTTGCACATTATGTAAAGCAAGTAATTATGCTTTAACCTTTGATAAGGAAAAACTGATTTCTGAAAATGCAGTAGAATCAAGGCAACTATTGTTTCCTGAACTCAAACTAGGACTTGCATTCAAGTAGAGAGCAACCTTGGCATTTTCCATTGAAACATCAACCCAGGAGCTTTGTTCCATTTCATTTCAGTTACCATAGCTCTGATCACATTTTAATTGATTCTGGTTTGAGGGAAACAGTGAAGCGGACATATAGAAGGAGTAGGCATGCCTTGGAGTGCACAAGTCCTGAGTTTTTTAATCCTGTCTCTGATCCATACTGAATGTGTGAATCTGGACAAGCCATTTAACCTCTCAGTATCCTAGACAGCTTTTTAAGCCTTTGAGGTTATAGACAAGGTATAGTTCTACATTGAAGGAAGGAGTTCCCGGTACCAATGAAATCATGTCTATATGCAAAATTAGAATGTATATGTTTGTGTGTATGTACACAGACATAGAGTGATAGCTAAATAGTATCCCACCAACATTTGAAGGAATGGCTTCTGGAATTAGTTAGCTTAAAGAGACCTTGGAGATCAAACACAAACCAATCCCTATATTTTATAGAATAGGAATCTAAGACCCAGAGAAAAGATGGGATTTACTTAATACCACATATGCACAAAGGACTTAATGGCAAAGTAGTACCTAAAAATAAGGGCATCTAACTCCTTAAAGTAGGGCTCTTTCCATTTGACCGCACTGACTGAGTTTCTGTATATCATTGTATTTTATGACCAATTCCTCTCATCCTGTGAAATAGCTCTAGCCCCCATAGGCTTTATTTTAAGAACTTAGTCACATAACGCTCACTGTACATCTTGATGATGAGAAGGAAAGGCAAACTGGGGCTATAGTGGAATCATAGAATCATATATTTAAAGTGAGAAGAAGCTTTAGAGACCATTGAGTCTCACTCTCTCATTTTACAGAGGAGGAAAAATGAGAAAAGAGCTTAAGTGACTTTGCCAGGGCCACAAAGCTATTAAGAGTCTGAGGTAGGATTTTTTTTTTTTTGCTTTTTGGAGGGCAATTGGGGTTAAGTAACTTGCCCAAGGTCACACGGCTAGGTTTTTGTTTGTGTGTGTTAAGTGTCTGAGGCCGGATCTGAACTCAGGTCCTTCTGACTCCAGGGCTGGCACTCTACTCACTGCGCCACCTAGCGGCCCCTGAGGTAGGATTTTAACTCAGTACTTTTTGACTCTAGTTACTCCTTGTATACACCATGATTTGTATCCTGCTTGTCTCTTGGAGTTTAGTACTCAAACCAGGTTTACTGCATTGTCAGTCATAGCTGTTAACATTTCTCTTCAGACTTCTCCCTTTTATCCAGTTTTTAATAATGATTATTAGCCTAAAAATAGTTATAACTGATGGTATTTCAGATGTTAAGGAGGAGAGGAGGACATATGAGGGATGAAGAGGATAGAACACCTAGTATCCTCCCACAAGGGTGATTTCTATAGCCTAGGCATGGCACCAACCCCAGCTCTTCTCAGCCAGCCACTCTTTCTTTCCTGACTGGAGCTGTCTCACTCACCACTCCTTGAAACATCTTTGGCAGGTTAGGGCAATTCCCTAGAGGGGGAACCATGGCCATAACTACACCAGTACAGCTCAAACTCCCAGAGTCCTAGAGGTAACCCTGGTGTGTGTGTGTGTGTGTGTGTGTGTGTGTGTGTGTGTGTGTGTGTCTGTGTGTCTGTGTGTGTGTGTCTGTGTGTCTGTGTCTGTGTGTCTCTGTGTCTGTGTGTGTAGTATAGCACATTTCTCTTACCACTTTAAATCCCATCAGTGTACAATCAAATCAGTTACAATAACACCATTGACCCTTAAGCATGAAGTATTTAATAAATGAGAAGGCAAACTCAATAATAGTTGTAACATTTATTTTTTAGAAATCATGAGCAGAATAATCACACTCCCCCTATAAACCTAGCTCATACTTTCCTGCCAATGTACACAGTATCTGCAAGGGAGGAGTTGAAATAAACTTACATAAAGTTGGTAGGGAGGTACCCAAATACCCATGGAAAATCACCCTTTTGAATTTCAGGACTTTTTACCCTTAATTTCTTTAGGGAACAGGCTGCACCAAGTAGCGCCTATTGGGCCAAATTGCTTCTCTGTTAGCTACTCTCCTAATCTTCACAACTCTCTTACTATCCAGAGCTACTTCTTTGCTTCTCTGTGGCCACTGAAGCAGCGTTAAGCTCTTTTAGCACACAGCTTCCCTGGGAAATGTGCTGAGAATGTGTTACACTCTTTTAATACACACACACACACACACACACACACACACAGCTCCCAACAAAGCCTGTCTTCTTTCTCTTAAAATATAGAAGGCAAAAAATAAAATATATAAGAGAATAAAGGGGAACAATATAAGAGGTTTTCCCTCTCTTAGGGTATAGTCAATGCTAGAGGAAAATAAGTCTAGACAGGTATTCAAAGAACAGAGGATTCTGCTTACCTCCAATCAGTTTCCAAAAAACATAGTGCTGTATTCTAATCAAATAATGCCTCATTTCAGCTGCATAGCCTGCCTATAAGTTCTGCTGAGCTGCTATCGGCTTGTGTTCTGCCTAATGTAGCCAGCTTTTCTCATCAAATTTTGAGTTTTCTATTCCGAGCTTCTTCTTGCTCCTTGTGCGGTCAACTTCTCCTCCAGCTTCCTCTGGTCATCATCATCACCATCTCTCTGTCTTCTAATGCCTTATATCAGAGTGTTCTTATCTGTCTCTAACTTGTGATGTGAAATACCATCCTGCTGATAGGCCTAAACCCAATGTTAGAGGCAGCATGGTATAGTGCAGTGGTATCCAACTCTAATAGAAATAAAGGCCACTAAACCATACATAAGGATTCCTGTGGGTTGCATAATGACTTTGAAAACCACATATCAATATTATCCATTTTCTATTATATTTTTATTTATAACAAAAATCATATGTGAAAAAATTGATGGACCACAATGAACTGTAGTCCTTTCCTGTAGTCAGAGTTCTGCTTTCAGGTAAGTCCTCTCAGAACATTTATCTAATGGACAATATTCTCTCAGCTCTCCTCTTGAACTTTGTATCTTAAGGACTATGTTTCTTTTCAAGATTAATTTATCACTGTTCTTTACCCAAATATTCTTTTTCTTCCATATTATAAATGGGTTAGTATTTTACTCTGCATAGCTGCTATCTAGAGGCTGAGGGGTATATGGAGCTAGGGTAGAGATGGAAAACCTTCATTGGTTGATATAATTGTACCCAGTGTTTGGTCCATGAATTCAGTTCAGTTTGAAAAGCATTTAAAAAGTGCCTCTTATGTACAAGGCACTGGATTGGAGTATAATTGGGATTCATGGGAGGGGGACCCTTAAACCTGTGAGGAGCACACTTTTTCAGGGAAAGAAAGAGACAAAGTTAAGAGGAGATTCCCATAGAGATGAGTTAAAGTTCCCCTAGATCCTAAGAAGAGGCTTTCTGGCAGCTGTGAGGCATGAGGGGAGCATCCAGAAGACAGAGAATGAACAAAAGGCAGTTCTGTTTAGGCTGCCTAAGCCTCCTAGCTTGGATACATCTCTTGAGCATCAAAAGGAGTTGGGGGTTAAGCTGAAGTTAAAGGTCTGCTAACAAAAGGATGTTAGGAAGATGAGACTCACCCATATCATTACTGGTCTTATGTGTGTCCTTCCCCACTGGGAAGGGAATGACTAAGGCAGCAACCATAGCTTACCAAAAAGTACCAGGACCTACAAAAGCTTAAGAAGCCTACTACTTCAGTCTGACCCTCTTTGTTTTAGGGATGGGGAGACTGTGGCCCAGAAAAAGGAAGGCTCTTGACCAAAGTCGCACAAATAATGAGTGTGAGAACATGTACCCCAACTCAGCTGTCCCTACTGTATGCACAAATTTCTTTCTCCAGTACCATGCTGTGAAAAGCCTCAGCCAGAGATTCTCCCCTAATTGGGACTAGCAGCAGTGTATGGTGTGACAGCTTGCAAGACATTTTCCAGAGAATTTATCAAATTCATTGATCATCTTAGCTTTTTTTTCATAAAATGGCCATTTTAAATAAATGTGGGGAGAACTGTCCAGTTAGAGATTCCCACCTTCCCCTGACCCCTGCAGTTTTTTGTCTTAGAGTGTAAGCTATGAGAAGTATAACAACCCCCTCATTACATACACACACACACACACACACACACACACACACACACACACACACACACACGGTGCAATTAACTTAGGGCCCTTGAGCCAGAAGCATCTCTGATATAAAGGTTGGAATAGCTTGACAGGACATATTCAATACTTACTCAGTCAGTCCTGATGGATTTTATGCCATTTCTCCTGCAAGTTCCTGACGATGGTATAATTAATCCAAAGTCTAGCCTTCTGCTCTCAAAACAGTGTGTGTATCCAACAACTAAAGGGTGCCTGAAAAGTGATAGATGGCCCTCTGGTGACTCTGCATCTCTGAAAAGAAGCCATTATAAGCTACATAAAATAGGACAAAAGGGGGGAAAATTATCCATGTTCCTTCCTGGGAAAAGAGTGGGAAATGGGGCATATGAGCATGTGCTGCAGGGGAAAAGAGCTGAAGTAGGAGGGATCAGGAGGCCCAACCTTGTCTGTCACTGGTGAGCTGGATGACCTTGAAGCTGTCCCTTAACCTCTTCCCTTGTCTCTGAAATGAATGAGGTAGACTAAACAATCTCTAAATACTCATCCAGCTCAAACATTCTATGAGTCAGGCCAGCTTAATATTTTTTTTTTTTTTGTCGGGGGGAGGTTAAGCTTACATAGCTTAAACTCTCCTAAGGCAAAGAGAGACAGAGTGGGAGACAAAGAGACAGAGAGATATGAGGAGAGTGATTAGGAAGGAAAGTAGAGCAGACTTTATGTATTTTCAGGTCCTGTCAGAGTGTTGCAGTTGTGACTAGTAATTTACCACACGATTCAGATGGTGGTACCCTAAGTGTGTGGTTGGAAAAAAGGAAAACTCAGCTGGAGAGACAGTGATTAGGTACAGGACTTGTCAGTACAGTTTTTTCCTTAGTCTAGTACTATGAGAGAGATGGACCTGAGATCAGGAAATCCTGAATTCAAATTCTACTTCATATACTTATTAGCTGTATGACCTTGAACAAGTCACTTAGACTTCTGGGAGCCAAGATGGTGGAGTAAGCCATAAATTGCTGTTACTCTACCAGATTCACCTCCAGACAACCATGAAATAGATCACCAAAACAAATCCTGGAACAGTGGAATGAGCGAAAACACAAGGTAAAACAATCTTTTAGCCGAAAAGACTTATAAAATGAACAAGAAAGGTCTATCTCACTCAGGTAAAAGGGAAACACAGTCCAGGATAGGAAGGTTCCAAGCAGGCAAGCAGCAAGTCCCAGCTCAGCAAATCAGCAGGATATCCTGAACCCCAGTGTGATGGAGCAGGAAAATGCCAATACCAAGACCCACTATGTGCCTCAGCAATCCTAATTGCAGATAAAGCAAAAGCAAAAATTAGATATAAGAAGAGCTGAGTCAAGATGGCAGAGCAGAAACAGGACCTCTGCATGGTTCTAGCTCCCCCTCCTCCAATTCATGTAAAAAATGACTCTAGACAAACTTTGGAGCTACAGAACCCACAAAATGACACAGAGAAGCTAACCTCCCTCTGAGGACAGCCTGGCAGGCCAGCAACAAGTGGACATCTAAGTGCTCTGGGAGCCCAGCCCTGCCCCAGCAGAGGTTTTAGCCTCAGGGTGGGCCTGACCAGCCACTGACTGGAGGGACTTCAGATCACCAACAGCTGTGGTAGCTTTGAGAATTATCAACCCATAAATGACAAGGACAATGTGAGAGGTCAATGCAGTGTGGACATTGGGACCTGGGAATTCAGAGTGCATTCAGGGTGAGAAGCAGCTGACGTCCTGAGGCCATGCAACCACAGACTCATGGTTGCTTGGGAGCTCCTGGTCTGCAGATTGTAAGGGAACCAAGAAATCAGTCTGAGGGGTAATCTCTCTTGCTTTAACCTGCTTGGATCTGAATTGCAATCTAGGGTGGAGTTCCTGGGGTGCATGAGCAGTCTGCCAGAGCATGTGGAGGCTTCAGTGAGGGCTCCCAACTAATATCTTCATCAGCTGAGAAAACCCCAGCATTTGCTATAAAGCTCCCATTTCTGGTAGCAGAGTTAAATTGTGGCAAAAGGCTCAAAAGTCAAGTAATTGAGTGGCAACATGAGCAAGCAAAGGAAACAAAGGAAAGAGAGCAAGCCAACTTTACACTCCTATTTTGGGGATAAAAAGGATCAAAGCATGGAACAGGAGGAAGACAGAGAAGTCAGAACTCCTGCACCAAAAGCTTCCAAGAAAAATACAAGCTGGTTACAGGCCATAAAGGAGCTTAAAAAGGATTTTGAAAATCAAATAAGAGAAGTGGAGGAAAAATTGGAAAGAGAAATGAGAAGGATGCAAGAAAATTATGAAATGAGAGTCAACAACCTGACTGAAGAAAATAACACCTTAAAAATAGACCAACTCAGATGGCAAAAGAGGCTCAAAAAAGCAATGAGGAGAACCTTAAAAAGCCGAATTCGCCAAATGGAAAAAGAATCTCAAAGGCCTACTGAAGAGAATCATTACTTCAGAATTAGATTGAAGCAAATGGAAGCTAGTAACATTATGAGAAATCAAGAAACCATTAAACAGATCCAAACAAATGAAAAAATAGAAGGCAATGTGAAATACCTCATTGGGAAAACCACTGACCTGAAAATAGAGCCAGGAGAGATAATTAAAAAATTATTGGAATACCTGAAAGTCATGATCAAAAAATTAGCATAGAAATTATCCTTCAAGAAATTCTCAAGTAAAATTGCCCTGATGTTTTAGAACCAGAGAGAAAAATAGAGGTTGAAAGAGTCCACTCATCACCTCCTGAAAAAGATCCCAAAAAGAAAATTCCTTGAAATATCATAGCCAGGTTCTGGAGTTCCCAGATCAAGGAGAAGATATTACAAGCAGCCAGGAAGAAACAATTTCAATATTGTGGAAACACAATCAGGATAACTCAGGACCTGGCAGCTTCTACACCGAGGGATTGAAGGGTCTGGAATATGATATTCTAGAGATTAAAGGAGCTGGTATTAAAACCAAGAATCACCTACCCAGCAAAACTGAGCATCATGTTCCAGGGGAAAATATGGTCATTGAGAGGAATAGAGGACTTTCAAGCATTTCTTGATGAAAAAACAGAGTTGAATAGAAAATTGACATTCAGATACAAAAATAAGAGAGCTTGAGAAGGTAAACAGTGAAAAAAAAATCATGAGGAACTTGTCAAAGTTGAACTACTTATATTCCTACATAGAAAAACAATAATTGTAACTTGTGAAACTTGACTCAGTATGAGAATAGTTGAAGGGAATAGAAATATATATATATATATATATATATATATATATGTGTGTGTGTGTGTGTGTGTGTGTGTATACATATATCTGTCTATATAGATGGGTATATGAGTGTAAGAATATATATGTAAGTGTGAGTGTGTGTGTATATGTCTACAGGTATACATAGAGGGCACAGGACCAATTGAATAGGAAAAGATGATACTTAAAAGGCGAAATTAAGAGGTGAGAGAGGAATATAATGAGAGGAGTTGGGGAGAGACGGAATAGAGTAAATTATCTCATATAGAAGAGGCAAGGGAAAATTGTTACTATGGAGTGGAAGAAGAGGAAGGCAAAAGGGAATGAGTCAACATTATTTTCATTGAATTTGGCTTAGGGAGGGAATGACATACACATCAAATAGGGTATCTCACCCTAAAGGAGAGTAGAGGGGAAAGGGGAAAGAGGGTGGATAATGGAAGGGAGGGCAGGCTGAGGTGGAGGGAAGTTAGAAACAACCACTTCTGAAAAGGGACAGGATCAAAGTAGAGAATAGAACAAGTGGGGGTGGGATAGGAGAGAGGGAAATATAGTCAGTTTTTCACAATTTATCCACTATGGAAATGTTTTGTATAGCTACAGATGTACAACCAATATTGAATTGCTTATCTTCCCAGTGATGGTGGGTGACAAGGGAGGAAAGGAAAGAATCTGGAATCCATAGTTTTAAAATCAAATGTTTAAATATATATATATATATACACACACATATTATTATTATTTTACATGTAACTGGGAAATGAGCTATACAGGCACTGGGGCATAGAGATCTACTGTGTCCTACTAGATAGTTGAAGGGGGAATACGGGAAGATATGGGAGAGAGCAGATTGGAGGAGGGAATATTCAGTGGGAACGCTGTTTTGGGGTGGTGGGTAGGGAAAATTGGGGAGAAAATTTGTAACTCAAAATCTTGTGGAAATGAATGATGTAAACTAAAAAATAAAAAAGGGAGAAAAAAATTAGATCTAATTAAAAGAGTTAAGGAAGGAAACTACATCTTGCTTAAAGTTACCCTAGACAATGAAGTAAAATCAATAGTAAATATATATATATATATATATATATATATATATATATATATATATATATATATATATATATATATATATATGTACCAAGTGATACAGCATCCAAATTCTTAAAGGAGAAGTTAAGCGAATTACAGATTTGTGACTAAATAAGAGATATAGAGCATTATGAAATATAAAATTGATAATTTTGCTTATACTAAATTAAGAAGCTTTTGTACAAACAAAACCAATGCAACCAAGATAAAAAGGAAAGCAGACATCTGGGAAACAATTTTTATAGCAAGTGTCTCTGATATAAACCTCATTTCTCAAATATATAGAGAAATGAGTCAAATTTCTAAAAATATAAGCCATTCTCCAGTTTATAAATGGTCAAAGGATATGAACAGGCCGTTTTCAGATGAAGAAATGAAAGCTATCTATAAACATATGAAAAAGTGCTCTAAATCACTCTTGATTAGAAAAAAATGTACCACCTTACACCTATAAGATTGTTTCATTCAACAATAAAAGGAAAATGATAAATGTTGGAGAGGATGTGAGAAAATTGGGAAAGGAATGCACTGTTGGTGGAGTTGTGAATGGATCAAGCCATTCCGGACAGAAATTTGGAATTGTGCCAAAAGGGCAATGAAACTGTGTATACCCTTTAAACCAGCAGTACCATTAGTAGGTCTCTATCCCAAAGATATCATACAAAGGGAAAAGGACCTACATGTACAAAATATTTCTAGCAGCCCTTTTTGTGGTTAGCAAAATATTGGAAATTGAGGGGATGACCATCAGTTGGGGAATGATTAAACAAGTTGTGGTATATGAATGTCATGGAATGCTACTATGCAATACGAAATGATGAATAAACAGATGTCAGAAAAAACCTAGAAAGATTTGCCAAAACTTATACAAAATGAAATGAGCAGAACCAGGAAAACATTATACATAATATTAGCAACAACTTGTGATGATCAGTTATGAATGACTCAGCTCTTCTCAACAGTACAATGATCCAAGACAAGTACAAAGGACACTTGAAGGAAAATGCTATCCATGTCCAGATAAAAAACTGATGGATCCTAAATGCAGATCAAAGCATACTTTTTCATCACTTTATTTGTTTTCATGGTTTTTATCCTTCTGTTTCTTTTTTTTGCAACTGTAATACGTAATTTTTTTTTTTACATAATAGCACATGCATAACCTATGTGTCATTGCCGACCATTATAGCAAGAGAGGAGGGGAGGGAGTGAAAAAAAATTGGAACTTAAAATCTTGTAAAAATTAAATTCTGAAATGCTAATGAAATCCCACAATGCTCAAAATTGTCTTGACATGTAATTGGGGAAGAAATACTATTAAGAAAAAAAAATTAGAAACATTTATGATAAATGGGGGGAAAAAGAATGTTCTATAGGTGCAGAGATAAGGAAGGAATTTCAATGGGTTTCAATGACGTGAGTCTTTCTGACTAAAACAATGACTATTGATTAGAAGTAGAGGTATTCTTTTTTCATGCAGTGAGATTGACAGACAACTTTGACTCTTTTGAGACAAGTGATCAGGAGTTTATTGTTTATGAAGAATGGATAGGAGGGGCGGCTAGGTAGTGAGTAAGAGTGCCGGCCCAGAGTCTGAGGACCCGGGATCGGATCAGACCTCAGAAAATGAGCACCCACACGTAAATAATGACTGGCCGTGTAACCTTGAGCAAGTTACTTAACCCCAATTGCTTTAACAAAAAAAAGAATCAGGGGGCGGAGCCAAGATGGCGGAGTAGAAACAGCTCGTCCAAGCCTCTCTGCCCCCAGATTCTCCACTAACTATGTAAAAAAGGACTCTGAAAATCTTCTGGAGCCCCAGCACCCACAGAACGACACAGAGAAGCTAACCTCCCGCTGAGGACAGCCCAGCACCCTGCAGGAAGGACCAGCGCAGTGGTCTGGGAGCCGGCAGCGCGCAGAGCGCAGGAGCCGAGCCGAGCCCAGGTCCACGTGAGCCGAGGTTTTAGCCCCAGGGCGGCAGGGCCAGCAGCCGGCTGGAGGAACCCCAGAACACCAGGAACTGTGGAGACTCCAGAATTATCAACATAGACTTGCCTAGGACAAAGTAAGAGGTTAGTGTCCTATGGACTTTGGGACCTGTATTTGGGGAATGCGTCAGCTCCCTCCCCTGGGGGCTAGAAGCTGCTGAGGAGACACGCCACTGTGTAGTTTTCAGAGGCATTTCCGGCTCCCAGCCTACAAATCGTGGGGAGATCCAGCGATCAGTCTTGGGGGGTAATCGCTCTTGCTTTAACCTCCCTGGATCTGGATTGTGATCTAGGGTGGAAGTCGTGGGTGGGTTTACAGCTTGCCAGAAACGGAAGTTGCCCCCCACACGTCGGGACGAAAATTCCTCTATCTGGCCTTAAAGCCATAGTGTGGCAACAAGCCCAAAAGTCAAGCAATTAAGTGGCAACATGCCAAGGCAAAGGAAACAGAAAAATGCAACCCTAGACTCCTATTTTGGGGGCATAGAGCGGGAAAAGGACTGTGAGGTCAGAAGTCCTGCTCCAAAAGCCCCAGGGAAAACATGAGTGGGTTGCAGGCCATAGAGGACCTTAAGAAGGACTTTAAAAATCAAATAAGAGAAGTGGAGGAAAAATTAGAAAGAGAAATGAGAAGGATGCAGGAAAAGTATGAAATGAGGGTCAACAGCCTGACTGAGGAAAACAACACCTTAAAAAATAGACTAACTCAAATGGCAAAGGAGGCCTAAAAGGGCAATGAGGAGAAGAATGCCTTAAAAAGTCGAATTTGCCAGATGGAAAAAGAATCTCAAAAGTTCACTGAGGAGATTCATTCCTTCAGAGCTAGACTGGAGCAAATGGAAGCTAGTGACTTTATGAGAAATCAAGATGCTGTTAAGCAGATCCAAACAAATGAAAGATTAGAAGGCAATGTGAAATATCTCATGGGAAAAACCACTGACCTGGAGAATAGATCCAGGAGAGACAATTTAAAAATTATTGGACTACCTGAAAGCCATGATCAAAGAAAGAACCTAGAAATCACCCTTCAAGAAATTCTCAAGGAAAATTGCCCTGATGTTTTAGATCCAGAGGGCAAAATAGAGGTTGAAAGAATCCACAGATCACCTCCTGAAAAAGATCCCAAAAAGAAAACTCCCAGGAATATTATAGCCAGGATCCAGAATCCCCAGATCAAGGAGAAAATACTACAAGCAGCCAGGAAGAAACAATTTCAATATTGTGGAAACACAATCAGAATAGCCCAGGACCTGGCAGCTCCTACACTGAGGGATCGAAGGGCATGGAATATGATATTCCAGAGGGCAAAAGAACTGGGAATGAACCCAAGGGTCACCTACCCAGCAAAACTGAGTATTTGGTTTCAGGGGAAAATATGGTCATTCAGTGGAATAGAGGACTTTCAAGCATTCTTGAGGAAAAAACCAGAGTTGAATAGAAAATTTGACATCCAGACGCAAGAAATAAGAGATGCCTGAGAAGGTAATCAGGGAAAAGAAATCAAAAGGAACTTATCAAAGTTGAACTATTTACATTCCTATATGGAAAAGCAATATCTGTGACTGATGATATCTTCCCCACTATGAAAATAATGGAAGAAGGGGGTGTGGTCATACGAATACATATGTGAATGTGTGTGTATATGGTTACAGTTATATATGGATAGAGGGCATAAGTTGAATTTGTTGGGAAGGGAGAATACTCAAGGGATGAAATTATGAGGTGAGAGAGGAAAGTGGCAAGAGGAGATGGGAGAGACAGGGTAGGGTAAACTATCCCATGTAGAAGAAGCAAGGGGAAGTGGTTGCAAAGGAGGGGGAGAATAAGGAAGGCTAAAAAGGCAAAACCACATTCACATTGAATTTGGTTCAGGGAGAAAATGACAGACATACTAAATGGGATATCTCAACCTGCAGCAGGATAGGGGGAAGGGGGATGAGAGGAGAGATGATGGATGGGAGGGCATCCTTGGGGTGAGTGGAGGTTGGAAGTACCCACTATAGAAGAGGGACAGGATCATGTAGGGAATGGACCAGGTGGGGGGTGGGATGAGTGGGAGGGAATTATAAGCAGCCTTGCACAATATATCTACTATGATAATGTTTTGCATAGCTAGACATGTATAACATATACTGAATTACTTATATCCCAAGAAGGAATGGGTGACAAGGGAGGAAGGA